>VDFB02000003.1:676408015-676569419 GCA_007258455.2 Sequoia sempervirens
GGTAGAGGGAGAGATATAGAGGGAGTGAGAGAGAGAGAGAGATACCTAAGAGAGGGAGAAGGGGTAAGAGGGAGAGACTTGAGAGAGGGAGAGAGTAGAGGGTAGAGTGTTTAAGGGTTAAGAGTTAAGGTTTAGGGTTTAGGGTAGAGGGGAGAGAGAAAGGAGTGATTTAATGAGAGACTTGAGAGAGAGAGGGAGTGGGAGAAAGATAGAGGGTATAGGGTTGATGCTAGAGGGTAGAGCATTATAAGGGTTTAGGGTTTAAGGGTTAATGGTTTAGGGTTTAGGGTTAAGGGTAGAGGGGAGAGAGATACAGGGAGAGAGAGAGAGAGAGAGAGAGAGAGAGAGAGAGAGAGAGAGAGAGAGAGAGAGAGAGAGAGAGAGAGAGAGAGAGCTGAGAGAGGAGAGGGGGTAGGAGAGAGAGAGAGAGAGAGAGAGAGAGAGAGAGAGAGAGAGAGAGAGAGAGAGAGAGAGTTAAGGGTAGAGGGTAGAGGGTTTAAGGGTTAAGGGTAGAGGGGAAATTGATAGAGGGGGTGACTGAGAGAGAGACCTGAGAGAGGGAGAGGGGGTAGGAGGGAGAGACTTGAGAGAGAGGTGGTGGGAGAGAGATAGAGGATATATAGGGTTAATGGTAGAGGGTAGAGGGTTTAAAGGTTTAGGTTTAGGGTTTAAGGAGAGATACGTAGGAGTGAGTGAGAGAGAGACCCGAGAGAGGGAGAGTGGGTAGGAGAGAGAGACTTGAGAGAGAGAGAGTAGAGGGTAGAGGGTTTAAGGGTTAGGGGTTTAGGGTTTTGGATTAAGGGTAGAGGGGAGAGAGATAGAGGGAGCCAGTGAAAGAGATGGAGGGAGGGAGTGGGAGAGAGATAGATGGTAGAGGGAGAGAGATAGGAGGATTAACAACTTACCTTGCTTTTCATACTTTGCCCATGTGGCTGACGCATCATTTTTTACCAAAATTGATGAAACAAAAGGCCTAAAGGAGATTCTCAGCTTTCCAATATAAATTATGCTTTTTACTTTGAATTAGAATAAACACATTATTCATTTTCTATTAGAATTACAACTAAAGTCCCCGATTGATAGGCTGATTGAAAAACATCTATAGCTTTAAAATGGTATCACATTTTTTGAATCCAAAACATGCATCGCATTCTATGCTTTACATGCTATAAGATTAAAAAAAAAAGAATTGAATTTCAGAAATTTTTGACCAAGTTAAGGTGGTCAGACATACGAAGTTTTATATTTTAAAAATTCCAGAATTAAAAACGTAATTAATTATTTACTTGGAAAAAAAATTACCATTTGAAAAACATGTATCACATCAGGACATGAATCCTATACTTATATCTAAAATATTATAAACAAATATTATCATTTTATTGTGGTTAGGGTGGTCAGACAGACACCTACTTTCTTTTTCCCTGAAATTTAAGGACTACTACATTGAAATTTCAATTTTTCACCAAATAGATTTTTTTTAAAATAAACCCAGTAGTTTAAAAACTACATTCAATTTGCTATTGATTCTATTCTTACATATTTTTGAAATAAGATAGATAACTTATTCAAATTTTTACGTGAAGATGCCTAAATTTGATTTTCCTAAACTTTTTATTGCCACTTAAGGGCCTATTTTTTCCATGATGATCCTACACATACCCATAAATGAACATAGCACAACCTTGTTTAAAAAGAATTTTAAATCCATGGTTGTATCACTTTTCTAAATCAATGGGTGTTTCACTAACTTTGTTTGCATATGATGGATGAAAATTTTTGGGCACATGTTTATCTTTATTTGCATTAGCAAGGGAATTTATGTGTAATGGGTGAGGGATGAACGATAGAGGAGTCTCTTTATGAGAGGAAGAAAACATGTCATGTGAAGGTATGGTAGGATTTACAATTTTTTTGCTACCTAGGTGAATAGGTAAGATTGGAGGATGATATATGGGTTCTCTAAGGATAGTTTTGGCTTAAAGAGAAGGTAAAGTATTGTTTGGAGAGCTATCAATGATCTCATCTTCTTGCACCAAGATATCCTCACTAGGAAAAAATGCATTGGTAGAAAAGGATACATGAGCCTCATCGCTTGTTGGAGAAGCATTACAAAAAACACAACATGAAACATCAACCAAGGACTTCAAAGAAGAAATCATTTTTCCAAAGCACTCAAACATTGTGAAATTTCTTTACTAACAATTATGTGCACTAAGATAATGATTGTTGCAGAACAGTGAAAGTAGAAACTAGGAACATATCTAGATAGAGGACTTAGAGAGATCACTATCACCAAAATTTGGTCCAAAACAACCAGGATAGGGGCATTGGGTTCCCTAGACCTGATCATTTAAGTTTCAAAAGTTCTAAATATCCAAAACTAAACTTCCATGTTTGAGGATCCTAATTTACAGATATTCAGATCTGACAATAGGCATTTTTTTAGAAATGCATAGAATTTTAAATTTTCTATATGTAAAACATAATTATGCGTGCAATTTTAGGTTTTCCAAATAGTCCAATGTGTTCCAAAAGTCTTTTATATTGTAAAATTTAGTAATCAACTAAACCTAACTTGAAAAATTTAGAAATTGCAAATTTTATATTTTCTGAGATGACAACAACAATGTAAATCTTTACTTTTTCAACAACACATGCATGCATACATGACAATTTTAAACACTTTCAAATTTTTTTTAGAATTTATCATGACCTAATAAAGAATTTTTAGTGTAATTATTGACTCTAGATATTTCTTGCAATGTCACTAAAATTAACACTAGATTTATATTTTGAATTGAAAATGTCATGCAAATGCTTACTTTTTCAATACTTTTTATCACAATTTTCATGCATAAATCATAAATTCAAATTTTTCAAATTGTATTAAGATTTTAATATGACCTAAATTTTAAGATTTTGAAAGATTTTAAAATGCACAAACATCAAGGTTCACCAAAATGCGATTTTGGAAAAAGGGATCTAGGGTCTAAATTGCACTTCTTCTAGTATCATGATGGAAAGGACTAAAATTGATCTCAAACACCCACTTGGCCACTAACCTCAATGGAAGAGATGAAATGGGGATCATGGTTTCAATCCTTTGGATGTGGGGGTACATTGATGTGATTAATTGATTATTAATTGATTTAATTTGATAATTCAAAGATGTACCTAGGTTAACTATGAAAACGCAACAAACTAAGATGATTTTTGGAAAATACAAAACTAGAAAATAGAAATAGAGTTCAGAAGAGTAGAGTGCAAACACAAAGGAACCTAGCATATAAATATGAGCTTGAAATGACTAGACAAGGGTGCTAGGTGCCCTAGACCTGAAAAGCAGATAATCAAAATTAGATTTCAATCTCTTGTTGATCCTTGTTTGTAGGTTTCATTCCTCTAGACTCAATGTCAGAACTTCGATTATTGTTGATAAAATAAAATTTCCCCAATTTTTTGACTTGTAAGACTTGAATGCTTGAATTAACAATTAGGTCTTCAATCCTCTCCAAATTCACTTCAAATTTGTAACCTGCACACAAGTAAGAGGGGAAAGGGTTGTGTCGTATAGGAGATTTCCTAATTCAAACATCATTTTTCATATTTCTACCTCCAAAACAACTATGATTATGTAAAAGAGATCTTACTCTTGATCGAGCAGAGGATAAATAATAAATAAATGAAAAATTGATAATTGTTGCAACTCACCACTCAAATTTGCATTCCTTGATGGACTGAAGTCATTATACTCATCACCTTCAAGGAGAATTTAGATGTTTGATGCGAAGTTCTGCAAGTGTTAGTACTCACAAAATAAATAGAAATGAAACATAAACAAAATCACATGAAAACATGATGCATTGCTAACATGATTCTTGACTGAAATAATACTACTATAATTTTTCTCTTGATTGCTCAAATTCTCAATTCAAAATGCTAAGATTGCTTCTCAAAGTTGTTAGGATTAAAATGGTGAAAATTACTTGTATTTATATGTAATTCTTTAATTTCTTGCAAATTAATTACCGATAGCTGACAAATGACTTTAGATTTTTAAATATTAAAATGTTGACATTGACACATTTTAAATTTAGCTAAAATAGGCTAGGAAAGGGTGTTGGATGCCCTAGCCCATACCTATTATTTTGGGGCCTTAACCATCAATAAGTGAACATTAAATCCATGTTTTCAGTTCCACCTCTAATTTTTTGAAGATTATTACAAACCGAGAAAATTAAATGCACAATTAGGTCCAAGAATATGAGGGGGAGCTAAACCTAGTCTCAAATTGTCAAGGATCACAATTTATGATGCTACAATAATCAACCTTAGTTTTTATTTATGGATATATGGATTTTGATTTGGTTGGTGATATTAATAGAAAAATATCCAATAGTGGACATATTTTCATATTGTTTGGTGGTTCTATTAGTTGGATGAGTAACCTTGCATTCCTAATACTTATTTTAACATATTAAATCATTCGCTTTCTATTTCATCTTCTCGTGATTTTATCTTTTGGTGAGAGAGTTAGAATACCATTTGGAGGATGAATAGATTTCATCTTGAGTAATTTTTTGGCCTCATATGAGAAGGTAGGAATCCAATTTTGAGGTTCCATAGTTTGGCCATGTGTCAAAATCTTGTTATGCGTGTAAGGTAATCATGAAGGGAGTTACATATGATAAATTTATGATGAGTAAGAACATGTAAGAGGGGCCTTCTATAATCTCAATCAACATTATGATAGGTTGGTACAATTTTCATGGAGCACCTTCTAAATTTTTGAATGAGGAAAACGTAGGGCACCTAGGTTTGGGTAGTCTAATATGACAAAATATGACAATGTGAGAGATGTAAGGAATATGCTAAAAATAGATAGGAAGACCAATACAAAGGAGGTGAATTGGAATTTAAACCTATGAATTTTATTTTCATACCTCTCATGGGTTTGCAAATGATTTTTAATTTTTACTTCTATTTATTTGGTGCTTGGAGTTGTATTCTATATGACTGAAATATAGATACCATTATACTACTAAATTTACTCTAATTTCAAACATTGATGATACTCTTGTAATAGCTTTCTCTAAAAATGTATGGTATTGCTTTATTTATTGAGCAATACATCAATCTACTTTAGAGTGTGGGGTTTTTATCCCAAAAGTTTTCTCACGCATACATCTATGTTATGGAATATTACTTATTTTATATTCATATGTGTTTGTGCTTTAAATGTAAGTTGAAAATATTAAAATTTGTATTAACACTCTTCTCATTAGATTTGTGTAGGAAGCATTTCAACATAACTTTCTTCCTTTTAGATCAACCAAAATATTTTGTGAACCCTTTTTACCAACCTATATTTCGTACCTGAGAACTTGGTATCAAATAGATTAATTCAACTAGGAATGGTTTCTCAACAATGTCCTTAGTGGTTAGGATAAAACCCTCTCAATATAACAAGTCTCAATCATTATTTACCTAAATATGTAGAGAAATTCATTCTTAAGTATCAGCATGATGGAGTTAGAATTATGGAGGAATATATCTAGGCATCTAAATATGCATTAGTGTGGATGGAAGTCAAACATGTATGAAGATCTTTCCTTGTGGATGGAAGTCAAGCATGAGGATGTTTCCAAACACTCTAGAACACTTTGTAATGGCTAGTATCTTACCCATCAACTAAATTACTTAACTATCTCAATAACTTGAGACTACTTTCATAAATGATCATTCCAAGTTTCCTATCAACCATGCTATAATTTACCATCAATTTTCTTTCACTAGACAATAACTATGAGATTACTTAATATTTTTCAATAATTATTTTCATAAGCTATATACTCAAGAACTAAACGTCCCTATAATAAATTTAGGGTTGTAACCATACAAATTTATTTCAAGTCCTTAGATTCCTTAATGTCCATGTTTGTCAAGCATGACTCTATGATTGATACTTTAGCTAAATATTAGATTAAAGGTTTGTCAATTAAACAAAAAAATTCACCCCAAGTTCTTTTGTTATGTGGATTACCCTCACTAAGATATCATTTGGCTTACAACCAAATTCCTTTGATCAAATAGTTCTTGAGTAATCAAATTCAAATACTAAATTATTTGTTGAGCATAATATTCTTGATTAGAAACCAACCAAATTTGATTATTCAATATCTACCACCTTCAAATAATCACACATTTTTCCATATTGCCTAAAATTCGCAACCCAGAAAAACCATGTCATATGGTAGTAGTAACATTCTTGAATACTCATGCATTTACCAATAGCGAAACTCCTTAGATTAGTTGGGTTCAAAAAAACTAGATCAATTTAGAAATTGACATTAGTGTATGGACCAAAAAATGAGTAACAATATCTTAAACTTGTAAAGGTGGATCCCAAAAAATCCTTATAAAAATGTTTCATAATTGAATAAATATGAAAAATGGAATTATAACTTTCAATTGATTGGTAGAATAATTAATGCAACATTTTTCTCCATGGCTAGGACTCAACTTTTTGTAGCTAGGTAACACTTCTTCAAAGAAAGGGCATAAATCATGTATGAAATGATTTGATCATGAACTTACTTCTTATAACAAGTTGCTCAAAATTTATTTCACAAATTCTATTAATGATACCTACATTAATTGTTTGACCAATATTATTATTCAAAATTTTGGAAAATGTACATGGCTTCACATCCATAATTTTGCATTTTTTCTATATAGTATAATTCAAAATGAATAAAATAATTTATCAAGAAAAAAATAAATATGACTAGTTGGAATACCCATGACACAACACTTATACTCAATATATTATTTCCTTTAATACTTGATATTGATCAAATTCTTATATGGTTGCTCTATATATGTCAATGATAGTGGGAGGCTAGGAAACTAATAAAATGATGAAGACTTTATCCTTTGGTTACCCATGGCCTATTAAAGAAATCCATACATCTTACCTATTTTATTTGGGTTCTTTATAAGGTGCATTAGTGTTCAAACTTAAAATAAATGACCAATAATTGCTTTCTATGTTGGTCAATGGCATCAATTCATTAGAAAATTTTCAAAGTTACATATGATTCAATCATCTAATCAGCCGTGATCATTTAGCTCTTCAATTATAATTTTGATATAGACATGATACTGAATTGGGCCATTCAACATTTTCAACATTAGTTGATCGTTGGACACATCACTTTTGCAATATATAACACATAATGTTGTAGATAATTTCAATTCATTAGGTGATAATCGCAATATATTCCAACCTAGCTACTCCATCAATATCCCAACAATAGGTGTCCTATTACTTCCAATTCAACATGAAACATTTAAATTATTGGATATACAATTATCAAATCACTATAACAAAAATGCATAATAAAAGATAATAATTTGCATTTCTATACAAAACTTAATAGACTAATTCACCATAAAAATTAAAATACTTTTAATCAAAACACATACCAAATAATTTTTTTATTAAAACCAAAAAAAAATGAAAATATATTAACATAATTTTAAACCATTTGAAAATAATCTTAATATAATGATTAATATATGTAATGTGGACACTGGAAATGAATGCTTCACTTCCTTGTTCACAAAAATGGATACAAGGATAGGGATCCAATTTCACACTATTCACATTCAAGGACACCTTAGAGATATCAACACAATGAAGGATATGAGAGATCTGACAATAAGATATCCTAGGAGATGCTTGAGACAAGAAAGGGGTTCACCACCAAGTGTAAACTTGCAAAATACAAAATGTTTGAAAACATAGTGTGATATGCAAAATGAGTTAGAAATGTAAGTAAAACTAGAAATGCAAGTTTATAAAACTAGAAATGTGCACCTAGGAAACTTATGGAGCCTGAATGGAGGTCTAGAATCCTAAAAAACCTTTTGTTAATGCTGACTGGGACTCATACGCCAAGCTGGGCGAATCAGTCCAGTTTCGGGAAAACTGTGCTAGAATAGGTTTCAGCTAAAGGGGTACTTAGATCTGCAAAAATCATGGTTAGGCTTGGGCAGTGGGACTCATTCGCTAATAGTAGTGAACTAGTCCACTTCTAGATTTTTGAAAATTCAAAACTAGATTCTATAGCTCTCAATGTGCTTTATTGTTCCTGATTCAGATCTAGGTCCAAAACTGCAAAATTCAGCCTATATACCTTCTCCAAGCTTCTCCAAGGTTTGTTTACAAATTTGAATTGCTTTGACAACTTGATGAAAACTTTTCCAATCTTGTTCCTTGATAGACCTGTAAATCACATGCAAAGAGATGGAAAAATGTTGTGGGGTTAGTGGATAGGGGTTTGCCTTGGTTAAACCCCTTGCTGGTAATTAAACCCTTGAAATAGAATGAAATAAAATAGACAATGATGAATGAACAAGCAATTATGTTGCAACTCACCTAAACCATAGCAATAAGGTGTTGCAAACATGTAAGTATTGGCTCCAATGGATGTTGACTTGGAATCTAGCTTGATGCTGATAGATCTTGAATGCAATGCTTGCTTGAATCACACAATCCTACATCACAAATGTTAGCTCTAAAACAACATGATGCAAACAATCTTTGACATGATGGATGACACTTGAAGAATACTCTTGAAAGCTTGATAATATACCCTTGAAATTCCTTGAATGCTCTTGTGAATGCTCAAATGCTCTTGTGGACTCTTGAATGCTTGATCAACTTGCTAGGTATGAAAATGAAAGAAAGAAACTTGTATTTATACTCAATTATGCAATAATTCCCAAAATTACAACACTATAGGCCAAACTTAGATCTTGGAGAATAAAAACCTACCATAATTTTGAATTAAATTTGAATTTTGAGCTAAAGGGGACTCATTCGCCACCCTGGGCAAATGGGTTCCACCTAAGGGGACTCATTCGCCTAGAATGGTGAATGAGTTCCACCTTAGGAATTTGAGGTGGGTTTTAGGATTTTTATGTTTTTTAAATGATATTTGTCGGGATTATTCTCAAAAATACACATAAGTAAGGCCTATGAATTAAAAGTAGGGCCAATTAAAGCATAAGAAATCCCAATTATTAATGTCAAGCCTAGAAAAGTGTGAAAGTGTGTTACAACACTTTATAACACTTTAAAACAAGGCTTGGAAAATGATGAAAAAAGGTTATTTAGGTGAAATACATTAACAAGACCTTAGAAAAGTGTGAAAGTGTGTTGCAACACTTTACAACACTTAGGCAAGGAACCATTTAAATCTTTTTAGTTCACAAGGGCCCAAGACCTAATATGAATGTGTTATCCACATTGCAACTTTAAATCAAGGCAATATTAAGTCAAAATCACAAGGGCCCAAACGAGTCAAAAAAAGTAGAAGGGTTACTTTTTTTATGACCAAATTTATCCCCTACTTTAGTGAGAGGATGAACTTGCTTCAAATTCACACTAAAGTAGACCAATGTGCATCAAGAGGGGTTCAAATGTACCAATGCTAGCAAGATGAGATGACGATGATCAAGAGGGGTGATCAAGCCCCCAGGATCAAGATCCCATGTCAAACCAACATAAGCAGAAATGAATACACATGAAAATGATATCAAGAACAACAACAAGGAATAAAGATACAATGCAAAGGATGAAGAAGATAAAAGATGAAATAAAAAGAATCAAATCAAGCTTTGATTGTTTTTCCAGAATGATGTGGATTAGATCTAGGTTGTTTGTTTAGAAAATGCATACTTTCTCTAAGGTGACAGAACTCATGGTTGTCCCCCAGGTGAGAAGGCCTAGAAGGTGAGAAACATACACTCATGGCTAGTATGCACTCACACACATGCAAGTGGCTATGGGGAAATTCGTGCCTCTGAATAGGCTTCCCACTCAACCATACCAAAGTTATACCTCCTGATAACTTTAATAAGGTGCCACATAAAAATGATTTTTGGAGCTTCATGAGACAAGAAAAACTTTGTATGCTTGGAGCTCATGAACAAACATGATGGCTCCACATGCATGCAAGCTATGTTATGCAAGGTGGCCATATAACAACAAATTCAAAATACAATATGCAAAGAATGCTCAAAGGAGTCTTTCTTAGTACACGTGAGGTCTTAACTTAGAGAGAATTGTGCCTAATGTCTCCAAGAGAGGACTGATCAAATAATAGAAGATTTGAAAATTAGGGGATGCAGTGTATCACATCAAGCCACTAAGAGGAATGTGGTGCAGGAGCACCTTGGTTTAACACCATTCTTTTTGTTTACAAATTTTGGTTTGTGCTGACTCTAACCAAGTCAGAAATTGTTGTATTTAGTTTGGACCTTAGAGGTCTTGCATTTTGGTGTGGGAGTAGCTAGTCACTAGGACTAAGGCTATCTTTAGTTATGTTTTGTGTTAAATTCTGTTTTGTTTAGCTTAAGACAGAAAATGTTAGCATTTAAAATATTAAACTCTGTCTTAGCCTTTTCCCTCGTTATTAGAAGATGCCAAGGGCAGTTTACATTGTGGTTGCTCGAGATCAAGAAGGTAATGATCCTAAAATCATGGATAAAGGCAGAGTTGCAACCTTGCATGGCGGATTTGGTTACTTGCATGCACTTAACTGGTTTTTAAAAATCCCTAGAAATCAGCAAAATCCACGAGCCACTGCCTTGGAATGAGGGTAATAGCTTTCCAAATGGATGGAGTGGTTCGTAACAAAGTTAATGAGCATGATTGTAAATAAATTTTTTGGAGAATGGAAGACAGTTAGGAGTTTTTGGATATTTTTCTATGTTTTCTGAAAACACAGTGCATTTTTCAGAACTTTGTAATTTTCCGTGTTTTGCTGAAAACCCGTGTTTTTTTTAATAGTGGAGATGAATGTATATTTTTCTTGGTGTTCATAAAACAGCTGTGGAGCAGTTCTCATCATGGTTTAGGTTCGATAGAATAGTTTATTAAGTGTTTTCATTATTGTATTGGCAGATTTTTGTGTTATTTGTTTTGTCGTGCTTTGTGAGAAAACAGTGATCTTGTGACTGTTGTTTTTGAGGATTTAATACTATGTTGATAGATGTTAGGGCAGGTAGAGAAGTTTTCATCTAGTATTCAAGGTACTTAGTGCATAGTTATTGTTTCAAGTCCATAGTATAACATTATAGTGTGTTCCTCAGAATTTCCATTGTGTTTTGCAGCAGTGTTATTAAAGGCGTTAAATACACAGATCTGACATTGCATTCATGTTATTAGGATTGTTTTGAGTTTTTGTTTCCTTTGTATATACAAGTATAGTAGTGTAGATCTTTTGAATTAAATCCTTAGTTCAGCATTTAGAAGGGTTTACAACACTGTTTTGAATTGTCAGTCAAAACATGGCTTCCCCATGAAATCTGCTTGTGGATTCTTCCTAAGGTTGATGGAAATGATAGGGAAGCCATGTCTTTGTACATTTCTAGTAACAGGAAGCTTTGAAAGTCAAGCAAGACACCACAATACCAAACCCTAGGCGAGTGTAGACAACCCGGTTAGGAGTTTGGAAGAGGAAGGTTGATAACTTGGGCAGAGCAGGAGGTACAGTATAGTACCTGTACGACTTCAAGAAGGGTTTGATTATGTTTTGAAAGGTTAAAAGAGGATGAGGATAGTACCCTTGAACCCCCTGGAAGCAGCTCAAGGTTGGTGATGAGATTAACATCTAGATTCTTCTAGGTGTTGGAAGGAGACATCAGTTTCAAACAAGGTGTTGAATCTTCCAAGGTTAAAGCACAGTGTTAAGACTCTTGGAACAGAGTTGTGACAGGGTTCAGTTGGTGAACTAGATTAGGATAGAGCCTAGAAAATTGTTAGGCTCATGGTAAAGGCAGGGTGATGTCTTCTTGATGATTAGGTGCAAGCAAACCTTGGAAGTCCTTATACACCAGAATGTAATATGCTAAGATAGGTCACACTCATGAAGGAAATCACACCCAATTTCATCCACAAAGTGACAAACACACCGTATGAAGTAAGAAGGTTGCACTAAGAACCATGAAGGGGAAAATGAAAAAGAATAATGCCAATGTATGCCCCCACTTTAAAGAAATTGTTGAACACCATACTATGAGCAATTACTTTAAATTAGTAAAGGAAAAATTTAAACAAGAAAGAATACATGAGAGCCAACTTGAAAATCCCTATGCCAAGTCATATGTTTTTGAGTAAAGCTACATCATGCAAGAGAAAAAGAAAAGAGAGGGGTTTCTCCCAAAATGAAAATGCCAAACACATAAGGGATCTATGGATTTGGGGTTAGTATGTTCTTTGCTACAATGTTTTTAGAGAGCTCAAAACTGTCATCATTCCCCAAATACACATAAAACTAGAAGAATGACACAAAGAGTGCAAAAACAAAGAAAAACCTTTTGGGTCAACATGGAAGAGACATAGGGTGTCTCAATTCCTTTCATCATCCCCAAAAGGAAAACACAAGACAAATGTAAAAGAAAATGGAAAAGATTTTGGGTCAACATGAAGGAGACATGAATGTCTTAATGCCTTGCATCATCCCCAAAAGGAAAACACAAAAGAAAGGAAAAGATGAAATGAAAAGGAAAAAATAAAAAGAAATCCTTTTGGGTCAACATGAAGGAGACATGAATGTCTCAATTCCTTGTGTCATCCCCAAAAGGAAAACACAAGAAAAAGACAAAGATGAAATGAAAAGGAAAAAGGAAAAAGAAACCCTTTTAGGTCAACATGAAGGAGACATGAATGTCTCAATGCCTTGCATCATCCACAAAAGGAAAACACAACAAAAAGACAATGAATGAAATGAAAAAGAAAAAAGAAAAAGAAAGCCCTTTGGGTCAACATGAAGGATACATGAATGTCCCAATGCCTTTTGTCATCCCCAAAAGGAAAACACAACAAAAAGACAAATATGAAATGAAAAGGGAAAAAGAAAAAGAAAGCATTTTGGGTCAACATGAAGTAGACATGAATGTCTCAATGCCTTGCGTCATCCCCAAAAGGAAAACACAAGAAACAAACGAAAAAGGGAAAATGTGACAAAGAATTATGACATAGAGAATAATGAAGGTACAAATAGAGGAATGTCACAAAGAGAGAGAACATCAAATAGAACATAACGAGGGATCACATTACGCACATGCAATCACACAAGAAGGAAAATGAAAAAGAAATGAAGCACAAGAAAAGCTAGTAAGGAAAATGCAAGTCAACCAATGAGCAAGTCGCTTGCCTCCCAATCATGTTCATTGTATACTGAAGGCAGGAAGCTATCCAAAGGGACAAGAGCAAGTTCCAAACAAGGAGAAGCACCAAGTTCAACACTCTTTATAGGATATTTTTCATTTAAGCTCATGGAAGAGGAAAATAATGTGTTCAATTAATTATGCACCTCTTCAACGATTTTAGCAACCTCATCATCATAATCCAAGTTGATCACAATAGGTCATATGATAATATTTGTGGAAGAGTTTAACTCTTGTTGTTGAGGTTGTATTGGAATATCTTGTTTTGGTGAAGGGGGAGGTTGGTCATGCATTGCTTCAATCAAGTTTGGATTTTTATTTTTCATTGTTAGGTTCATGTAACTTGCGAGCAAGAGCACAATGTTTATGCCTACGCTCTCTAGCGTGCCTCTATTTATTTCGGTTTTATTTTCAAGTTGTATTTGTGTAGGAGCGGGTTGATCAATCATAGGTTTCTTTTCTTACCTAAGAGGAGGAACAGAAGGAACCTTAGGGGGTTGTTCGACCTCTTTCTCTTTGACTTTGTAAGCTTGTTTGATTCTAGGGGGTGTGACGGGGTTGGTTTCATTGTTTCTTGGTCATTTATAGGATATGGATGGATTTTTTCTTTTAGATTGGTCTTGGTTGTTTAGTTCTTGTTTAGGTTCAAGCATGGTTTCATCAAGGATGAGAGGTGCGAAGGTGGAGGTGGACATGTTTTGGAGGGATAGTTTGACTATTTTATTTTCTTTTAATTTTTGGTAAGATACAAAAAAGAAGTCTTCTCATTGCTTGATAGGTTCCATGGGCTCAGAAAAAAAGGCTTCTAAGTAAAATTTTCCTTTGGAAGACAAGGGGTTAAAGCCGCTATGGTGAACACTGAATATTTTATTGTCAAATGGAAACTTTAAGCATTTGTGCACAATCGAAGGGATGACTTTCATTGAGCGAAGCCATGGATGGCCCAGCCTCAAACAAAATTGGTCCGACTGCGGAATGATGGAGAATGTGACATCTAATTTTTTTGGTCCTATTTTCAATGGAATAGTGATCAATCCAAGCATATGGAAAGAAAAACCATTGTGTCTCTTGATCCATGCTTTTGGTTTATCATAGTCATCTTGATAAAGTTCATGCAAGAGTAAGAACTCATCGGTGATCATGTTCTCTCCACAAGCGGGATCTATTAGTATCCCATTAGTGGGCTTGTCATAGATACGACCAGCTATGTAGAGAGGACCATCAGGTGCATGTTTAATTATATCCTTAGAGGAGAAAGCAATGTCAAGAGGACTCTTAGGTCGGCCCTTATGAGGGATGACGTCTATCATCCCTACCATTATCCATATGATTGACATTGATATCATTTGGAATAGGATCATTATTTTCATCATCTGTATCAACATTCATCACATCATTTGTTGTAGTTTCACTAGCTTTGACAAATGAAATATTATGCTTGGGCATTGGATTAGTGAAAATTTGCAAGTTTTAGTTCAGAGGGGAAATGGACTTATTGCCTTGATCGCTAACATATTCAATGGATAGATGACCAAAATCAATGAGGTCTTGCACAAGATATTTAAGATGCTTACAATGTTCTATGTCATGTCCATTTTTTCAATGATAGTGGCAATAATCATTTGATTTAAAGCTTGGGGATAAAGGCTTATTAGGGGTAGGTGTTTTGACGGGAGGAAATGTAATCATTTTTTGTTGTAAAAGTTGGGAGATTGTGTTATGAAGGGTGTCAGGTAAGGGTGTGAATTGGCTTTTTGGATATCCATAACTAAAGGGCACTGAAGTTTTGACAACAACTACTTGGTTGTTGATGTTTTGAGCTAGTTGTTGAGGAGGATTAAATTGAAGGAACCCTTTATTTTTCTTTCTAAAAGTTTGGGAATTGTCTTGGTTGGTGGGCTCAGATCTCTCAATTCGGTTAGAAGTGGACCTCGTATCTCAACTACTAACCAAATTTTGATAATCACAAAGGGCAGTAGTGCATGAAGGATGGGAATTTCATCATAGTGAGCTTGTCCTGAATTTTAGTTTGCAAGTTTTCTATGAACATATTTTGAAGGTGTGGATCAGGGACCTTGACATTGATTTCGAAATAAAGTGATTGATAGCATGAGATAAAATCAATTATCTTTTCTTCCTCATTTTGCTTGCATCTCATCAAATTAGTCAAGGTCTTCTTGGGATTCATATGCACTTGGAAATGGTTTACCAATGCATCAAGAAGTTCATTAAATGAATGAATTGAATTGTTCGGTAAAGAAGAAAACTATTCCAAGGTAGTATCTTTTAAGGACCTAGGAAATTTTTTTTCCAAGAGTTTATCATCAAGGACAAAGTCACTACATAAGGCATATAGGCATTAATATGGTTAGAAGGATCTCCCTTCCCTCCATATTTCTCAAATCTAGGAACCTCTACTCCTTGTGGCATTGATGTGTGCAATATCTCCAAGGAAAATGGACTATTTTTGACATAATATGTGGGTGGGTCATTTTGATTTTGGTTTATGGTGGAGATTTTCTTTTGCATGGATGAAACAGTTTGGAACATTTTTGTTATGAGAGGATCATTATTTGTGTTATGAAATGAAAGTGAAAGTAGGGAGGGAGTGTATGTGTTGGTAGGACAAGTGAATGGAATGTTGATATGTGATAATGTAGTAGGAGATATAATGTGCGATGCCACATAGGAACTAGGGATGCTAGCAGGAATACCTAAGGAAGGAATCACATTACTAACTTGTTGCATTATTGTCGTGACTTGAGGAGTGGTATAGGTAGGTATTGAGGCTATTGTTGAGGGAGGAGGAATTTGAGTTCCTCCTTGGCTTGCAACATTTTTGTTGGTATAGGAGCACTAGGGGTTAAAAGAAGATGTTTTCCAAAGATCTCAATTGTGTTTTTCACAACATCAAGACCATCTTCACTTTCAAGCATGCGATGAATGTTTTCTATGGTGGAATTGTAGTAGTTGAAATTTTTTCAAGGCTTACTTCTTTTTGTAGTTTTTCTAAGTCCTCATGAATTTGAATTATTTTCTCTTGTAGGATATTATCATTTCATGGTTCAACTTGCATGCTACTTGAAGGAAAAGAGTTGCTAAGATATTATCCATGCCTAGTGTATTAGTGTCAATACTAGGAGTGGAAGCTCTAGATAACCCAAGATCCACAATGAGTGTGTTATCGAGGGATTCCATGAGTCTCAAACTTCTTCTCACTATGGTATTAGCAATAGGACACCAAACACTCATGCAAATGTTACTAAATGCAAGGTGAGTGCAAATGCAATGTAAGCTAAGAACAATGAAATACTTATAACTAAAATTATGGAAAGTAAAATAGAAATGCAGGAACAACAAAAAGAAACTCAGAAAATGAAGTTTAAATGCCAAAAAATGCAATGCAAAATATGCAAAGGGATTGATTCACCCAAGGTGGCAAATGAGTCCTGGTATTGATTTTTTTTTAAAAAATTCAGAATGTTTAAATTGTATTTTATGCTTTTTATGTTTTCTGATGCAAATTTAAAATGAAAATGCAGAAATTGATAAAATTTTAATAAAATGGACTGCAATAATGTAAGCTAAATGAGCTTTTCACTAATGCAAATTTTGAAACCCTAGAATGCAAATTAACTAATACAAAATGCAATGCAATGCTAACCCTAGGATGTAAATGCACTCCAAATCAGAATTATGATTTTCAAAAGTTAGGTTCACCAAAATGTGGACACTAGAAATGGATGCTTCACTTCCTTGTTCACAAAAATGGATACAAGGATAGGGATCCGATTTTTCACTATTCACATTCAAGTACACCTTATAGATATCAACCCAATGAAGGATATGAGAGATCTGACAATAAGATATCCTATGAGATGATTGAGACAAGAAAGGGGTTCACCAACAAGTGTAAACTTGGAAAATACAAAATGTTTGAAAACATAGTGTGATATGCAAAATGAGTTAGAAATGTAAGTAAAATGTAATGCAAGTTTATAAAACTACAAATGTGCACTTGGGAAACTGAAGGAGCTAGAATGGAGGTCTAGAATCTTGAAAAATCTACTATTTATGTTGATTGGGACTCATACACCAAGCTGGGTGAATCAGTCCAGTTTCGAGAAAACTATGTCGGAACAAGTTTTAGCCAAAAGGGTACTCAAATCTGAAAAAATCCTATTTAGGCCTAGGAAATGAGACTCATTTTCCAATAGTAGCAAATCAATCCACTTCTGGATTTTTGAAAATTCAAAATTCAATTCTATAGCTCTCAATTTGCTCTGTTGTTCCTGATTCAGATTTAGGTCCAAAACTACAAAATTTAGCCTGTATACCTTCTCCAAGCTTCTCTAAGGTTTGTTTACAACTTTGAATTTCTTTGATGGCTTTTCCAATCTTGTTCCTTGATAAATATGCAACATTGACCTGCAAATCACATGCAAAGAGAGGGAAAAATGTTGGGTTAGTGGATAGGAGTTTTCCTTTGTCAAACCCCTTGTTGGTAATTAAACCCTTGAAATAGAATGAAATAAAATAGAGAATGATGTTGCAACTCACCAAAACCCTAGCAATAAGGTGTTGCAAACATGTAAGTATTGGATCCAATGGATGTGGACTTGGAATATAGCTTGATGTTGATAGATCTTGAATTTAATGCTTGCTTGAATCACACAATCCTACATCACAAATGTTAGTTCTAAAACAACATGATGCAAACAATCTTTGACATGATAGATGACACTTGAAGAATACTCTTGAAAGCTTGATAATCTACCCTTGAAATTCCTTGACTCTTGTGAATGCTCAAATTCTCTTGTGGACTCTTGAATGCTTGATCAAACTTGCTAGGTATGAAAATGAGAGAAAGAAACTTGTATTTATACTCAATTATGTAATAATTTCCAAAATTACAATGCTATAGGCCATCCTTAGATTTTGGAGAATAAAAAACCCACCAGAATTTTGAATTAAATTTGAATTTTGAGCTAAAAGGGCCTCATTCGCCACCCTGGGTAAATGGGTCCCACTTAAGGGGACTCATTCTCCCATAATGGTGAATGAGTCCCACCTTAGGAATTTGAGGTGAGTTTCGATATTTTTATGTTTTAAATGATATTTTTGGGGATTATTCCCAAAAATACACATAAGTAAGGCCTGTGGATGCAAAGTAGGGTTAATTAAAGCATAAGAAAGCTCAATTATTAATGTCAAGACTAGAAAAGTGTGAAGTGTGTTACAACACTTTACAACACTTTTAAACAAGGCTTGGTAAATGATGAAAAGAGGTTATTTAGGTGAAATAAATTAACAAGACCTTAGAAAAGTGTGAAAGTGTGTTACAACACTTAGGTAAGGTACCATTTAAATCTTTTTAGTTCACAAGGGCCCAAGATCTAATGTAAATGTGTAGTCCACATTGCAACATTAAATCAAGGCAATATTAAGCCAAAATCACAAGGAGGGCCCAAATGAGTCAAAAAAAGTAGAAGGGTTACTTTCTCGGTGGTCACACATAATACCCAAAATCAATATTTTAACTACTTACTCTAGTCATTGTATAATAGTTATATTACTTACAATTTATTCCAACTGCAATCATCATAAAAATTATTTGAGAACCATTTTCCTATGAATGTATATCACGTGTAAAACATGTTTTTTAAGAAATAGAATTTGTATTAAAAATAATATATTTTGAATGAAAAAGGGAGATAAGAAAGAAATATAAAGAATGAATAAGAGTGGGTTTTTTTAAAATTTAGGAATAATAATTTTAAAATATATTATTTCAATTAATGATAAGTTATTAAAAATAAAGAAATGCTAAGCCACGATTTATGGTTTATCAATTTATTTTAAAAATTACAGATGTTAATAAAGAAAAGTCCATGAATAGTTTACAGAACTTGTTGGAGCTATTTTGATACAAATAACCTTAATTTGTTTTATATTGTGTGTCCCTTTTGAGTCTCAACTATTTGATTATGACCTCTCTATTTATTATTGTAATTAGTGGTCTATTGCTGATGTGCTGTTGAAGTTGTATTAGTTTCATGATTTTAAATTGGACTTCATTATTATATTTGAATCTTTCTTTGTAAAAGAATTTTGAAAACCAAAAAACCTAAAACCCTCCAGACTTGTATAAAATCATCACACAACAAAACAACCCTCTTACAAAATTTATATTAACCAGAAAAAACTATATTTACACAATCATAAGGAGAATCTACTGCTTATTGACATGAAGAATGGTCAAATATATTTCTGAGGAAATGCAGCGAGCCATAAACCAAGGTTTATCATGAAATTTATTCTGTAAAATACTGCCCTAAATTTTAAATCCTCAATGGACGAAATTTTAAGCAATGAAGTTTGTGAATCTTATTATAGACGAAGGTTATACTCATAGTAAGCAGACTTACTGATTTTTATATAGCTGTTTAACAATGAAAATCTGTTTAGATTCTACTGTAGTATTTAAATCATTCGCTGGCAATGGGAATTAGAAGGTTCTAAGTTAAGAGGCCTTTACCTTTGAGAAGAAAAACCTGCAAACAAAAATTGACATAGATCTCAAAAGAGGTCTGAGATGATACATAAAATGAGATGAGCTGCTTTTGCATCTCCCCCATAGCCTCCCAAAAGAACCAAAGATATTGTCTATGGATATTTTGAAAGCCTTTGAGGGAGATTTAACAACAGTTCCCTCATACTTCTCAAAATCCATGCACCTCCATAAGCTGAAATGATGAGATAGAGAGAGTTGTGTAAAAGGTTAATTGGGTGGATAAATTTATAGGGATAAGCATCAGAATGTCAACTGAATCATTAGCATTCTACTATTGAGAAATAGCTATCTGGTTCCACTAATGACATTCAAAAAAGTCATTATGATGAAAGCAGAAGACAAGCCTATCTGCATAAAATTCCCACTACAATGACTGATACCATTTGTTTCCTCCTCTCATTTCACTTCATACATGTTACCGTTGGGCCCAATTATAAAAGCTAGATGCCATATAGATAATGATCTGCATTCCTTTCACATCGGTAATAGTTTTCCAGCATATGTTAGTTTATTGAGAATCATGTCATCAAGATTAAAACATATAAGTTGGGAATCATGTCATTTTCTATTCTGATGATTAATCACGAGTGTGATTCGAAATATTGATACAAAAAACTTTGACATAATTTAATCTAGAAAACTCTTCCTATAACATATAAATTTGTTCACTTTTATCATCAGATTTCAATTCCAAACTTTAAACGTGCATTCAATATATATATTGAGAATATAATCGAACTATTTTGACTTTGAAACATTTTCTGAAGATTCTAAATTAGAAAAGGTAATCGACGACTTATGTCAGTATCATAACAGCCATGTTTCATAGGCTGCTTGTGTAATGAAAAGAAACATACACCAACAAACACAATACACCTGTCAAACTGCGGTGAAATATATTTATCTTTTATCTTGATAAAATTTAGTTGTCTTTCATTGGATGTCGACTAAGATCTCTGATATGAAACCACTTTCATTTGGTTCCTCCATAATTGCTTTTTTCTGTATGCTGGCCTTACTTTCTCTTATAAATATTGTTGTTCACATATTCTTTGATATATGGAGGAAGCTGTCTTAAGTTTCAACCACATCCGGTGTGTTGCATAAAGCTATAACTGATATTTTACGTAAATTGTGTTGATGCTTGCTTGCAAATATACTTAAAGTGTAGTCTCTATTTAAAAAGATAAAAATAAATGTTTGCAAATGAACTACACAATGGTATCTAGGTATGGTATTTAGATATATGATATTATTTTTAATTAAAAAAATAGAAATTAAGAGGTGAATATCTCCTAGTGATAGAAGTATTCTAGGTAATTTAATGTACTATATAGTTTTTACAAGATCATATATTGTCTAAGTAGTGGGAGATGTTAGTCAATTTATCTTTAATCTTAAATGGCTAAATTTTGATACAATTAAGAGGGTCTTTAGTTATTTGTGAGCTAATTCTAAGTATTCTCTATGTTATCATGGTTATTCTATAGGTAGTCAATATTCAGTTTGTATTCATGGATATGTGGATTTTGATTGTGTTGGTGATATTGATAGCAACAGATCCAACAATGGATATATTTTCATATTGTTTGAAGGTTCCATTAGTTGTATGAGTACCCTTGCATTCCTAATGCTTATTTTAATATAGTTTTTATGCATTTTCTATTTCATCTTCTAGTGATTTTATATTCTTTTGAGAGAGTTGGTATTCCATTTGGAGGATAAATAGATTTAATCTTGAGTAAGTTTTTGGCCTCATATGAGAAGGTAGGCATCCAATTTTGAGGTTCCATAGTTTGGTCATGTGCCGAAATATTGTTGTGTGTGTAAGGTCATCATGAAGGGAGTTACATACATGAAAATTTTTACAAGAGCATGTAAGAGAGATATTTTATTAGAATCTTGATCAACATTATGATAGGTTGGTATAAATTTTATGGCTCACCTTCTAAATATTTGAATGAGGAAAAATTGGGGCACCTAGGTTTGGGTGGTCTAATATGACAAAATATGGCAATGTAAGAGATGTAAGGAATATGCTAAAAATAGCTAGGAAGACCAAGACCAAGGAGGGGAATTGTAATTTAAACCAATTAATTTGGTTTCCATACCTCTCATGGGTTTACAAATAATTTATAGTTTATAATTCTATTTAGTTAGTGCTTGGAGTTGTAATTTGTATGGTTGATTTGTAGGTACCATTATGCTGTGAGATTTACTCCAATTTTACACATTGATGATACTCTTGTAATATTTTTCTCTACAAGTGTATTGTATTCCTTTAGTTTATTAATTAATACATTGGGCTACTTTAGAGTGTGAGGTTTTTATCCCAAAAGGGTTTCCCATGTACATACATGTATGTCATGGTATAATACTTATTTTATATGAACATATGTGTTTGTACTTTTTGTAAGTTGAAAAGATTAAAATTTTTATAGAACTCTCCTCATTAGATTGGTGTAGGTATCATTTCTACATACCTTAAATTTCATTTTCAATCAACCAAAAGAGTTTGTGAACACTTCTTACCAACCTATTTTTCATACCTTAGAACCTAGTATTGAATCCATTAATTAAAATAGAGATTGTTTCTCAAAAATATCCTCAATGGTTAGGATAAAAACCTCTCAATATAGCAAGTCTCAATCATCCTTTACCTAATGTATAGGAGCGAATTTGCACCCCTTCTGTAAATTCCCCTTTTGCATCCCTCCACCTTAGAAAATCAAACACGAATGCAAAATTCCACATCACCTATCTGAAACACATCCACTTGGCACTTGTTTTTTGTGTCAGTGGGGGAATATTTATCGGGGATGCTAGCACGATGCACAAATGTCTGTACGGCATGTTGTTGTCCCTGATAGATTCCTACCTTTAGAATCCAGAGCGATGTTACATTCTTCATTGGGCATGAAGCATAACGCCTTTGTGTTCATTAGTCAACCCGAAAATGGCTCTTTCCCTCTCATTTTGATCTTGAAATTCATATCTTTCTCATTCAATCCATCTCTTTAGCAATTCTTGATATCTTTAGCATTCAACTTCACTCTCTTAGCATTTTCACAGCATTCTTCATTGAGCAATTCCATCCATCTTATTACACTTTTTCCACCATTGGGGTTTTGACTTGGTATCCTGAGGGATTGCTTCTTCGTTGTCAAGTGGCAACATAGACCTTACCAAGCTTGCAACTTCCTCTACATGCTTGAGAGCACCTTGATTTGGAAGGTGATATTACTTGTTGATTAACGTAGCATAGTGCCTTTGTTATTTTTTGGTTTATTTCCTTTGTTCTCTTTATTGAATTTTCTATATCGTGGCTTTCTTGGCTATCTGTGGAGGTGGAAATATCAAAGTTGGGGTTTGACTGAGGCAAACCCCTATACAACCAAACAATTTTCCCTCTCTTGGTTGTGTGTAGGTGAATGTGCGTGTGGAGTTGATCTTCGTCACCCTTACTTTCATCTACCTTCTCTACCATTTATGTAGAACTTGGGTGATCCCACAATAGTGGTTTACAATTTTTGGCCAAACTGGACACTGAAATATTTTTTTTAAACTAAATCTTCACTTTTGGGCACCTATAGTGGCTAAACCATGAGGAATTTGAAGATGACGCAAACTAGAGTTTCATAAAAATTTTGTCTATAGATTCTAAATATATTTTTTAAAATTTTTTGGAATCATCTTGCACTTCGTTTTCCATCTCCCTGAAAAACTAGTTTTTTTCAGAAAACAACATTTTTAAAAAGTGGCACTCACCGTATAAAGCATAACATTTTTTCCATGAAGGATAAAATTCTAATTCTTTTGAATTTATATTTTTAACTCTTATATCTAGTGCTTCCACTTAGTTAGCTTTTTATTGAATATTTTTTCTTTAATCAAGTTTCGAATTCAAACCAATTATAATTCAGACATAGCGCAACCGTATAACACATAACTTTTTTTGTATGTATTGAAATTCATTTTTTTTTCTTTGTTGGATCAAGGACTTCAATATGTAGTCCACTAATATTTTTAATTTTTTTTTAATAAGCTACTATTTTTCCACATGTGTAGAACATAGAGCTTGATTTTCAGTGAAAACCCTACATTCACGAGAAATAAAAAATAAATATAATAATAAAATTAAATTTATTTAAAATTATACTTTTTGGGAAGCTTATAATAAGGACTACATACTTGGAAAAAATAAATTTTAAATGAATTCATTTGATCCCCCAAAAGGTAAATCAAAAGTGGTTTTTTATCAACATTTTGATAGGTGTAAAGGAGACTCTGTTATAGGTATGGTTTAAAACTAGCAGGGTTCTATCATAGGGGGTTTGATTTAAGGTAGTTTTATCAAATTGTCATCAATTGGAATTCTTTAAATGAAATATTTTAAGGCTTAAATCATTATATTTTCTAAAAATATGTGATTTCAGCAAAAATCAGTTCCTCGTAAAAATTGTAAACCAGCTTTGTGGGATCACCCAGTTATTTCTTGTACTTTATCATTCTATTCATTTCATAAAACTTAGCTAGACCGTTAGTAGGCTTTCTGGTATTTTACACAACACTTTTCACTTTCTGACCGTATAAACGCCAGCACACCAGAGAGACGCCAGTGTGTTGTGTTGTCATTCTTGACCTATGCTATCATCCTTGAGCAAAGAGTTGTCAGAGGTGTAGTTCGGATTCCATACATTGGCTTGTCTAGCCCCATTCAGGTTTCTAGATCTGTAGAGTGACATAATCACTTGAGAGTGCTCTTCATTCTCTATCCTTGCCTTAAACACCCATTAGCTTGAGGTAGGATAAGGTAGCCCTCCACTCTTGGCTCTCTATGACCTGGAGCCTTGGTGTGGTTGGTCCCCCTACCTTGCACCTAAAAATGTAGAGAAATTCCTTCGTAAGTATGAACATGATAGAGTTATAATTGTGGAGGAATATATCTAGGCATCTAAATATGTATTACTGTGGATGGAAGTCAAACATGGAGATGTTTCCTTGTGGATGGAAGTCAAGCATGAGGATATTTCCCACCACTTTGGACCAATTTTTAATGACTAGCATATTACCTATCTACTAAATTAATTAGCTATCTCAATAGAATGAGACTAATTTCATAAATCATTTCAAGTTTCCTATCAACCTTGCTATAATTTACCATCAATTTTCTTCCACTACAAAATAAATAGGAGAATAGTTAAGATTGTTCAATAATTATTCTCATGTTATATAGTCAAGAACTAAACACCCCTATAAAATAAATTAGGTTGTAAGCATACAAATATATTTCAACGCCTTAGATCCCTTAACTTCCATGTTTGTTAAGCATGACTCTATAATTAATAATTTAGCTAAATATTAGAATAAAGGATTGTCAATGAAATAATAAATGTCACTCCAAGTTCTTTTCTTAGGTGGATTACCATCACTAAGATATCATTTGGCTTACAACCAAATTCCTTTGATCAACTAGGCCTTGAGTAATCAATTTCAAATATTAAATTCTTTGTTGAGCATAATATTCTTGATTAGAAACCAACCAAATTTGATTCTAGTCAATATCTACCACCTTCAAATAATCACACATTTTTCCATGTTTTCTCAAATTTTCAACCCCAAACAACCATCATATGGTACTTAGCATTCTTAAATACTCATGCATTTACCAATTGTGAAACTCCTTAGTTTACTCAAGTTCAACAAAACTAGATCAGTTTAGAAATTGACAATATTTGTGCATGGACCAAAAAATGAGTAACAATATCTTGAACTTGTAAAGGTGCGTCCCACAAAATCCTTAGAACAATGTTTCATAGTTGAATAAAAATAAAAAATGGAATTATAACTTTCAATTTATTGCTAGAATAATTCAAAAAAAATTATCTCCATGGCTAGGGCTCAAGTTTTGTAGCTAGGTAACACTTCTTCAAAGCAATTGCACAAATTGTGTATGAAATGACTTGAACATGAATTTACTTCTTATAAGAAGTTGCTCAAAATTTATTTCACAAATGCTATTAATGGTACCTAAATTAATTGTTTGACCAATGTTATTATTTGAAATTCTAGAAAATGTGTGTGGCTTCATATCTCAATTTTTTTTTTGCTCTATATAGTATATTCAAAATGAATAAAATACTTTATCAAGAAAAAATTAAATATGACTAGTTGGACTCCCCGTGACACAACACTTATACTCTATATATTATTTCCTTTAATGCTTGATATTGATCAAAAGCTTATATGGTTGCTCTATATAAGTCAATGAAGTGGGAGGCTAGGCAACTAATAAAATGATGAAGACTTTATCCTTTGATGCCTCATGGCCTATTAGAGAAACTCATACATCTTACATATTTTATTTGGGTTCTTTATAAGGTGCATTATTTTTCAAACTTAATCAATGACAAATAATTGCTTACTATGTTGGTCAATCACAACAATTCATTAGTAGATTGTCAAAGTTACATATTTTACAATCATCTAGTGAGCCACAACTGTTTAGCTTTCTATTATACTTTTGATATATATATAATACTCAATTATCCCATTCAACATTTTCAACATTAGTTGATCTTTGAACACAACTCTTATGCAATATATAGCACCAATAGTGTTGTAGATAATCTCAATTCATTAAGTGAGGCTTATTACCAACCCAACTACTCCATTAATGTCCCAACTTGATAGGTATCCTATTGTGGACATCTAAATTTGGACACTTAATTTATCCAAATTCATCCCCTTTCGTCTTATTTTTCGTTAATTAAGTAATATCACTATTATTTAATTAATCCCTCCTTAATTCTGCCAAATCCCTAAGGTATTTAATCAATAATACCTTATCTCTTTAATCCTCCTTCCATCAATTGAATTAAATAAATATTCCATTTATTTAATTCCCTTCATGTCACATCCTCCATCATTTTTATCTTATTCTAATTCTTCTTCTCATCATTAGGATGTGCACATGCCTAATCTTTGATTAGGAGGTGTCACATCCTCCAACTTTTGCAAGTTGGCCTCTAATCTCTCTTAGCCACCTAACCATCCTCTAATCCCTCACTAACTAGCCTAATCAACCTCTCAAGGAATTTTTAATTCCTTTTATCCTTCCAAGGAATATTAAATTCTTTTTCTCTTCCCCATGTCCTTTATGACATGTGTCCTTAGTCAACCTTATTAAAGGCTTTCTCCTTTTGGACAAGGCACTCCACTTCCTTATGAATTTTAATTCACATTTAATCCCTCAAGGCACCCAAAAGGAATTTTTAATTCCTTCACTTCTTCCCACATGTCCTTCACTTATTCTTTATTCTTTCCCATCTCCCCATGAGAATATTTGAGGAATTTTTAATTCCTCACATGTCCTCTCACCCACATGGGGACAAGGACCTCCTTTATGAGGAGATCTTGTCCAATCCCAAGGTACTTTGTACCCCTCTCTATGTCGTGTCCTTTTCCTTCCACCTCATGTCCACTTTACCTTCTAGGGCTAAATCACATTCCACATGTCAAGATGTGAGGGCTTGAGAGTTCTCAACTCACCTTAGCCCTACATCTTGATATTTGGTGGCTCAATCTTGACCCTCCATTTCCCCTACGAATTCTCAAAAATCCTATAAATACCCCCTCTTTTCTCTCATTTTGGAAGAGATCATTTTGCTAGCCAAACTCTTGCAATTTTTTTTCTCAACTTAAACTTAGCCATTTTCTTATTTTCATCCACTTGCACTCATCCTCACAACATCATTTAGCTTGCATCTACTTGCCATCCAAGGAGCATACACATCAAAGATCGAAGGGCCAACCAAAGGATCAATTTGACGCAAGGTATAAGGTTCCATTTTGTTGCTTTTATCTTGTGTTGTTTCCAACTTAGGCTAATCTTGAGGTGTAGGTTGTTTTGGTGTTTATTTGCACTCTTTTACTTGCTACTTATTTTCTAACGCTTAAATTTGACCTATCACATTTCTGGCATGCCCAGTGGGACCCACAAACGGGTCTATTTCTTTCACATTTGCTATTTTTTGCATTTTTTATGGTCTAGGTTGCAGAGTAGCGGACCTATCTTGACAGAGTGGTGGATCTGTCCAGCAGTGGCAGACCTGTCCTAACAGAGTGGCGGATCTGTCCAGCGGTGGCGGACCTGTCCTGACAGAGTGGCGGATTTGTCCTGCTGTGGCGGACCTGTCCTGCTATGGCGGACCTGTCCTAATAGGGTGGTGGATTTGTCCTCTGGTGGCAGACCTGTCCTGCTGTGGTGGACCTGTCCTGCTGTGGCAGACTTGTCCTGCTGTGGTGGACCTATCCTGACAGAGTGGCGGACCTATCCATGCAGAGTGGCGAATCTGTCCCTGCAGAGTGGCGGACCTGTCCTCCAGAAGGTAAAAATTTCAAGTTTTTTTTCGATTGTCTTTTGGTAAAATAGGAACATAGTTTAATTAAAGGGTGTCAATAAACCTTGTTTGGCATGTTTGGGAAGGCTATTTGATGTATCCAGTCCCCT
This sequence comes from Sequoia sempervirens, assembly GCA_007258455.2. Taxonomy (NCBI): domain Eukaryota; kingdom Viridiplantae; phylum Streptophyta; class Pinopsida; order Cupressales; family Cupressaceae; genus Sequoia; species Sequoia sempervirens. The sequence goes on from VDFB02000003.1 coordinate 676,436,347, forward strand.
TGCGCCATTTGGCGATCTTGGGTGACGAGAAATCGTAGCTTTCCAAGTCCTTTTGAGTCACCCTTTTTTTCACTTTCTCAGTGGGACCTGCTTGGGGATTTCATCACCCCAAGGGATGATTCCAACCACGCATACCAGCGGGGTATATAAAGGGGGGAGAGCAAAAGTTGTACCTCAATCCAACCACGTTGTAATTGGCGAAGCGTCGGGATGACGTGAAGAGTTGGTCCAAGCCTTTAGTATCTCGCTAAGGTTCCGACTCACGCTTGTAATGAGTTGGTTTTCACGGTTTGGGCCTCACGTACCGGGTGTATATCGAGGACTCCTTAGCAACCATGTGCATTCTAGAATAGAAGACTTTGTTGACCATACCCATTTTTACTAATATTAAGGTTGTGCTATTTGAATTGTATTTCTCGTGCATAAATCAGTGATTATCAGTTTGGCCAAGTCTTCTATGATTGCTATATTTTGGGTCCTTTGCCTTACCCACCCATCAAAACATCAAGCCTAAACTTATCCTTTGGTAGACTTGTCCTATCCTTTGGCGGACCTGTCTCTATTATAGTGGCAGACTTATCCTCTTGCTGTGGTAGACCTGTCCTAGTGCAGTGGTGGACCTGTCCCTGTGCAGTGGCAGACCTGTCCCAGTGTAGTGGCAGACCTGTCCCTGTGAAGTGGCAGACCTGTCCCTGTGTAGTGGCGGACCTATCCTCCTGTAGTGGCGGATCTGTCCTAATACTGTGGCAGACTTGACTTTTGACCAACCCATATTATCACTTGGCATTCATTGTCCCTCTGTTTTGAACATTGATACGACCATTCAACATCCAAAACAAACATCTGAACATCCATTTTGAGTCTTCATCCCTTCGTTCTAAGGGTCATTTATCCTGAACACTCTTTTTCTTGGTTCAAGAGCCAGTCATCTATCCTAAGACGCTCCCCATCTGTCCAAAATCTGCTTTCATATCCAATCTTCGTTGGTCCATATAAACCCCATTGGAATAGTCATCCACGTTGACCTAGGTATTCATCCCTAATCACAATCATTGTAACTGGCTTAGTATTGCTATTCGTCTTAAGTAAGTCATCCTTTTCGACCCAATCAATCCGCTTCTATCTCAATTTGGATTCAGTATCGTTATCATACATCCCCCTTCCAATCAATACCTAGTGTTACCAAGGATCCTTCTCAAACTCGGTTGTGGATCTCGATCTTCATCATATTTATCATCAAATCAATCCTAATCCCCTGACCAATCTGACCCCCACATCATCAAATCTATCCGAATCAAAATCCAAAGCTTGGACTAATCCAGTGTCATCAAATCAATCCACCTCGGTCTAACCAATCATCATCAACTAATCTCCCATCAAATCGAATCAATCCTTCATCATCAAAGTTTTCCAATATCTTGATCTACCTCATCATCTTGCATGCCTATTCAGACCCGATCACAGGCAAAGAAAATGGCTGACCAACAAGCCCTGAATGCCCAATCAAACAATCCTCAAGATCCTAATAACACAATGAACATCCCTCACAATCCCCACAATGACACCTCATCACAATCCAATGTGGATGGTCAAAACACGTCACCACCTGGGGAAGAAAACATGGCTGATCAACCTAAGCTCACATTCGAGGAACACTTTAGCAACCCTGTTAATGCACAAATGATAGAACGCCTTCTAAAAAGACATGGTGACCAAATCTTGGCTCACTTGATTGAAAAAGGTGTCAAACTGTCGTCAAGTGTCGACTTATCCAAGTATGGCACCTCTACATCTAATGTGCCTCAACATTCACATGAAATCCCCAGTAGCTCGTATGTCCCCAACGTTCCTTTCACAGAAGGTTGGCATCAACCTGAATTCGGCAATGCTGTCCTATATCCCGTTGGCAACCCCACACATCCCACCATCTCGGTCATGGGAACATCCCAAACCATCGATCCCAATGATCCTTTTGCCTATGGCATGTCGCAAAACATCCCACAACCACAACCATTAATGCTACCAGCACCACTCCCCTCAAACCCGCCTCCTGTCAACATTGGGGGCAACCCTTTTGCCACCTTGCCCCCACCTCCTGGGGCTACCAATCCTCCACCATCATCATTCCTACCTCAATAGCCACCCCAATCCAACATCCCTCCTCCATCATCATTTAATCCTCCACCATTGTCCCAATCCAACATCCCTCCTCCATCATCATTTAATCCTCCACCATCGTCCCAATCCAATATCCCTCCTCCATCGTCATTCAATCCTCCACCATCGTCCCAACCCAATATCCCTCCTCCATCATCATTCATACCCCAACAACCATCCCAACCCAACATCCCTCCTCCGTCGTCATCCCAAGCCTATGCTCCCACTAGCGCTCCACAACCTCCCTCGCACAGCATCTCAATCGCACCTCCACCTCAACAACAACCATTGGTCAATCCCCTATTTTCAACACAACCATCACAGCATCAATCGCAAGGGAATCAACCTCAGCCTTCAGCCTCGACCATATCTCCATTCCTTGCATCCATTTTATGCCCACAAGCACAGCCGCCACATAACATCCCATCTCGCCCACCGCAGCCGCCAACTATACATCAACAATCACCCCATCATTACAACTATTATAACCAGCAACAATATCAACAACAACCCTCCTATGTAGCATCACAACAATCATATCAGTACCCCCAATATCCACAAGCTAATCAACAAAACCTTCTCCATACTTCCCAATAGTACGCCGCCCATTACTACCCAACCAATTCATATCCAGCATCACAACAGCAGCCTCTTTATCAACAAGGTCCCTTGGCATACCAACAGGGGGTACCACCTTCTCATTATCCATACGCCCATCCCCAAGCGTCATCCCAAGATCCACAATCATCCTATCATCAATACCCATCCAACACACTGGCCAATGCGGACATCCTAGAAATCAAAGCCGCTCTAAAAGATCTTCAGGCAGGGACTAGCAAACAATCATTCAAATTTGAAGATACATGCCCATATCCGTATGATCCTTCCATCTCGTTGATTCCCTTCCCCAAACATTTTGAGATGCTGAAGTTTGACAAATATAAGGGGAACAAAGATCCTAAGGCCCACTTATAGGAGTTTTACTCCCAGTGTCAAGAGGTTCTCCACAATGACAACTACCTCTTGCACTTGTTTCCCCAGAGTTTGGGAAGCAACGCGCTAGGGTGGTTCATGACCCTCGAAAAGGGATCTATAAAATCTTTCACAGACTTGTCAGAGAAGTTTGTCTCCTACTTCTCCTTCAATTTGGAGAAGGATACCGATACCTTGGATCTCCTCAAAGAGAAACAACGTGAAGGGGAAACCTTTACTAGTTACCTCCAGAGGTGGCGTGCCCTAGCAAGCCAAATGAAAACCCTGTTGAGAGAAAAGGACATGGTCACCCTCTTCATGGAGAACTCTCATCCTGACATGGCTCATAACTTTCGATTACATTGTGTCACCACTTTTGCAGAGGTAGTAAAGAAGGGGCCCATCCTTGAGCGCGCCCTTGTTGCCAAGGGGCACGTCAAAATATATAATCAGGATAAGGAAAGGACATTCAATGACAAGCCACATTTTTGGAACAAGAACAAAAATGCAGTCAATGATGGTGTCACTGATACTAAACATGTCCACGTTGCCAACACATCCCAGAAACAACAACAATCTATACCTAATGCCATATCCATACTGCAAGGGACACCCCGTCCTCCCCAACAATCCAATCAAAACAACCAAGGGAACACTAAATGCCAGTATGCTCAACTAGGAGAACCCTTGAGTGTCGTCTTCAACAAACTATTGCAGGTCAGCTATCCAATCACCTACCCTATCACCAAGCCACTCGATGAATCCAAACCTAAGCCCGCATGGTTTAGGGAAAACGAATATTGTGAGTTCCATAAAATCAAAGAACACTCTTTGAATAAGTGTCAAGGTCTAAAAAACTACGTACAAGATCTCATAGATCAAGGTGACATCAAAGTTGACCCTAGTCAAGCTCCGTCGTCCAATGCTCAATTAAAAATCTATCAAAATGCCTTCCCAAACCATAACCAAGGCCCGAGTACGTCCAACAGTAATCCTCAAAATAACAGCACAAATAACGTGAGCTATAAGAATGTTCCCCTCAATTACGAGGGTGTTATTCATTACATTGAGCAGGTAGAACCTCATGTATCCATGATACATGTCAAAGCTAAAGACCCTCAATGTGTTGTTACCACACGACGAGACCGCATCACCGTTCCAGCAGCCGCCACACCTACCCAACCGACTCCTGTAACCGCCCAGTACAATATCCTTGATCACCTAGGAAAGACCCCTGCACATATCTGTGTCTTGGATTTACTCAAGTCTTCCCCCGTGTATCAAGAAATCCTCAACAGAGCTCTAAAGGAAACCCATGTGCCTAATAATATGGATCCTACATAGTTCCAAGCCTTGGTAGGGCACCTGGCTTCATCTCACCAACTACATTTCAGCCAAAATGATATGCCCAACATTGACGCCAATCACAATCGCCCCTTACATATCGAAGTCATGGTTGCCCGGCATAAAATAAAAAGAGTCTTGGTAGATAATGGCTCTGCCCTCAACTTGTGCACCCTAAAATTCATAAAACAGGTGGGGTATACCCAAGCAGACTTAAGCAACCAGATCATTACAATCAAGGCTTATGATAATGCATAAAGGAATTCAGAAGGGATCATCAATCTTCCTGTCCAAGTGGGGCCGGTGGTTCAGTACATTACCTGCCATGTCCTTGATCTGGACTTGCCATATAATCTCCTCCTCGGCCGTCCATGGCTCCATGCTATGCAAGCCATGCCCTCCACCTACCATCAGTGCCTCAAATTCCCAGTCAACAGACAAGAGGTCACCATCTATGCCGACCCCCAACCATTCGAATATTTCCGCGCTCTAGAGGCATCATTCCCCCATTTACATTATTGTCCTAGGATTGAAATGGGGGCATCTCAGTCATCATCCATTAATCCACCATCCACCATAATAACCACTCCATCCTCTACTGATCCTATAGTCACAAAAGTCCAGATCATTGACAAAGGGTGTGGCGAGTACGAAATGCATACTGCTCTTAATATAGTGACCATGCCACCATCGCCACATGAGTATGGTCAACCTTCCCATGCTACCCCAAAGGAGGACAAGACTGTCACCTTCCGTGGCAAAAATATCCCTACCACCACCTTCGTATCCCCAAGTATCAAGACAGATGCTCCAGAAGAAGACATAAGCCAATGGGTTTACCGAGAAGAGCCTCAGCCGGCAACTCCTCTCAAGGAATACTTCCAAGAAAAGTACCCCTGGCCAACAAAGTTCATGGAAAAGCATAACTATCAAGGCAGAGGCCTAGGAAAGCAAGAACAAGGACAGTTACAACCCATTGATATGTCCCCGCTACCAAAACATGTGGGCATTGGGTATGACAGAAAGCAGAAAGGCCCCGAAACATCGTCTAATGCTTCCAATAGTGTAGTTGTGGATAACGGCTTATTGGAAGACATACCCGAGGAAGAATCCATCATACGTACATACGATGACGTCGATCACGCTGACCTATCTTCCATGTTCGAATGCCTATCCATTTGCACTATTAACATATCCCTTTGCCATCCTGAGCTCATTGATTGGGACCTACAAACTAGCACACCTATCAGTATGTCTGCAGATACATATGTCAACCTCATGGGATTGGTGGAGGATGAATACTCCAGTCGCAAAAATGAGAATAAGAAAAATAACAAATGGTCATCTAGTGAAAACCTCCCTGAGGCACTTCATGACCTTGAAAAAGTAAAAATAAAGGACGCATCTGATGGTGAAAACCTCGAAGAGGCACTAGAAGATGGGGATGTTCATCTTCCCCCTATGGGGACTCAATTATCTACCCGATCACCTATTATGATTGAAGAGACTCAAGAAGTCAATCTAGGAACTGCTGAAAATCCTAAGGTCACCTACGTAGCCAAGTCACTCTCGGCACAAGAGTACTCGGTCATCGTGCAGCTACTCCAAGAGGGAATTGTTAACTTTGCTTGGTCATACTCAAACATGCCAGGCTTAGATCCCGCCTTAGTGGTTCATCACCTAGACATCCGCCCAGACACTAAGCCAGTCAAGCAAAAACTCCACAAGATGCATCTGCAAGTCGCGTTTTTAGTCAAGAAGGAATTGGAGAAGTTATTAGAGGCAGGATTTATCAGACCAATTGACTACTCTGAGTGGATCTCCAACATAGTGCCAGTCGCTAAACCAAATGGTGACATTCAGGTCTGCACGGACTTCAGGGATCTCAACAAAGCCTGCCCAAAAAATGACTTCCCACTACCCTAATCTTCCATACCAATCCGCTCAGCCTAATCCTTTATCACTCTCCCTTCCCAATCTCTTGTTTTCTTTGCATCATCTTCTTCAGCCCCCCTTGCATCATCTCATCCATTTCGAGAGCACACTTGTGTTCTCTTGAACCCGCATGTCCTCTCAAGGGGGCATCCTTCATCCCTAATTTTCATCATCTTTTTCCCTTCCTAATCATTCAAATGAATGACTGGGGTATCTTTCCCAATCTAACCATCTTCTTCTAGGTTCTATATTTTAATATTCTTTGAAATGATGCTACTTCGTAAAACCATCTCAAAGAGGGGTAAAATGTGGACATCTAAATTTGGACACTTAATTTATCCAAATTCATCCCCTTTCGTCTTATTTTCGTTAATTAAGTAATATCACTATTATTTAATTAATCCCTCCTTAATTCTGCCAAATCCCTAAGGTATTTAATCAATAATACCTTATCTCTTTAATCCTCCTTCCATCAATTGAATTAAATAAATATTCCATTTATTTAATTCCCTTCATGTCACATCCTCCATCATTTTTATCTTATTCTAATTCTTCTTCTAATCTCATCATTAGGATGTGCACATGCCTAATCTTTGATTAGGAGGTGTCACATCCTCCAACTTTTGCAAGTTGGCCTCTAATCTCTCTTAGCCACCTAACCATCCTCTAATCCCTCACTAAGTAGCCTAATCAACCTCTCAAGGAATTTTTAATTCCTTTTATCCTTCCAAAGAATATTAAATTCTTTTTTCTCTTCCCCATGTCCTTTATGACATGTGTCCTTAGTCAACCTTATTAAAGGCTTTCTCCTTTTGGACAAGGCAATCCACTTCCCTATGTGAATTTTTAATTCACATTTAATCCCAAAGCCACCAAAGGAATTTTTAATTCCTTCACTTCTTCCCACATGTCCTTCACTTATTCTTTATTCTTTCCCATCTCCCCATGAGAATATTTGAGGAATTTTTAATTCCTCACATGTCCTCTCACCCACATGGGGACAAGGACCTCCTTTATGGGGAGATCTTGTCCAATCCCAAGGTACTTTGTACCCCTCTCCATGTCGTGTCCTTTTCCTTCCACCTCATGTCCACTTCACCTTTTAAGGCTAAATCACATGCCACATGTCAAGATGTGAGGGCTTGTGAGTTCTCAACTCACCTTAGCCCTACATCTTGATATTTGGTGGCTCAATCTTGACCCTCCATTTCCCCTAGGAATTTTCAAAAAATCCTATAAATACCCCCTCTTTTCTCTCATTTTGGAAGAGATCATTTTGCTAGCCAAACTCTTACAATTTTATTTCTCAACTTAAACTTAGCCATTTTCTTGTTTTCATCCACTTGCACTCATCCTCACAACATCATTTAGCTTGCATCTACTTGCCATCCAAGGAGCATACACATCAAAGATCGAAGGGCCAACCAAAGGATCGATTCGACGCAAGGTATAAGGTTCCATTTTGTTTCTTTTATCTTGTGTTGTTTCCAACTTAGGCTAATCTTGAGGTGTAGGTTGTTTTGGTGTTTATTTGCACTCTTTTACTTGCTGCTTGTTTTCTAACGCTTAAATTTGACCTATCACACCTATTACCTCCAATTCATCACAAAACACATAAGTTATTGGATGTCAAATTATCAAATGATTATAACAAAAAAAGAATAATAAAAGATAAGGATTTGCATTTCTATACAAAACTTAGTAAACTAATTCATCCTAATTTTTTTTTTAAAATAATTAAAATACATATTAAATATTTTTTTAATCAAATTTTTTTTATGAAAAGACATTAACATAATTTTAAACCATTTAAAACAAATCTGAAATCAATTATGAATCAATGATTAATATACATAATACTATAAAGCAATATTATAACTACTTACTCTAGTCATTGTATAATAGTTCTATTACATACAATTTATTTTCAAATGGTTGCAATTATCATGAAAATTATTTGAAAACCATGTATTTCGATCCTGTGTTTTTAAGAAAGAGAATTTGTTTTCAAAATAATATATTTTGAATGAAAAAGGGGAGATAAAGAAAGAATTATAAAGAATGAATAAGAGTGGTTTTTCTAAAATATAGTAATAATAATTTTAAAATATATTATTTCAATTAATGATAAATTTTTAAAAATAAAATAATAAATAATAATAAAATATTTTCTAAATTTTATTTTATATTATATAAAAATATTAGTATTTTTAAACAATTAGAATTGTCGAATTTATAGATACAAGGAAATGCAGTAAGTTATAATTTATAATTTATCAATTTTCTAAACAATAAAATATTGACCTAAATTTATTTTTAAAATTATAGATGTTAATTTTATATATATGAAAATTTTACTATTTCTTAGCAATTAGAATTGTCGAACTTATAGACATGAGAAAATACACTAAGTTATAATTTATGATTTATCAATTTTCAAAAGTAAAATCTATCTTAAATTTATTTAAAAACTTATAGATATTAATAAAGAAAGGTCCATGAGCTTGTTGGAGCTCTTTTGATACAAACTGCCTTAATTTCTTTTATGTTGTGTGTGTCTTTTGAGTCCTAACTATTTGATTATGGATGTTTCTTTGTTAATTTCTTTTATGTTGTGTGTGTCTTTTGAGTCCTAACTATTTGATTATGGATGCTTCTTTGTTAATTTATTTTATGTTGTGTGTGTCTTTTGAGTCCTTACTATTTGATTATGGATGTTGTGTCTTTTGAGTCCTAACCATTTGATTATGGGTGTTTATGTGTTATTGTAGTTAGTGGTGTATTGCTAGTGTGTTGTTGGAATTGTATTAATTTCATTATTTTAAATTGAACTTTATTACTATATTTGAATCTCTCTTTGTTGAAAGGAAGCCGAGTAAGTGGAAGCAACTTCCTACACTAATCTAAGCAGGAGAGAATTGCAAAAAATTCTTAAACACCTTTAATTGTTTTAGATTTAGATGCACATTTGTCTCATAAATAGATAAACAAAGAACTCATAACAAAAAGATTTATGTGGGGAAAACCCTTTCAGGAGAAAAACCCCACACTCCAAAACACAACCCAATTATATTATTCAGCAACCAATAACCAGATACAATATAATTATAGAGCTATGCTCTTGCATGAGTCTTCACATTTCTTCACAATTTTGGAGTAATTTCAATAGCGTAATGGTATTTCAATAAACAACAACATCTACAACCAAGCCTGGAATTTGACGGTCACCCCTACCTGTCATATGAAAATTTTATGATGGTTTGGTCATTTAAATGCCTGTCAAAAAATGTTTAATTTATGAATTTTTATATATAATCTTTTACAAATGCAATATCTTGAAAAATTAGAAAACAATTATAATTATTAGTAATAAATATAAAAATCTACTGTTATAATTATCAATTAACAAAAGTTTCTAAGTTCATATTACAAACAAATCTTGTTAAATATATTCTAAAAGTTAAAAATAATTATATTCTATTTTGAAAAGATTCTAAATTAATATATATTTTTATAATAATATTATAAATCACATATATTAATATAAAAAAATGATAACTATTATAAAAATATCAAAAGTTTCTAAATTCATATTAGAAAATATTCAAAAAAGTTATATTCTATTCTAAATCAATTTACTTTTTATAATAAAAATTATAAAATGATATATATTATATTTTAAGGTTGTAATATACAGTCTAAAATTGAAAAAACAGTCAAATAGACCATCAAATTCCAGGCCTGTCTACAACTCCAAAATACAAGTGCTCAATATATAAGAGCTTACAATACATAAATTAAACATTTCTAAAACAACTGTCAAAGGTTGAATGTGCAACATGGAAAGTGTCAAAAACACTGCAGACGCACAACGGTAAGTTTCCAATTCTCACCAAATACCAATCTGCAAAATCTGCACTTGCAAAAATAACTGCTCTTCGAAAACTCGCATTCCATGCAAACTCAACACAAAAATAGAAAAAACCATTTATGCACAACTCCACTAGTATAAAACAACTTTCCAACTTGACTCCTCATCCGAATAGAAACTGCAAGTTTTAACTCACAAAGACAGAGTGAGAAAATCAACAACTTTTAATAATCAGAAAAAAAAACAAATCTTCGGAAAAATCAAAGATTGAGACACCTTCTTTTTTCAACGTTTATAAAAAGATTTCAAACCTCGTATTTACTTTCAATTGAAAAAAACTAAATCCTCCAAAATCATATATTCTATAAATAATCTATATCACACAAAAAAAAAAAAAAAAAAAAATCATAAAAAAAAGTACCTATTACAAAATTTATATTAACCAGAAGAAACTATATTTACACAATCATAAGGAGAATCTACTATTAGCGAGTCATAAACCAAAGTTTATCAAATTTCTAAACTGTAAAATACTGCCCTAAGTTTCAGCTAGACACAGACCACATATGATCAAATTCCAAACCTCTAAAGTCATATGTTCTATAAATATTCCACCATATCATAATAACTCTATGTTCATATCTGTCCTTAGGCATCGACAGCTGTTAGTAGTCCAACATATAAAAGTAACTGGCACTGGTTGTAGGCTTGTAGCCTTTTGAAAGGGCGCGCTATCAATCCTTCAATGGAAGAATCATAAACAATAAAGTTTGTGAATCCTCTTATGTAAGAAGCCTATAGTCATAGTAAGCAGACTTACTGACTTTTATGGAGCTGTTTAACAATGAAAATCTGTTTAGATTCTACTGTAGAATATTTAAATCATTCGCTGGCAATGGGAATTATAAGGTTCTAAGTTAAGAGGCCTTTACCTTTAAGAAGAAAAACCTGCAAACAAAACTTGACATAGAACTCAAAAGAGGCCTTTACATGAAGTGAATAAATGAGATGAGCTGCTTTTGCATCTCCCCCATAGCCTCCAAAAAGACCCAAAGATATTGTTTGTGGATATTTTGAAAGCCTTTGAGGGAGATTTAACAGCAGTTCCCTCATACTTCTCCTCAAAATCCATGCACCTCCATAAGCTGAAATGATGAGACAGAGAAAGTTGTGTAAAAATGTTAATTGGGTGGATAAATTTATAGGGATAAGCATCAGAATGTCAACTGAATCATTAGCATTCTACTATTGAGAACTAGCTATCTGGTTCCACTAATGACATTCAAAAAAGTCATTATGATTAAAGCAGAAGACAAGCTTATCTGCATAAAATTCCCACTACAATGACTGATACCATTTGTTTCCTCCTCTCATTTCACTTCATACATGTTACCGTTGGGGCCAATTATAAAAGCTAGATGCCATATAGATAATGATCTGCATTCCTTTCACATTGGTAATAGTTTTCCAACATATGCTGGTTTATTGGGAATCATGTTATCAAGATTAAAAAATATAAGTTGGGAATCATGTCATTTTGAATCACGGAGTGTGATTTGAAATGTTGATACAAAAAACTTTGACACAATCTAATCTAAAAAAACTCTTGCTATATAAATTATTCACTTTTATCATCAGATTTAAATTCCAAACTTTAAATGTGCGTTCAATATATAAATTGAGAATATAATCGTACTTTGAAACATTTTCTGAAGATTCTAAATTAGAAAAGGTAATCGACGACTTATGTCACTATCATAACAGCCATGTTTCATAGGTTGCTTGTGTAATGAAAACAAGCATACACCAACAAACACAATACACCTGTCAAACTGCGGTGAAATATATTTATCCTTTATCTTGATAAAATTTAGTTGTCTTTCATTGGATGTCGACTAAGATCTCTGATATGAAACCACTTTCATTTGGTTCGTCCATAATTGCTTTTTTCTATATGCTGACCTTACTTTCTCTTATAAGTATTGTTGTTCACATATTCTTTGATATATGGAGGAAGTTGGTCTTACCTATCCTTCAATGGCTTCTGAAATATCATAACAGAACAATTACAACATTAAATAAAATACTTTTTTATGCCATTGAGAAAGAGCTTAAAGCCAGCTGCCTCCATTATTGCTTGACATTGCCGGGATGAAGCTGTCTTAAGTTTCAACCACATCCGGTGTGTTGCATAAAGCTATAACTGATATTTTACGTAAATTGTGTTGATGCTTGCTTGCAAATATACTTAAAGTGTAGTCTCTATTTAAAAAGATAAAAATAAATGTTTTCAAATGAACTACACAATGGTATCTAGGTATGGTATTTAGATATATGATATTATTTTTAATTAAAAAAATAAAAATTAAGAGGTGAATATCTCCTAGTGATAGAAGTATTCTAGGTAATTTAATGTATTATATAGTTTTTACAAGATCATATATTGTCTAAGTAGTGGGAGATGTTAGTCAATTTATCTTTAATCTTAAATGGCTAAATTTTGATACAATTAAGAGGGTCTTTAGTTATTTGTGAGCTAATTCTAAGTATTCTCTATGTTATCATGGTTATTCTATAGGTAGTCAATATTCAGTTTGTATTCATGGATATGTGGATTTTGATTGTGTTGGTTATATTGATAGCAACAGATCCAACAATGGATATATTTTCATATTGTTTGAAGGTTCCATTAGTTGTATGAGTAACCTTGCATTCCTAATGCTTATTTTAATATAGTTTTTATGTATTTTCTATTTCATCTTCTAGTGATTTTATATTCTTTTGAGAGAGTTGGTATTCCATTTGGAGGATAAATAGATTTAATCTTGAGTAAGTTTTTGGCCTCATATGAGAAGGTAGGCATCCAATTTTGAGGTTCCATAGTTTGGTCATGTGTCGAAATCTTGTTGTGTGTGTAAGGTCATCATGAAGGGAGTTACATGAAAAATTTTACAAGAGCATATAAGAGAGATATTTTATTAGAATCTTGATCAACATTATGATAGGTTGGTATAAATTTTATGGACCGCCTTCTAAATATTTGAATGAGGAAAAATTGGGGCACCTAGGTTTGGGTGGTCTAATATGACAAAATATGGCAATGTAAGAGATGTAAGGAATATGCTAAAAATAGCTAGGAAGACCAAGACCAAGGAGGGGAATTGTAATTTAAACCAATTAATTTGGTTTCCATACCTCTCATGGGTTTACAAATAATTTATAGTTTATACTTCTATTTAGTTAGTGCTTGGAGTTGTAATTTGTATGGTTGATTTGTAGGTACCATTATGCTATGAGATTTACTCCAATTTTACACATTGATGATACTCTTGTAACATTTTTCTCTACAAGTGTATTGTATTCCTTTAGTTTATTAATTAATACATTGGGCTACTTTAGAGTGTGAGGTTTTTATCCCAAAAGGGTTTCCCATGTACATACATGTATGTTATGGTATAATACTTATTTTATATGAACATATGTGTTTGTACATTTTGTAAGTTGAAAAGATTAAAATTTGTATAGAACTCTCCTCATTAGATTGGTGTAGGAATCATTTTTGCATACCTTAAAGTTCATTTTCAATCAACCAAAAGAGTTTGTGAACACTTTTTACCAACCTATTTTTCATACCTTAGAGCCTAGTATTGAATCCATTAATTCAAATAGAGATTGTTTCTCAAAAATATCCTCAGTGGTTAGGATAAAAAGTCTCAATCATCCTTTACCTAATGTATTGGAGCGAATTTGCACCCCTTGAGTAAATTCCCCTTTTGCATCCCTCCACCTTAGAAAATCAAACACAAATGCAAAATTCCACATCACCTGTCTAAAACACATCCACTTGGCACCTGTTCATGTCAATGGGGGAATATTTATTGGGGATGCTAGCACAGCGCGCAAATGTCTGTATGGCATGTTGTTGTCCCTAACAGATTCCTGCCTCTAGAATCCAATGGGACGTTACGTTCTCCATTGGGCATGAAGCATAACACCTCAGTGTTGACCAATCGACCCAAAAATTGCTCTTTCCCTCTCATTTTGATCTTGAAATTCCTATCTTTCTCATTCCATCCATCTCTTTAGCAATTCTTGATCTCTTGAACATTCAACTTCACTCTCTTAGCATTTTCACAGCATTCTTCATTGAGAAATTCCATCCATCTTGTTACACTTTTGCCACCATTGGGGTTTCAACTTGGTATCCCAAGGGATTACTTCTTCGTTGTTGCGGAAAAAAAGACCTTACCAAGCTTGCAACCTCCTCTACGTGCTTGAGAGCACCTTGATTTGGAAGGTGATATTTCTTGTTGATTAACGTAGCATAGTGCCTTTGTTATTTTTTGGTTTATTTCCTTTGTTCTCTTTATTGCATTTTCTATATCGTGGCTTTCTTAGCTATCTATGGAGGTGGAAACACCAAAGTGGAGTTTTGACTGAGGCAAACCCCTATACAGCCCAACATTTTTCCCTCTCTTGGTTGTGTGTAGGTGAACATGCGTGTGGATTTGATCTTCATTACCCTTACTTTCATCTACCTTCTCTACCATTTATATAGTTATTTCTTGTACTTTATCGTTATGTTCATTTCATTAAACTTAGCTTGATCGTTAGTAAGATTTTTGGTGTTTTACACTACACTTTTCACTTTTGTATTGTATGGATGCCAACACACCTAAGAGATTCCAATGCACCGTGTTGTTATCCTTAACCCACACTGTCGTCCTCGAGTAGAGAGTTGCCTGAGGTACAGTTTCGATTCTAGAAACTAGCTCGTCTAGCCCCATTCAGGTTTTTGGATCTATAGAGTGACAAGAGCACTTGAGAGTGCTCTTCATTCTCTATCATTGCCTTAAACACCCATTAGCTTGATGTAATATAGGGAAGCCCTCCGCTCTCAACTCTCCATGACCTAGATCCTTGGTGTGGTTGGTCCCCCTACCTTACATTTTTTGTGAACCCAACGTGAACCATTTTGGTTCCATTTAGCATTGTTGAAAGGTCCTTTCCTCGTATCCTAGGAGCATTGTGGGTGTGAGTGTTGTGAGGCACCTAGCCTTGCAACCCAACCTACAAACAATATTGGCGTAGTTGGAAGGTTTCACAAGCATTGGAGAATGAAACCTTAATTGGATCACTATCTAATCGCGAAACCTTTGGGGCCTCTATGAAAGTCTCATCTAGTGTATGCAATGGCTTCCTTTTTGTACCTGCCCATCCCATCTGTGCAACCTATGAGTAGTTCTCCTAGCATAACCTTCACCTTGCAAGACCTATCGATGGGTTATAATAGAGAGCCATCTCCTCTATACATCCCCGTGCGAATCAACGGAAACACTGTGATAGGTTTTCTTGTTGATCCAATGTGTCAGATGAATGTCATTATTGAGGAGATTATGTTGATCAATTTTTTGCACAAAGATGGGTATGATGCATCTTAAAGTACCATCTGTATGCATAACAGACTTTTCCTACCTCCCCTTGGTTGCATCACCTTGTCAGTCCTTGTTGGACCTAAATTAGTGAACTTTCTTTTTGACATAATCTTGGGGTCTAAACTCTTTAGGGTGAAACTGGGTATCCCCTAGTTGGTGGCTATGAATGCAATTCCCTCTGTCGTGCATAAGTGTTTTAAATTTATCCATGAGGGTACAATGCATGTAATCCATGACACCAGCTATAAATTGTTGGTTGCACGTGGCAGCTATTCACTAGATCACTTTTGGCCTGCACCCATTAGTTCACTTCCTCCTAGGACAGACCTTTTGTATCAGACCTATGCGAAGTAAAAGAGTGGGTACTTAACACCTAAAGTGAGATACCCTCCATCTCCCTATGCCATCTCGCATAGGGCTTGCCTAAAGGTTGATAGTGATGTCACGCTAGCTCAAAAAAGAGAAAAGGAGAAGCATGCTCAGTACTCTTCTTCATTTGTGGCTATAGTCCCACCTGTCGCTTCCTCTCTCCATACTATGGTATCATCGGATCCTGCTCCTAGGAATTTACTAGAGAATCCTATGGTGCTTGCTTGGTGAAAGCCCAATCATCCAACGTTTGCACTTCCCATCCTACCCACGATGCTTAGGCCCATTTGGTATGGTAAGAGGAAGGGTCCCCGTGGGGAGTCCTCTATGTCTCAGCCTCTATGGCCTCCTACCACTCCTACTCACAAGACAGTGAATGGGAAGAGGCCCATCGTTGAGGCATTAGAGTTGACTCCCCCTACTATTGCTCCAACATCTTCTCAGTCTCTCCCTCTTGCTCCCATCTAGGAGTTTCTCCCTTCATTGAAAATAGTTATGATGGACACTCTGATGACTGACCATGATCCTTCTATTCCATCTCAACTTCTAGCCTCTATCTCTTGGAGTCGCAAGAACTGCCTTCTACATGAGCGCAACTATCGATGAAAGGCTCTAGCCACCGAGCAAACCAATTTGTAGTGGAAAGAAGGGGAGTCAACCACCAATATTTTAGGTTCTGTTGTTGTGTCCTCCTCTCGCATCCCCTTTGCTTCAGTTCAGTCAACCTTGGTGCTATTTCTGACTCCTGGTATGAGTGTAAACACCCCTAATCCTAAAAAGCTGCAAGTGTTTATTATTCCCTCGATTGAGCTACCTCTCATGATGTCCCTCTAGAACATCCCATTATTCTCAAATCCCGTGGACATGTTGAACACCTTGGTGGTATCTGTCACAGTTTTCTCCTCCTTTGCACCTTATGCTGAGCATCTATGGGTGTCTCGCACCCTTCGATAAAGCAAAAGATGGAAAAAGTCCCTACTAGTAATGGGGGTCGAAAGAGGAGTCCACCTTCTTCAGAAGGTGGTTCTACATTAACGTGTGTCATCCTTGTGACAAAGGAAGTTCTAGTGTCCCTAGAATTTGTCACTGCTCGTGAGTCACTTGGTGAGCCTAGCAGTGAAACTTGGGCATTGGCTCCCTCATTCATTGAGGCAACACATGGAACTCCTGTGAAGTGCATTTTTAACTCTTTGGACAAGGTCTCAACCCTTTCAGCGATCTTCACAAAGTCATTGAGCTTTTCTCCACAAGAACCGAGTGGAGAAGACCTTGCGGGGATTTCTTCCTTGGCTCTTGTTGTGGGAGGGTCAAAGGGTTCCCCCCTTGACATTCCGCCCTTGCAGGCTCATCCACCTTCCCCGTATAATGATCTATATTGGGAGTTTGATGACCTCTTGGTTGATGAGTGTTAGGGGGGCGCCTCTTCTTTATCTATAGTGTAGAGTGTGTGTGTTTTTGTTCCCCCGTGCTTGTGTTATGTGTTCATGGATGACCCTTGTCACCCTTGTAGGTGTTTGGATACAAGAGTGATTATGTTTTATAAAAAATCCTCTATTTATGGCATCATTCTTCCTCTGTTATGTGTATTGATTTTCGACAATTGGGGACGATGCAAAGTGTTGGGGGAATTTAGGCTTCCCTTCCATGTTGGCCCATTTTTTAATTTTTATTTGTTCTTCTCATGCATTCTTCATATGGTCTGATATAGTAAGGGGTTGATGAAAATTCATTAAATATATTATTATATCTATTTATACATATTTATGAGCAGCTCTGACCCTAAAATATCAGATCACCCTTGTGTCCCTTGTTCGTGATGTTATTGTTTTTCTTTTTCCCTTTTATCATTCTCTCTTCTTTGCTTGATTCGTGATGTTGTGGTGCTCATGTGTTGTCCCTCACGGGTGTGATAACATTACCATGATGACATCTCACTATGTTCCACGGGCCACAGCATCACTTTTTCATTCTTGCTTTTCTCTCCTTAGGAGGTCACATGCCTCTACGCTCGGCACACACCATCCTAAGGGGGGAGATATCATGTCACTTTGATTTTCAGAAAATGAATCTAGTAGCCAATGAATCTTTTCTCGAAAATCCTTTAAAAAAATTGCATTCTCAACAACGACCGCTAGCGAAACGTGTTTCCTTCATCATGGGTTTGCAAAGAAAGAACTTGAAGAAATTTCCTCTAAGGAGGAAGCATCTTTACCTATAGCAGAAGTCTCAACCTTCTCCTCGCGAAGGATCATTTTCTTCCTTTTAAATTCCTTGATGAAGTGAACATCTTTCGAAAGGATTCCTTGATGTCGAATTGATTTGAAAAATGCTCTCGCTTTTAAATAACACATCCCTTGAGTGGACCCATTTTCTTTTGAAGGGTTCCGAAGGGACCCCTTTGGAAGATTTTCCCTCAATTTTTTTGGACTATCTACTTGTTTTCCTGTATGGATTCTTTTTGCTTTCTAACATGTTTTATCTACGGATTAATATGTTGCTTTGTAGTGCACCTGTGAAGTTGCTTTTGAATTTGACTCTATGGAGTCCCCTTGCACTAGGCTTCCTTTAGGAGAGAGTACCTGGGAGGTGCCTTCTTTGCAGGTTCGAGGGCTTATGAAGCGCTTACATCCTGTGGGATTTGTCCATCATTGGTGTGCGGGCCTTTGGTGTACTTTGTTCAACTTCATAATTCCGAGGAGCTACAGAATCCTTTGTTTGAACCTCCTCAGGAGAGAGTACTTGTGGAGTCCTTTTCTTGCCCTGTGATTTTGAGCTCATCATATTACAATCTACTTCATCGACAGTTCAAGTATACATTTCTAAATTCTTTGATCTACTTTATTGAATAATCATTGACACTCGTACTCGCTAAAGTGGGGAAAAAAATGTATAGGAGGAAATTTGTACCCCTTGTGTAAATTCCCCTTTTGCATCCCTCCACCTTAGAAAATCAAAATCGAATGTGAAATTCCACATCACCCATCTAAAACCCATCCACTTGGCACTTGTTTTTTGTGTCGATGGGGGAATATTTGTCAAGGACACTAGCGCAACACACAGACATCTATGTGGCACACTGCCATCCCTAATAGATTCCTACCTCTAGAATTTGTGGGGATGTTATGTTCTCCATTGGGCATGAAGCATAACGCCTTTGTGTCAACCAATCAGCCCAAAAATGGCTCTTTCCCTCTTATTTTGATCATGAAATTCCTATCTTTCTCATTCAATCCATCTTTTTAGCAATTCTTGATCTCTTGAGCATTCAACTTCACTCTCTTAGCATTTTCACAACATTCTTCATTGAGCAATTCCATCCATCTTGTTGCACTTTTGTGACCATTAGAGTTGTGACTTGGTATCCCAAGGGACTGCTTCTTCATTGTTGTGGCAGCGTAGACCTTACCAAGCTTGCAGCCTCCTCTATGTGCTTGAGATAACCTTGATTTGGAAGGTGATATATTGCTTATTGATTAACGTAGTATAGTGCCTTTGTTATTGTTTAGTTTATTTCCTTTGTTCTCTTGATCACTTTTTCATATCACGGCTTTCTTGGTTGTCTATGGAGGTGGAAACACCAAAGCAGGGGTTTGATTGAGCCAAACCCCTATACAGCCCAACATTTTTCTCTCTTGGTTATGTGTAGGTGAACATGCATGCGGAGCTCATTGGCGAACTGGAGCCTTAGTGAGTTGATCTTTGTCACCCTTACTTCCATCTACCTTCTCTACCATTTATATAGTTATTTCTTATATTTTATCATTCTATTCAGTTTGTAAAATGCTAGACCGTTTGTAGGATTTCTGGTGTTTTACACTGCACTTTTCACATTCTGACCGTATAGACACTAGCACACCAAAGAGAGGCCATTGCATCACGTTGTCATTCTTGACCTGTGTTGTCATCCTTGAGCAAAGAGTTGTCCAAGGTGTAGTTCAGATTCCAAAAACTGGATCGTTTAGCCCCATTCAAGTTTTTGGATCTATAGAGTGACAGAAGCACTTGAGAGTGCTCTTCATTCTCTATCCTTTCCTTAAACACACATTAGCTTGAGGTAAGATAGGGCATCCCTTCGCTCTTGGCTCTCTGTGACCTAGAGCCTTGGTGTGGTTGGTCCCCCTACCTTACACCTAAACATGTAGAGAAATTCCTTTGTAAGTATCAACATGATAGAGTTATAATTGTGGAGGAATATATCTAGGCATCTAAAGATGTATTACTGTGGATGGAAGTCAAACGTGGAGATGTTTCCTTGTGGATGGAAGTCAAGCATGAGGATATTTCCCACCACTTTGGACCAATTTTTAGTGACTAGCATATTACCTATCTACTAAATTAATTAACTATCTCAATAACATGAGACTAATTTCATAAATCATTTCAAGTTTCCTATCAACCTTGCTATAATTTACCATCAATTTTCTTCCACTACAAAATAAATAGGAGAATAGTTAAGATTGTTCAATAATTATTCTCATGTTATATTTTCTAGAACTAAATACCCCTATAAAAGAAATTAGGTTGTACCATACAAATATATTTCAACACCTTAGATCCCTTAACTTCCATGTTTGTTTAGCATGACTCTATAACTAATAATTTAGCTAAATATTAGAATAAAGGATTGCCAATGAAATAATAAATGTCACTCCAAGTTCTTTTCTTAGGTGGATTACCATCACTAAGATATCATGTGGCTTACAACCAAATTCCTTTGATCAACTAGGCCTTGAGTAATCAATTTCAAATATTAAATTCTTTGTTGAGCATAATATTCTTGATTAGAAACCAACCAAATTTGATTCTAGTAAATATCTACCACCTTCAAATAATCACACATTTTTCCATGTTTTCTCAAATTTGCAACCCCAAACAACCATCATATGGTACTTAGCATTCTTAAATACTCATGCATTTACCAATTGTGAAACTCCTTAGTTTACTCAAGTTCAACAAAACTAGATCAATTTAGAAATTGACAATATTTGTGTATGGACGAAAAAATGAGTAACAATATCTTGAACTTGTAAAGGTGGGTCCCACAAAATCCTTAGTTCACATTGTTTCATAGTTGAATAAAAATAAAAAATGGAATTATAACTTTCAATTTATTGGTAGAATAATTCAAAAAAAAAATTGTCTCCATGGCTAGGGCTCAACGTTTTGTAGCTATGTGACACTTCTTCAAAGCAAGGGCACAAATTGTGTATGAAATGATTTGATCATGAATTTACTTCTTATAAGAAGTTACTCAAATTTTATTTCACAATTGCTATTAATGGTACCTAAATTAATTGTTTGACCAATGTTATTATTTGAAATTGTAGAAAATGTATGTGGCTTCATATCTTGAATTTTGTATTTGTTCTATATAGTATATTCAAAATGAATAAAATACTTTTTCAAGAAAAAATTAAATATGACTAGTTGGACTCCCCGTGACACAACACTTATACTCTATATATTATTTCCTTTAATGCTTGATATTGATCAAAAGCTTATATGGTTACTCTATATAAGTCAATGAAGTGGGAGGCTAGGCAACTAATAAAATGATGAAGACTTTATCCTTTGATACCTCATGGCCTATTAGAGAAACTCATACATCTTACATATTTTATTTGGGTTCTTTATAAGGTGCATTATTTTTCAAACTTAATCAATGACCAATAATTGCTTACTATGTTGGTCAATCACATCAATTCATTAGTAGATCGTCAAAGTTACGTATGATCCAATCATCTAGTGAGCCATAGCCATTTAGCTTTCCAATAGACTTTTGATATATATATATAATACCCAATTATCCCATTCAACATTTTCAACATTAGTTGATCTTTGAACACAACACTTGTGCAATATATAACACAAATATTAGTGTTGTAGATAATCTCAATTCATTAAGTGAGGCTTATTACCAACCCAACTACTCCATCAATGTCCCAACTTGATAGGTATCTTATTACCTCCAATTCATAACAAAACAAATAAGTTATTGGATGTCAAATTATGAAATGATTATAACAAAAAAGAATAATAAAAGATAAGGATTTGCATTTCTATACAAAACTTAGTAAACTAATTCATCCTAAATTTTTTTTAAAAATAAATAAAATACATATAAAATATTTTTTTTATCAAATTTTTTTTATGAAAAGACATTAACATAATTTTGAACCATTTAAAAAAAATCTGAAATCAATTATGAATCAATGATTAATATACATAATACTCAAAAGCAATATTATAACTACTTACTCTAGTTATTGTATAATAGTTCTATTACATACAATTTATTTTCAAATGGTTGCAATTATCATGAAGATTATTTGAAAACCATCTATTTCCATCCCATGTTTTTAAGAAAGAGAATTTGTTTTCAAAATAATATATTTTGAATGAAAAAGGGGAGATAAAGAAAGAATTATAAAGAATGAATAAGAGTGGTTTTTCTAAAATATAGTAATAATAATTTTAAAATATATTATTTCAATTAATGATAAGTTTTTTTAAAATAAAATAATAAATAATACTAAAATATTTTCTAAATTTTATTTTATATTATATGAAAATATTAGTATTTTTAAACAATTAGAATTGTTGAATTTATAGATATGAGGAAATGCAGTAAGGGTATGTGTAGGATCATGATGGGCCAAAAAGTGACAATATGATGGGTATGTGGCTGACGACTATTTTTTAACCCAAAATTGATGAAACGAAAAGGGTTTTTAAAGGAGATTCTCAGCTTTTCACAGATAAAAATTATTCTTTACTTTGAATTTAATAAGTAATTATTATTCATTTTCTATTCAAATTATGACAAAAGTCCCGATTGATAGGTCGATTGAAAAATATCTATAGCTTTCAAACAAGTGTCACATTTTTTGAATCCATTACATGCCACATTCTATGATTCACATACTATAGGATTTCAAAAAAAAAAATTCATGAAGTTTTGACCAAGTTAAAGTGGTCAGACATACGAGTTTTATATTTTTTAAAAAGTTGTAATAAAAAAAAAAAATTAATTATTTACTTCAAGAAAATTACAAAAAAATTGCATCACATTGGGGCATGAGTCCTCCACTTATATCTAAAATCTTATAAAAATATTATCATTTTATTGTGGTTAGGGTGGTCTGATGACACCTAGTTCTTATTTTTCCCTAAATTTAAGTACCACTACATTGAAATTTCAATTTTCACCAAATAGATTTTATTTTTTTAAACATACCTAGTACTTTAGAAACTACATTCAATTTGCTACAGATTCTATTCTTACACATTTTTGAAATAATATAGATAACTTATTCAAAATTTTACGTCAAGTTGCCTAACTCTTATTTTTTTGAATTTTTTGCCACTTAAGGGCCTGTTTTTTCCATGAAATTTAAGTACCACTACATTGAAATTTCAATTTTTCACCAAATAGATTTTATTTTTTTAAAACATACCTAGTATTTTAGAAACTACATTCAATTTGCTACAGATTCTATTCTTACACATTTTTGAAATAATATAGATAAATTATTCAAAATTTTACGTCAAGTTGCCTAACTCTTATTTTTCTGAATTTTTTGCCACTTAAGGGCCTATTTTTTCCATGATGATCTTGCACATACCGGTAAGTTATAATTTATAATTTATTAATTTTCTAAACAATAATATATTGACCTAAATTTACTTTTAAAATTATAGATGTTAATTTTATATATATGAAAATTTTACTATTTCTTTGCAATTAGAATTGTCAAACTTATAGACATGAGAAAATACACCAATTTATAATTTATGATTTATCAATTTTTGAAAAGTAAAATCTATGTTAAATTTATTTAAAAACTTATAGATGTTAATAAAGAAAGGTCCATGAGCTTGTTGGAGCTTTTTTGATACAAACCGCCTTAATTTTTTTTTATGTTGTGTGTGTCTTTTGAGTCCTAACTATTTGATTATGGATGTTGTGTCTTTTGAGTCCTAACCATTTGATTATGGATATTTCTTTATTATTGTAGTTAGTGGTCTATTGCCGGTGTGTTGTTGGAATTGTATTAGTTTCATGATCTTAAATTGAATTTTATTACTGTATTTGAATCTCTCTTTGTTGAAAGGAAGTTGGGTAAGTGGAAGCAACTTCCCACACTAATCTAAGCAAGAGAGAATTGCAAAAAATTCGTAAACACCTTTAACTATTACAGATTTAGATGCACATTCATCTCATAAATAGATAAACAAAGAACTCATAACACAAAGATTTATGTGGGGAAAACCCTTTCGAGAGAAAAACCTCACACTCCAAAACACAACCCAATTATATTATTCAGCAACCAATAACCAGTTACAATACAATTCCAGAGCTATGCCCTTGTAGGAGTCTTCACACTTCTTCACAATTTTGGAGTAATTTCAACAAGTAACGGTACTTCAATAAATAGCAACATCTACAACTCCAAAATACAAGTGCTCAATATATAAGAGCTTACAATGCATAAATTAAACATTTCTAAAACAACTGCCAATGGCTGAACGTGCAACATGGAAAGTGCCAAAAACAGTGCAGACGCACAATAGTAAGTTTCCAATTGTCACCACATACCAATCTGCAAAATCTGCACTTGCCAAAATAACTGCTCTTAACTCACATTCCTTGCAAACTCAACACAGAAATAGGAAAAACCATTTATGCACAACTCCACCCGTAAAAAACAACTTTCCAACTTGACTCCTCATCCGAATAGAAATTGCAAGTTTTAACTCACAAAGACAGAGTGAGAAAATCAACAACTTTTAATATTTAGAAAAAAATCAAATCTTCGAAAAAATCAAGGATTGAGACACCTTCTTTTTTCAACATATGTAAAAGAATTTCAATCCTCATATTTACTTTCAGTTGAAAACAACTAAATCCTCCAGAATCATATATTCTATAAATAATCTATATCACACAAAAAAAAAAAAAAAAAAAAATCATAAAAAAAAGTACCTATTACAAAATTTATATTAACCAGAAGAAACTATATTTACACAATCATAAGGAGAATCTACTATTAGCGAGTCATAAACCAAAGTTTATCAAATTTCTAAACTGTAAAATACTGCCCTAAGTTTCAGCTAGACACAGACCACATATGATCAAATTCCAAACCTCTAAAGTCATATGTTCTATAAATATTCCACCATATCATAATAACTCTATGTTCATATCTGTCCTTAGGCATCGACAGCTGTTAGTAGTCCAACATATAAAAGTAACTGGCACTGGTTGTAGGCTTGTAGCCTTTTGAAAGGGCGCGCTATCAATCCTTCAATGGAAGAATCATAAACAATAAAGTTTGTGAATCCTCTTATATAAGAAGCCTAGAGTCATAGTAAGCAGACTTACTGACTTTTATGGAGCTGTTTAACAATGAAAATCTGTTTAGATTCTACTGTAGAATATTTAAATCATTCGCTGGCAATGGGAATTATAAGGTTCTAAGTTAAGAGGCCTTTACCTTTAAGAAGAAAAACCTGGAAACAAAAATTGACATAGATCTCAAAAGAGGCCTTTACATGAAGTGAATAAATGAGATGAGCTGCTTTTGCATCTCCCCCATAGCCTCCAAAAGGACCCAAAGATATTGTTTGTGGATATTTTGAAAGCCTTTGAGGGAGATTTAACAGGAGTTCCCTCATACTTCTCCTCAAAATCCATGCACCTCCATAAGCTGAAATGATGAGACAGAGAGAGTTGTGTAAAAATGTCAATTGGGTGGATAAATTTATAGGGATAAGCATCAGAATGTCAACTGAATCATTAGCATTCTACTATTGAGAACTAGCTATCTGGTTCCACTAATGACATTCACAAAAGTCATTATGATGAAAGCAGAAGACAAGCTTATCTGCATAAAATTCCCACTACATTGACTGATACCATTTGTTTCCTCGTGTCATTTCACTTCAAGCATGTTAATAAAAGTTAGATGCCATATAGATAATGATCTATATTCCTTTCACATAGGTAATAGTTTTCCAACATATGTTGGTTTATTGGGAATCATGTCATCAAGATTAAAACATATAAGTTTTGATTTTTCACATCAGATTTCAACTCCAAACTTTAAATGTGCCTTCAATATATATATTACGAATATAATCCAATGATTTTGACTTTGAAACGTTTTCCAGAGATTCTAAATAAGAAAAGGTGATCGACGACTTATGTGAGTATCATTGCACGCATATTTCATAGGAATGTTGCGTAATGAGAAAAAACATGGACCAACAAACAAAATACACCTGTTGAACTGCAGTGAAATATATTTTTCTTTTATCTTGATAAAATTTAGTAGTCTTTCATTGGATGTCGACTAAGATCTCTGATATGAAACCACTTTCATTGGTTCCTCCACAATTTCTTTTTTCTATATTCTCGCCTTACTTTCTCTTATAAATATTGTTGATCATAGTATTTTCATGTAAGCTAAGCGTCTCATTCTAGCATTATATTCTTTGATATATGGAGGAAGTTGGTCTTAACTATCCCTCAATGGCTTCTGAAATATCATAACAGAACAATTGCACCATTAAATAAAATACTTTTTTATGCCATTGAGATAAGAGGTTAAAGCCAGCTGACTCCATTATTGCTTGACATTGCCGGGATGAAGCTGTCTTAAGTTTCAACCACTTCCGCGGTGTTGCATAAAGCTATAACTGATATTTTACGTAAACTGGCAAATATACTTGAAGTGTAGTCTCTATTTAAAAAGATAAAAGAAATGTTTGCAAATGAACTACACAATGGTATTAGGTATGGTATTTAGATATATGATATTATTTTTGAAAGAAATAAAATATTTTTTAAGAGGTGAAGATTGAAAAGAATGAATACTAAGATTTTTATTTATTTTTATTGAGAGTATAGATGTATGAATAATCGATTACTTCTGGTTTAGTATCAAGAATTGCGATGTATTTGTTCTATCAAAGTCACTCGTGACATGATATTGATCTTTTCCTTTTAAAGCATTGTATGTCTTGCATTCAATAAGGCTTGATCTTTGATGGATTCTCTAAGTGTCATTCAACTTCACCAAAAGATAAATGACCATGTAGTACCCACCCATTTATTACCTTGAGATGTCTTTGATTGACATTGTTTTTCAATGATGTATAGATCATGCTTGTTTTTTTTGCACTTTTTGATGCTTTTTAGACCACCTGCATGTTTAGAGATGGTGTTCATCTACATCTCAATTGTTGGTATATTGGTTGCATCGAGATGCATGTGTTGTGTTTTCTATGACCATTTTATCATAGTTCTTTATTCTACATGGATATTAATACATGTATCTTGAATATATAGTTTATATGATGTTGTACCCCATTGGATGATTTTACATTGCTTTAGTTGTTATATATGTTGAACAAACGATGTGTGTTTTGAATATGTAGTTGCAAGGTTATGTCTCCACCTGATATTGCAAGTTTGAGTTATTTTCCTGATGGTGGTTATATCAGAGATATATCACTTTGGACTAATGTGTATAGTAATCCCTTTAACACTCGGTTTGAGTGAAAGATGAGTCATATTGATGGTGATTATAGATTCCATGTGTTGTGGAAAACCAATAAATGTGTGAGTTGTTGTCATGGTTGTTTATTTCTTGTTTGCATTTAATTATATTTCAAAGGTTAGAGAATTTTATTTAAAAATGATGCTTGATGCACAGTAGAAATCAAGAATTTGGAAAAGATTTAAAGAAAATGCTATTCAAAATGCATAAGAAATTATAACTAAATCAAATGTAATTAGTTTAATTATTATTCCTTTCGCTTTAGAAAATTCATTAAAATATTTAAATTTTCTTGGAAAAATGATTGATTGGTATTATTTCACATGCCTTTAGAAAAGAAAAATGACTTAAGAGGCATTTTTATTTTTGAAAATTATAAAATTGTGAAAAATAAAATATGAAAATAGAAATAAAGTGAAAACATAAAATAAAAGGCATAAAAGGGGGGAAAAGTCTTTTCATTCATTCTTGCATTATGAAGAAATGTTCTCAAAACCCTCTCCTATCAACAAATAAAAATGGTGTGGAATTTCTTGGGTTTGGATTGTTTGGGGTTAGATTGAGATTACATAGCAAGAATTCAAGGTATGAGTGATTTCTCCTAGATTGCATTTTCAAATTGGGAGTGAAATTAAAAGAAAATCAGCATTCTTGTGAATCAAACTTGAGGTAAATCCCTCATTGTTATTTATTTTGGAAATTCATTTGAATTATGTTTGCAATGCTTACCCTTATGGAAGCATTTTGTCTCCATTAGATAATTTTTTAACATTTTAATGGATAAATTTTGTTGTTTTAAATTTAAAAAAATACTCGTTTTGTGCCATTTTTTTTTCAAAAACTATGAAATGTGAATTTTATTTCAAAATATTGATGTTGTTCACCATTGAACAAAAGTGTATATTTTTTTTTTTTTAAAATTAAGAATTCAACAATGAAGTTGTAGGAAAATAAAATTGTGATGATCTCTGTGAATTTTAATGTGGGAAAATAAATTTCATTAATGATTTTTGGATTAGAATCGAATATTTTGAGATCATACATGTTTATTTTATACCCTAGCTTTGTGCATTAAAATCTATATCATGCTCAAATAGTGTTTTAGCATGATGAACCTAGGATTTGAGGTCTGGGTGTAAAAAGGGAGTGGCTCTTGACATTTGTTAAGATACAAAGGGATCTCAAGATAGAGCAAGCAGAGAGTTACAAATAAAGAAATAATTAGACTTCATCAATTAAATAAAAAGAAGATGCTAGAATTTTGTGGCACACTTGGAAGTGCTTGTAAAGGCTCAGTGTGAGTACAAAGGACATACCACGTGCTCTAGGAGTTGCTAGATATTATTGATTGAGTACCCTCATAGGGTGATTGGAATGTGTAATCAATTGTGCTTGACCATCACTTTGATCTATTGCAATGATATTCCTTACACTACCTTGAGGATCCTCATCCTTAATGTCATTATACTTGGTGTTCACCTATCTCTAGCCATGTTATGATTGGATGATACTATGATTACACATGTTTATACATCTATGTTGTATATTTTTGGTATGCTTATGCTATTTCATGTGATTATATCTTATGTGTATTATTGATGATGCTTTCCCTCTAAGCATGTTTATTATGTGATTGGATGATCCTTTTCTTTGGATTGATATGTATTTGATTTTGAACATGCTTCTATCATGTGTAGTCTATGATGATTGTTTATCTTACTTTACGGCATGTGGATATTATGATGATTATTCTTATTGATTGGTGTGTTTGTGAGCCATGCTCCCTTATTTTGTGTGAGTGTTGTGTTTGTACCCAAGTGACTATCTCTTAGCATTGTGGGGTGGACCTAAATGTGCCACATGGTCGAGTGACATGAAACCACTATTGGGAACTTGAGTTCTTAGAGGCTTCATCATAAAGGAGATTTGGTTAGCATGCAATTGGAGGTTCTCTAATCCTTGCCTCGGTTTCTCTTATTTTTGTAATATGATGTAAAATGTATAATTTCAACATAGTAATTCCTCACCTATAATTGCAATATGTTATGTTGGAATCTTTTATTGGATGAAATATAAAAATCCCACATAAGTGGTGATTGATCTATATTTATTTACATGTTTTCTAGATTTTCATGTTAAATTATATTGCTATTATTTATGATTTTCATCATTCTGGTTAAACTAGTAAAATGAAATTAGAGAAATTTTTAATTTAATCTTAAAATGAATTTAAGTTGTTAATCTTTATTCAAATTTGGCTTTAGATCTTGTGTGGTTTGTCTTCCTAGTTGGGTTGTGTGTGTGAGAGAACCCACCATGGAGTGATGTTGTTTAGTTTCTCCTCTTGTTTGAAGGACTAGCAAAGTGTGTTGGGAATGCTTCCCTTGCACAACTTTCACATTTTGTGTGGTTTGTCTTCCTAGTTGCGTTGTGTGTGTGAGAGAACCCACCATGGAGTGATGTTTAGTTTCTCCTCTTGTTTGAAGGACTAGAAAAGTGTGTTGGGAATGCTTCCCTTGCACAACTTTCACATTTTGTGTGGTTTGTCTTCCTAGTTGGGTTGTGTGTGTGAGAGAACCCACCATGGAGTGATGTTGTTTAGTTTCTCCTCTTGTTTGAAGGACTAGCAAAGTGTGTTGAGAATGCTTCCCTCGCACAACTTTACATTTGTGATGTAAAGTAGATGCAGAAAGGTGACAAGTTAATATATATTTTTAACTTAGTTGTCAAAATAACATTATTCCATTGGACCATATAGTTATCACTCTACAAAATGTGCAACACAATCATAAGGAGAATTGTGCAACACAATCATAAGGAGAATCTGCTATTTATTGACATGAAGAATGGTCAAATATATAATTCTAAGGAAATGCAACGAGTCATAAACCAAAGTTTATCAAATTTCTAAACTGTAAAATACTGCCCTAAATTTCAAATAGACACAAACCACAGATGATCAAATTCCAAACCTCCAAAGTCATATGTTTTATAAATATTCCACCATAATGACAATAACTCTATATAGGGATGTGAAGTTCATATAATCCGTCCTTAGGCATCGACAGCTGTTAGTAGTCCAAGATATAAACGTACTGGCACTGGTTGTAGCTTTTTGAAAGGGGACGTCATCAATCCTTCAATGGAAGAATCTATTGATTGATAGAAAACCATAAAATACAAAGTGTGTGAATCTTGTAATATAAGAAGCCTATAGTCATAGTAAGCAGAATTACTTGTATAGAGCTGTTTAACAATGAAAATCTGTTTAGATTCTAATGTAGAATATGTAAATCATTCGTTGGCAATGGGAATTAGAAGCTTCGAAGTTTAGAGGCTTTACCTTTGAGAAGAAAAACCTGCAAACAAAAATTGACATAGATCTCAAAAGAGGTCTGAGATGATACATAAAATGAGATGAGCTGCTTTTGCATCTCCCCCATAGCCTCCAAAAAGAACCAAAGATATTGTCTATGGATATTTTGAAAGCCTTTGAGGGAGATTTAACAACAGTTCCCTCATACTTCTCCTCAAAATCCATGCACCTCCATAAGCTGAAATGATGAGATAGAGATAGTTGTGTAAATAGGTTAATTGGGTGGATAAATTTATAGGGATAAGCATGAGAATGTCAATTGAATCATTAGCATTCTACTATTGAGAACTAGCTGTCCGGTTCCACTAATGACATTCAAAACATCATTATGATGAAAGTAGAAGACAAGCCTATCTGCATAAAATTCCCACTACAATGACTGATACCATTTGTTTCCTCGTGTCATTTCACTTCATGCATGTTACCGTTGGGCCCAATTATAAAAGCTAGATGCCATATAGATAATGATCTGCATTCCTTTCACATCGGTAATAGTTTTCCAACATATGTTGGTTTATTGGGAATCATGTCATCAAGATTAAAACATATAAGTAGTTGACTTTTCACATCAGATTTCAATTCCAAACTTTAAATGTGCCTTCAATATATATATTGAGAATATAATCGAATGATTTTGACTTTGAAACATTTTCCAGAGATTCTAAACTAGAAAAGGTACTAGACGACTTATGTGAGTATCACAACAGCCATATTCATAGGCTTGTTGTGTACTGAAAAGAAACATACACCAACAAACACAATACACCTGTCAAACTGCGGTGAACTATATTTTTCTTTTATCAAGTGATAAAATTTAGTTGTCTTTCATTGGATGTCGACTAAGATCTCTGATATGAAACCACTTTCATTGGTTCCTCCACAATTCTTTTTCTCAGTTTTTGTCTGATTTTTTTACGGAGGATTCTCCCCCGGTGGGTATGGAGGAAAACTCTATTCTGGCTTGTTTTCCTTCTCTGGTTTCTCCTGAGATGAATGAGGCTCTTCTTCGTCCCATCTCTTTGCAAGAATTGGAGACTGTTGTGTTTCAAATGAAAAAAAGTGTCGATTGTCGATTGAGTACCTTCATAGGGCGATTGGAATGCATAATCAATTGTACTTAATCATCACTTCGATCTATTACAATTATATTGCTTACACTACCTCGAGGATCCTCATCCTTAATGTCATTATACTTGGTGTTCAATGTGAGACCTATCTCTAGCCATGTTATGATTGGATGAGACCATGATTACTCACGTTTATATATCTATATTGTGTATTTTTGGCATGCTTATGCTATGCCATGTGATTATATATCTCATGCTTATTATTGATGATGCTTTCCCCCTAAGCATGTTTATTATGTGATTTGGATTGATATGTATTTGATTTTGAACATGCTTGTATCATGTGTATTCTATGATGATTATTTATCTCATTTGGTGGCACGTGGATATTATGATGATTGTTCTTATCAATTTGGTGTGTTTGTGAGTCATGCTCCCTTGTTTTGTGTGAGTGTTGTGCTTGTACCCAAGTAACTATCTCTTAGCATTGTGGGGTGGACCTATATATGCCGCATGGTTGAGTGACATTAAACCACTATTGGGAATTTGAGTTCTTAGAGGCTTCATCATAAAGGATATTTGGTTAGCATGCAATTGGAGATTCTCTACTCCTTGCCTCAATTTCTCTCATTTTTGTAATATGATGTAAAATGTATAATTTCAACACATTAATTCCTCACCTATAATTATAATATGTTATGCTAGAACCTTTTATTGGATGAAATATAGAAATCCCACATAAGTGGTGATTGATCTATCTTTATTTATATGTTTTGTCGATTTTCATATTAAATTCTATTGTCATTCTTTATGATTTTCATCATTCTAGTTAAACTAGTAAAATGAGATTAGAGAACTTTTTAATTCAGTCTTAAAATGAATTTAAGGTGTTAATTTTTATTCAAATTAGGTTTTGAATCTTGTATGTTTTTGTTGGGAAATGAGGTGTCTCAACCTTGCAGATTTCGTGTAGCATTTATTTTTTGTATTTAATATTTTTCTACAGCTGTTACTCATTGTTGGTGCATTGAAAATTGGTTTATTAGATGTCAGAAGATTCCCACATAGTGGTAGGTTATGGAAGGCCTATTTTTAGGCACATTATGACAGATTTTATGACATCTATAAGGATCAAAAATGGGAAATATGAATTTGGACGTGAGAGCTTATTTTTAGACTGGAATCTTGGTGGAGAAGCCAAGCACATGGTTTTGTAAACCGCTGGTGGTTTCTTGTATAGCCATAACTCTATAAATTGAAGGCTTGAGGAGTAGTTTGTGTGTTGAATTTGCAGATACTGTTATGCTGTCGAATTGCTACCAGAATTCTTCCAGAATTGTTTACTGGTGATACTCCTATAAAAGACTTGCTCTACAAGTGTATGTAATCTTGTTGTTGGATTTGAAATACATTAAGCGGGCTTTGGAGTGTGGAGTTTTTCACCCAAAAGGGTTTTCCCCACGTATATCTAGTGTTTGTGTCAATTGTTTATTTTCTTCTTATGAATGTGTTGTTGGAATTTCTGTAACTATTTGATCAACTTTTAAAAGTTTGTCATAATATCTCCTCTCAAAATTGGCATAGGAAATTGTTTCTACTACTTTAATTTCCTTACAAGTGACCTATCAGAGCTTGATCACCTTTGGTTTCAATTGTGGGTTGTTGGGTTTTTTGAGCTTTAATCAAGGTTTGAGTGGGAGCTTGTGTGGAGGATACTTTGTGATCTTGTTGCAGATATCTTTTTCAAATGGCAAGCATATCTAGGAGGATTGAGGTAGAGAAGTTTTCTGGTATGAACTTTGAAATGTGGAAGCTAAAAATGGAAGATTTGTTGATTGATATGGATCTATGGGATGCAGTGGATGAAAATGTCCAAAGGCCTATGGATCCAGCTTTGGCTGCAAAATAGGATGTAATGGACAGAAAAGCTAAAGGTCTCATTAGACTATGTCTTGCAAATTCAATCCTAATAAATGTCCACAAAGAACCCACTTTGAAGGATCTTTGGAAAAAGTTGGGTTAGATATACCAAGCCAAATCCCTAGTAAATAAGATTTTCTTGAGGAAGAAGTTTTATTCCTAGTTGAGAATGGAAGGTGGATGAATTTCTGAGCATCTAGAAACATTCAATATGTCAGTGACTCAGTTAACCTTAGTTGGGGTTAATATGGACAAAGAAGAAAGGTGCCAAACTTTGTTATGTGCGCTGCCAGACTCATGGGACAACCTAGTCATGGTCATTAGGAGCACTTCTGTCATCTTGAAGATGGAGAATGTTGTTGGTTCTCTACTCTCTGAAGAGATGAGAAGGAAGGTCTCTCTGAATGCCAAAGAGGCTTTGAGTGTTTAAGGAAGACAAAAAGAATGAGGCAAAGATGAGAAGCAGTGTAGTCCAAGGTAATATGTTGGAACTGTGGAAAACTTGGACACTTTTGAAAGGACTATAAAGAAGAGAAGAAGACGAAGAAGAAGAAGCAAGATTCTAAGTCTGAGTCTGAAAAGGAAGATGGAGATTCCTTTATTGCAGCCTTGGCTACTCGTGCAGGTGATAATGTATGGTTGATAGACTCAGTGCATCTTTCCACATGACTCCTAAAAGAAACTAGTTTAGTAAGTATGGAAACTATGATGGTGGTAAGGTGTATTTGGGTGATGATTATTTCCTTGATATTGTTGGTCATGGTAGTATTCATGTGAAGTTTAGTGATGGTAGAGTTAGACGATTTGATGGTGTCTTGCATATCCTAGGACTAGCAAGAAATTTATTATCTGTTAGCAAGCTAATAGATGCAAGTGTGCATGTACAATTTTTTGAAGCAGGTGTGAAAATGGTGAGAGACCTGCTATGGTGATAGCAAGAGGAAGCAGATTGGGTACATTGTACTAGCTTGATGTGTGCACAGTTCAATGCAATAGCACTTCTAGTAAGATTAAGCCAGAAACTACTTCGCTGAAAAAAGAGATGGTTTCCTCTTTTGTGAATGGTCATGGCTTCTGGGTACCCAAGGGTGCTCTATCTACCGAATCAAATTTTCCTGTAGAGAAGACCATGTTATGGCACCAAAGGCTTGGCCACATTGGAGAGAAGGGTTTAAAAGCCCTAAAAAATAAGAACCTCGTTGAGGGGTTGAATAATTGCAATCTAGAGTTTGATTTCTGTGAACATTGTATTTATGGCCCAGACAGAACCGCATTCAGTTTTACTTGTCTTCTCATAAGTCTTCATGTATCTTGGATCTAATTCATTCTGATGTATTTGGTCCTATTGATATTTCTTCTATTGGTAAATCAATTTATTATGTTACTTTTATTGATGATTTCAGTAGGAGGACATGGGTGTATTTTTTAAAGAGTAAATTTAAAGTTTTCAGTCGTTTTAAGGAGTTCAAGGCTATGGTAGAAACTTAGATTGGAAAGAAAAATAAATGTTTGAGGACTGACAATGGCAGTGAGTACTGTTCTGCAGACTTTGACAGATTGTAGGATTAAAAGACAAAAGAAAACTTTGTATTCTCTGTAGTAGAATGGAGTTGTAGAAAGAATGAATAGAACGTTGATGGAGAAGGCTAGGAGCATGTTGAGTGGAGCTAGTCTAGAACAAAATTTTTGGGCTGAAGTTGTTGCTACTACTTGTTATTTGATAAATAGATCTCCTACATCAACGCTTTTTGATAAAACGCCAATGGAGGCATGGTCGGGGAAAAAGCCTTCACTTAGACATCTGAGAGTTTTTGGTTGTGAGGCATATGCACATGTGCATAAGGAGAGCAGAAAAAAGTTAGATTCTAAGGTTGTCAAATGTATCTTCATCGGCTACAACTATGGTGTGAAAGGATACAAGCTTTGGGACCCTGTTGCACAAAAGGTAATTTATTCCAGAAGTGTTATTTTTAGAGAAACTAAATCTTCTCCTGTTAATTTTCAGCCAGAATAGCATAAAGAAATTGAACAAAAAAGGATGTGGTTCAAGTTCCTTATATGCCTGAGGAAGTTGAATTGAGACCCCAAAATAGACAAGAAGTTGAGGAGAGCTCATCAAGATTTGAATCTTCAAAAGATGAGGAAGAAGTGGAAGAACCTCCACCTAAGCTTGTTTAAGGTCTACAAGGCAAAGGCAACCACCTCAAAGGTATGGGTATTCACCTGATGATTGGAAGTGTATATTTTCTTTGAGTACTAGCATTGATGAACTAAGATCTATGCAAGAGGCTTTGGGTATGAATGAAAGTCCTAGAAAATAGCCATGGATGAAGAGATGGCATCTCTTAAAAGGAATGATACATGGGACCTTGTACCATTGCTTGAAGGTCAAAAACATGTTGGATGTAAATGGGTGTTTAAGAAAAATATTGGTTCAGATGGAAATGTTGAAAAGTATAAGGCACAGTTGGTTACGAATGGATACTCTCAAGTTGAGGGTATTGATTATGGTGAGATTTTTTCTCCTATTGCTAAAATGACATCCATTTGGTTTTTATTATCTATTGCAGCAGCTTATGATCTAGAGGTGGAACAAATGGATGTGAAAACTATGTTCCTTCATGGTGATTTGGAGGAAGAAATTTATATGACATAGTCTAAGCACTACATGGTAAAAGGTAAAAGAAAGTTGGTTTGTAAGTTAAAGAAATCTTTGTATGGCCTTAAACAAAGTCCTAGGATGTGGTACCAGAAGTTTGATACATATGTGTTGAGTTTGGGATTTGGCGGTCTAAATCTTATCACTGTGTATATTTTAAATTTGATGGTGATTGGTTCTTGGTAATTGCTTTATATGTTGATGACATATTGTTTGTTGGGAAATGCAAAGGTTTGATTACAAAATTGAAATCTCAACTCTCAGTGAAATTTGAAATGAAAGATCTTTGTGTAGAAAAACGCATACTTGGGATGGAGATCAAAAGAGATTGTGAGAATAGAAAGCTATGGCTTGGCCAGAGTGAGTATGTTTATTCTATTTTGCAAAGGGTCAACATGCAAGATTGTAAACCACTTTTTGTTCTGTTACATTGGGAATGAAGCTCTCTATTTCATAATGTCCTACATCCCCATCGGAGAGGGAAGACATGAGCAGAGTGCCCTACTAGAGTGCAGTTAGAAGCTTAATGTATGTTATGGTCTGTAAAAGACCAAACATTTCCCAAGCAGTGGGAGTTCTTTCTCGTTTTATGTCTAATCCTGGAAGAATGCATTGGGATGCAGTTAAGAGGGTATTTAGATATTTACGGGGTATAGCAAAGTACTCTATATGTTTTCATGGTATAGGAGATTAGCATTCCCTGAGTATTCATGGTTTTGTGGATTCAAATTGGGCTAGTGATGTCGATAGCAAAAGGTCCACCAATGCATATGTGTTTACTCTTAATGGTTGTGCAATCAGTTGGATGAGCAAGCAATAGGTTGTGGTCACTTCGTCCACTACTGAGGTAGAGTACATGGTAGCTACCCATGCCTATAAAGAAGCAATTTGGCTGAAACATTTGTGTTCAGATATTGGATTGAAATAGGGTGTAGTTACTCTTTATTGTGACAGTCAAAGTGCAATATGCCTTGCGAGGAATCCAACTTTTCATGCCACGATCAAACCCATTGATGTTCAGTATCACTTCGTGAGAGATATGGTCGAGGATAGCAGGGTGAAGCTAGAAAAGATAGAAACAGTGGTGAATGTTGCAGATGCTTAACTAATCCTGTGAGCACAGTGAAATTTAGGTGGTGTTTCGAGTCTATGGGCCTTTCGGCCCCTAACAATTGATCCATGATGGTATGTCTCCCTTGGCCCTTGCAAGGTATTTGACAAGTGGGAGAATGTTGGGAAATGAGGTGTCTCAACCTTGTAGATTTCCTGTAGCATTTATTTTTTGTATTTAATATTTTTCTACAGTTGTTACTCACTATTAGTGCATTGAGAATTGGTTTATTAGATGTCAGAAGATTCCCACATAGTGGTAGGTTATGGAAGGCCTATTTTTAGGCACATTATGATAGATTTTATGACATTTGTAAGGGTCAAAAATGGGAAATATGAATTTGGACGTGAGCTTATTTTTATACTGGAATCTTGGTGGAGAAGCCAAGCACATGGTTTTGTAAACCACTGATGGTTTATTGTATAGCTAGAAGTCTATAAATTGACTTGGCTTGAGGAGTAGTTTGTGTGTTGAGTTTGTAGGTATTGTTATGTTGTCGAATTGCTTCCACAATTCTTCTAGAATTGTTTATTGGTGATACTCCTATAAAAGAATTGCTCTGCAAGTGTATGTAATCTTGTTGTTGGATTTGAAATAAATTGAGCAGGCTTGGAGTGTGGGGTTTTTCACCCGAAAGGGTTTTCCCCACGTATATCTGGTGTTTGTACTAATTGTTTATTTTCTTGTTATGAATGTGTTGCTATAATTTTTGTAACTATTTGATCAACTTTTAAAAGTTTTGTATAATATCTCCTCTCAAGATTGGCGTGGGAAATTATTTCCACTACTTTAATTTCCTTATAGTTTTGTCTTCCTAGTTGGGTTGTGTGTGTGTGAGAGAACCCACCATGGAGTGACATTGTTTAGGTTCTCCTCTTGTTTGAAGGACTAGCAGAGTGTGTTGAAAATGCTTCCCTTGCATCACTTTCACATTTGTGATGTACAATAGATGCAGAAAGGTAACAAGTTAATATATTTTTTAAATTAGTTGTCAAAATAACATTATTTCATTGGACCACATAGCTATCACTCTACAAAATGTGCAACACAGCGGAAATTATGCAAAGGTGACATAGTGAGAATATAAATTCAACTGCTTGTCAACTCGCTCTCCAAAAGCCAAAATAGCAATGTGTGATAGTTGTCAACCTAGCTCATTTGAAAGAATCAATGGCTAAAATTTAAAACATAATTGAAAGACTTGACAACTGTGTCATTCATTTCCCAAACTCATACATGAATTTAATGTAAAAGGTGGCAGAGTAAGTGAATTATTATATTTACATTATTCAAGGTTGTTCAAAGCTAATTGCAAATCAAAAAAGATAAAAGAGTGTAATTACAAAAAAGAGGATATTGGTGATATATTTGGCATTCAAATCTGATTGGGAAAGATCTACAAGATTTCAATGATAATTGAGAATAGGCGAGTCCTTTTAAAAGTTGTGGAATTTTCTATAAATTTATAATTTAGGATTTCCATGATTGTATCTATCAAAATTTTATAATACCTAGTATAGTTTAAGAATATATTTAATTCACTATCAACCCCTAATATACTAGATTATAATACTAGAATATATTAAGGAGAATTGAAGGGAAAGTTTCAATCCCTTCCGAGAAGATTAAGCCTTTCAATGTTTATACCTTTTAAGAATACTTCATAATCCTCTCTCTGGCGCTGGCTTTCACACATACCAATCTGCATTTAAAGGTTTCTAAGACCTTTTCAACAAAACAGTTTTATGTATATGCAGCAACTATGGCATGTATCGAACCACATTCACCTTAGGTTTTTTTTTACCAGACAAGTTCACGTGCCTTGTCTATACCACTTCCTCCCTCTCCTGGCGCGCAGCTGGCCCTTTTCAACAGCGTTTGCTTCAAAGTTTCTGAGGACTTTCAACAAATTCATTTTGGACATATACTGCAATCATGGCCTTCCCATTACTTGGCGCGGGCAAGAGGGATGGGTTTCCATTTGTTTAAAAGTTTCTGAAGTCTTTTCAATAAATCTGCATTATGAATATGTTGTTGGGCACGGCATTCACTAGGGTTTTGTTTTCTCATAAAAATCACACGCCTAGTCAATGCTTCCACATTTTGCGCACATATCTAAATGCACTGCAGATTCGAGCCACCATCATGCAGAAAGCAAACCTCTGTTTTGAAAAGCTCAAGCCTCTTTTAGCTTTTGATGGCGCCTTATTCACAGCGTAGAGTGTTATAAGAGAATTCCTCATTCTTAATGCTTTCAACGGATGTCCGCATCTTCCTCTGATTCCAAACGCCATAGCAACAGAGCACTCACCGGGCACTACACCAAAGAGAAAATTCTCCAATATTTTCATTAGTGAAAAATATTTTACATTTATTTTGATGGCTTTAATTCAAAGTGATTTATCTCCTCTTTATCATTTTCCTCACAGTTGGCTCGAATGGAGTTTTTTATGTTTCTTTTGCTTCATACCATGGCTGCCAATAGAATTCCTCCTCGTACAAATTTGAAAACTTCTTGCATCGGCCTTTCTATCCTTCTCATAAGCAAGTATCTCTTCTTCAAAAAAAACAGTGAGATTTAATGAACATTAATGAATTTGGCCATATATGACAATTTTCCAACTTCCACATCCAAACTTTTAATTGTTTGCAATTAGCCATCCATTACCAGCAATTGACCATATATAGATCCTCAAACTCTGACATTGGTTCCTTAACACTTGATGCTTGTCATATAGATGCACAAATGCCAACATTAGTTTATGGTCATTTGATCTCTCTATGCTTGGACCCATGTCATCACTTGTCTACCCTTGTATGTAACATTGCAATACTTGCATCTTCAGAATTGAGTGAAGTAGGTCAGGTCCCCATGTGGACCCAGCTAAAAAAAATTCATTGTCAAACAAATTTTATGTTGAACTGATCAGATGCTACCTCTGAATGCATTTGAGGTGAAAACATAAGCTGGGTTATCATTGAAATCTGCTTTCAGGGATTTTTGAACAGTGAACAAAAATGGCCAGGTGGGCTCTAGAATCGCCTTGGGAAATGATTCAAATGGCCTCTTGGAGCTATGAAAACTTACAGGCATGCAAATATCTACCGTGAGAATGGAGTGCAAACAATGGTTCGGCAAAATGAGTTACAAAGTGAAAGATATTAACCAACAAAGTTGCTCAGTTGAACTTTTATGCAATTGCACTTGTTCAGGGTCAAATAGAACTTGCCCAATCATCCTTTTGAAAAAATATCAAATCAACACCTGACAATCTACCACTCGACACAATAGATCATTTTGGTACACTGAGCATTTGTGCAAGAGAGCTTAGCTTCAATCTTCATTCATCAAAATATATCGAAGGT
Organism: Sequoia sempervirens; assembly: GCA_007258455.2. NCBI lineage: Eukaryota > Viridiplantae > Streptophyta > Pinopsida > Cupressales > Cupressaceae > Sequoia > Sequoia sempervirens. The sequence goes on from VDFB02000003.1 coordinate 676,477,493, forward strand.
CAAAGTTGGCCTCATTGAAACACTGTCAGAAGTGCAGATGCAAAACTAAACACATTGCATTTGGTTTTGACTTGGTAAAAATAGCAAATCAACTCATGGGGTTCTGAAACTAGAAACGGGAATTCATGAATGCATGGAGAATGGAGAGCAACAATCATTTTATCTTGATGATCAACCAGTTGCAAGATATAAGCTCAAACAGGAGGCTACTTTGCAAAACAGAAAGTTTGCAAATAGTAGAAAAGTGTCAAAACCCTCTAGCTTCACTTTTCAAAACCCTGTCAAAACTTATCGCAAGAAGCTGAAAAATTGACATGCACGTTCACATATGTCATATGAGTGAGTCCAAAAAGGGTGTTTTACATGAAAATCAATAGGCACCAAATTATGGCCCTCTAAAGTGGGTCACTTAGGCAGATTCTTTAGGGGTGTTTATGAGTGTACAAGGGCAAATTTTTCAATATGAGCATCTCAAATTTTCAAAATTTGAGAGTGCTACCACCACTATCATACTAGGAGACCTGCCCCCATATGTAACATATGGCAATTAGACCTAGGTAAGCTAATAGTCTCAAATGTATTTTTCAACACTAATCTTGTATGTGCCATATCTAGCCAATATAATCCCAATTCCAAACAATTGAAGGAAAGAATGGAGAGGTGCTTCTCACTTTGAATAAGTAGTGAATTGGGAATTTAAAAAAAATAAATTCTTAGGAAAAATACAATTTATAAACATTGATAAGTTATGTGAGGAATATATAAGGGATAAGAATAGTTATAGATTCAATTGGTTGTGTAACCATAGATTAAGGAGAATTGAAGGGAAAGTTTCAATCCCTTCCAAGAAGATTAAGCCTTTCAATGTTTATACCTTTTAAGAATACTTCATAATGACATACACAACTTTGTGCCAAATTTTGGGGATAGAATACAAAGTGAAAATGCCTCTACATATTATGATGATCATTGCAAATGTTCAACACAATTATGTTAATAGTCTATTTTATTTTGCATCATTTTTGGTGGAAGTAATTCATAAATAACTAGTATCCCTTAAGGTTTACAAGAGAATTCCATATTTTACATGGTACTCTTTCTTATGTCCTATTTTTCAATATCTTAAGAAAGATACTTGGGACTTTGCACTTAAGGTTACATGTGTGTCATTAGAATAAAATTATGAATCCAATTCAAGGAAGAGCATATGTGTGGATATAATTATCACACTTCATAATAATATTTTTTTAACACTATTTTGTGCATATAATTATGAGTATGCTAGGGTATGAAAAAAAATTGTGTGATACAGGTTTTTCAAGTTCTTGAGAGAAAAATTAGTTCAAGCCTTAATCAAATTATGAGCATAATTGGGGTGAATGGTTCTATCATTGATATAGGACAATCATTAGAATGTATGGAGCTAAAGAGAAACCACATTTTCTTCTTTTTTGGGTGCTTGAAAGAATTTCTTTTCTTGAAACCATGTGGAAACTTAATGAAGCAAATAAAATAAAATTCACTTGAGGAAACATAGGAAATGATATTTTTCTCCTTATACATTGAGGATGTATAATTTTAACATAACTTCCAAAGAGTTATATGATCCTAAAAAAATAATTGACAAGACTAGAAAGGAAGTGTGAAGATCAAGCTATGAGCATCAATTGGATGAATTTGAGGATTTGATTAGGAGTTTCCTAACTAAAAATAAATTGAAATAAAAAAATTGGGCATGTATTCTCCATGGTGAGAAAAGAAGAAATTCCCTTGACATAAATTCTCAAGGTGCATTCAATTATGTTAAGGATATAGTTACCAAGATGAAGATAATGAAAATTTTCAATAATTTGGGAATGATACCTCTAATTGCTACTACAAGACTTACTCCTATGGATGGTATTGTGGAAACATAGGAGCATAGTGATCAAGAAATTGCACAATGTTCTTTCCAAACCCTAAGGTTATCTACTATGTCAATTGATGATGGTGAGCACCCCACAAAGATTGCACCAAGATAAAGGGTCCAACCTCTAGTTTATTATGATATTACAAAATATTATGGTAAAAATATTATTCAAGATAAGGAGTTCAAGAAAATTATTTCTTCACCTAGGAGGCCTATTGTTGCTAACATCCCTTTTGAGAGAACATTATTAAATTTGGAAGAAGGATAAAAATTAGTACAAGATGTTAGAGCCTTGGTTTGTGAAAAATTCCTTTCAAATGATTAATTTATTAATTTAGGATAATTTTAGTGAAAGTGAAAACAAATAAAAATATGGAAAGAATGAAAGATAATGATCAACAAGGGGTAGAAAATATTAAGGATACTCCGAAAATTCTTTAAAGGAAAATTAAATTTGGCTTGGCTAACATGAACCCAAAAGAGGGGAGGAGATTGATCAAAGAGAGTGGGTGTCTATTATTTCCAAGATAGGATATATCCTCAACCATCACAATGAATACTATTAGAAAGAAAGATGTTGATGAGGATACCTTGGCGAGTGAGGAGCAACCTAGATATCTATACTTTGGATCTAGATTCAACACAAAGCATGAGACATTAGCTATATGGGTTATATCTCCAAAGTACAATAAATATCAAATAGCTTGACATTAATGAATTAAGGGCAAATTTAATTATTAAGAGATAATGATATACCTCTCACCCCAAGTTGCATCCCTGGTGGTAAGAACTGCTTTGCTCAATGAAGTTGTGATAAGTAGACAACAACCACATTTTGATAGTAGTTAGAGCACAATAACTTTTTACACATGAATATAATAAGATAAAATCTATGGTAGCACAACCTAAGATCATTACAAAAGAATTGGTAACATCCCCTCTTCCTTTAGATAACATGTCTCAACAAGATAGGAATAAGTTGATGTTATGAATAAATGATTTAAGCATAAATTAGAGACAATTCAAGATGCATACACTAAGGAAAATGCAAAAATAGTCAAAGATATTATAGTTTTTTTTTATAATATTTTTTGCCACAAAATGGCATGTTTTTTGTATAAGTTTGATGATGCATGGGCTTGTTATGATTGTTTGATAAAGGCTAGGCATTATTAATCTAAACATAATGTAAGTTTGAATACATGTTTGAATAAGTGGATTCTAAGGGTTCTAGTGATGAACAATATTCAAGTAAATGAAAAATAAAAATTTGATGCTCCTATAGGAATATCAAGTACACATGAGGTGGTGGGACTGTTAAATGATATCTCAACTTATCATTTAGAAGGTTTGACTTGATGCTCAAGGAGAAATTTGATAATGTTAAAGCATTAGAAGGTTTCCAACTACCAAAAATACTTGACAATGGTGGTGATTTAAAATCACTAGAGCATTAAAAAGATAATTTTAGGATATCACCCTAATTTTGATCACATCTATTATTTGGGGGGATTAACCTAGATCTATCTAACACAAATTTAGATAAATTACTAAAATTAGATTTTGGGATTATTTTTTGTGAAGGAGACTAAGTTTCTGTTGGATGTTAGATACAAGACACATCAACATAAGTTATCAACTATCCTTAAATTTAACTAGCCATTTGAGGAGGAGTTTTTCAAATGGATTTACAATTATTCATGAAAATTGAATGATTTGACATTTTGACGCCCTCTTATACACTTGTGAATAACCTCTTAAACATGTCAATATAGTTCTTAAGGAGTTTATAGTAGTGATTAAATATATATAATTGTGGTAAAAAAAATTGATTTGTATAAAACTTGAGGTAAAATTAGGAGGATAATGGCCAACACCTCTCATTTATAAAAATCACCCAAGGCTTTCAATTGAGATTATTTAGTTACTGTAATGATAGAAAAATTACTCCTTAACATGGCCTTGATTTAGTGTTGTAATGTGTTTAACATATTCACATTAGGTCTTGGGCCCTTATGAACTAAATGAGATTATTGGTGCCTTATTTAGAGTATTGTAAAGTGTTGTAACACAATTTCACACTTTTCTAGGGTTTTATTAAATAATTGGGCTTCTTTATGCTTTAATTGGTCTTATTTTACATCCACAAACCTTAATTAATGCATCTTTTCAAGGATAATCCTGACAATAAACCAAGATCCAATCACAATTTAGGTGTTTTTAGGTTGTGTGGCCCAAATTTAGTGATCTGTGACTCATACACCAACTTGGGTGTATGAGTCCCACCTAGGTTTTAGGGCCTTGATCTAGATTTTACATCATTCTAAGAATTTTTGAAAATGTGTCCCATAGTTAAGCCTAATGGGACTCATATGCCACTTCTGGTGTATGAGTTCTGTGTGGCCCAAAATTAAATTTAATTCAAATTCTTGGTGGGATTTTATTCTCCTAGATCTGATGTTGGCTTGTAGTGTTGTAATTTTGAGAAATTCGGCATAAGTATAAATACAAGGTTATTTCACTCATTTTTCACCTAGCAAGTTTACAAGTGACCTAACAACTTGAGTATTCATGCATTATAACAAATTGGAGTTCACAAGGGCATTGAATAGCATTTAAATGTTTACAAGAGCATTCAAGAGCTTATTATCAAGTGTTTTAGAGAATTATTCAAGCATCAAGCATCATGTCAAATTCATCATGCATCATGTTTATTTTTGAGCTAACATTTGTGATGTAGGGTTTCATGATTCAAGCTAGCATTCAATTCAAGATCAATATCATTCAAGCAAGAGTCAAGATCTACATCCATTGGATTCATTTCATACACGTTTGTAGCACTTTATTTATAGGGTTTGGTGAGTTGCAACATTATATTTTGTTCATTCATCATTCTCCTTTCCTATTTCATTTCATTTCAAGGTTTGATTACCAAAACAAGGTTTGACCAAGGAAAACCCTTTTCTATTAGCAAAACAACATTTTTCCCTCTCTTTAGTGTGTGATTTGCAGATTTAGGTTGAATACACATTGAAGAGAAGGTTTAGAGAAAGTTGTCAAGTGTTCAAAGTTGTCAAAGTTGTCACCTAGCATTGGAGATCATTGAAAGGAATCTACATGTTGCAAATTAGAGATTCGGATCCAAAAATCAAGTGGAAAGGACAAAGCAAATATTACAGAGCAAAATCAGACTTGGAATTTCTAGAAAACTATAACTGGATTGATACGCCACTTTTGGCATATGAGTCCTAGTATAGGAAAATTTGCAAATTTTAGGAGTTTCAACTATATCTCTGCCAGATTTCTATTCCTACCCAGAAACCTTAATATGGGACTAAATCACCTAGATTGGTGTATGAGTCCCAATAGGCATTAATTTTAGGTTTTTTAGTATTTCAAGTCTTCATCTAGGCCTCAACAAGTTTCTAGATGCACACTTCTGATTTCTCAGCTTTCTATTCTGATTTACATGCATTTTTAGGTCATTTAGTGAAACCTTACATTGCATTAGCTTTAAGCATTAGGTATTGCATTTCATTATTCTTTCCAAGCCGTAGCTTGGTGGTGAACCCCTCTTTAGTTTATAATCATACCATAGGACAAACCTATTGCAAGATCTATTTCTCCTTTGCATACTTTAGATTGAGATCTCTAGGGTTTTCCTTGAATGATTGTGGTAGAAAAGTGTCGTTCTATGTCCTAAACCATAAAGCAACCATTTTACCTCATTTCAGTTATGCATATTTTCAAGAGGCTAGGGTTTTTTTGGGAGTTTTGTAAGTTTTTCAAATGTTAGTTGTGGTTGTTTGTGACTCATCCATCTATTATTTCTTTAAATTTTATTATTCTAGTGAGGAAGGATTTTCAAGGATGGATAAGATTGGAATGGAAAGTTCCAACTACATGTGGAATTTTGATAATTATTTTTGTTCCATAATCTCTTTCTTGCTATGGTGGAGTGGAAATATTAGAGATATTGATAGTGTATCACTTTTCATCTCGTACAGTTTTCACTACCCTCTTCACTAGTTCATTGTATGATAAAATATTGTCCGAGATTAGCTACAACAACTTAGAGGAGGATGGTGCTATATGTCCCTTCAATTGTTATTCCTCCATTTATAGTGGATGAGATTGGTCAAATTGCAAAGGGAATCATCCTCACTAGCTCCACATTCCCCACTCTAGCTACTAAGTTCTAGGTGGGAACACTAACCCCTCTACAACCACATTCTTTTTCCACGTCTATAATTACATCTAATTGTAGATATCCTTCTCATTTATCTCCATCACCATGTCAACCTAAATACAATCTCTTTATTACCATGAGAGGTTAGAGCATATTTTTCTCTGACTAATTCTTCTAATTTCTTGTAAAGGCTCATGAACTTCTCCAAAAAAAATTGCATGTCCTTTCTTCAAACAATTTGTAATCAATTCATCAAACAACTATAGAATGATGTCACTCATTAGTGGGGATTTTCTTTGTAATTCATTCTATCAAAGGATTGGATCTTTATACTATGATTAGGTAGAAAAAGTGAGGAAAAATATTTGTAATATATGTAACCACTATTTGAAGAAATACAAAGAAAATTGTTCTCTATCAATTCTTTCTTGATACAAATCTTTGTTTGAAATGGTATGAATGAATGTTCTCAATTTAGTGTCATTTTTTATTGTATATGTGTATGCTTTTGAGGTAAGGAATTAAGAATTTTGAGTTTCTTCATCATATTTTCTATGTTAAATTATTTTTATTGTGTTAGTTATTACTTAAGGAGTAATATAAGTCTTTTACAAGAAATGATGGAGAATATAAATGTTGCAAATGATTATTAAGTAGGACCTAGGTTGTTTGAACCATATTTACAAGTTTCACCTTTATAAGGAAATGGTAAATGATTACAAATTATCAAATATATCCTCATCAAGAATGAGCATTGATAGTTAATAATTTACTTTGTAATTCCTCAAATAGGCACCAATCACTATTCAAAGAATCCCTTCCAACCCAATGTTGCAGGGACTTTCAAGAGTCATAAATTTTAACTTGGAATTTTGTTTTGGCTAAAATTTTACGTGGAAGTATGTCTTTATGAGTTGATTGGAATTTTGAATAAATTTGATTTGGTTGGAGCTCATTTTGGCACTTTTCCAAACCCAAATTCTTTCATTTGGGGCCTCAAAATAAGCTTAGTTATTTTTCAAGATTTTCTAAATTTGTTTTTTCTTAATGATTTTGAAATCATGCTTCCAATTTGAATTTTAAGTTGACAATTAGTGTCACCATGGTGGTAGGAAGATATTTCATAATTTTCCATTTTTGGTAATTTTGCATGCATAGCCCTTTGACCTCAAAAATTATAAAATATATTACTACCACTATAGTGACACTAATTGTCAACTTAAAATTCAACTTTTCATATTTTAGTAGATATAAGGGTTATCACTTTAGTTGTAGAAGCAAAGAAGAAGAATAATGAAGCCTAGAATTGAAATTATTTTTTGGTTGAATACTAAAAAAAATTGAATTGTAGGCATGTAAAATGGGTTTCTTTCTTACAAGGTTGCAGGGTATGTGCAGGATCATGGTATGCCAAAAAGTGGCAATATTTGTAGGGTATATGGCTGATGACTTTTTTTTCACCCAAAATTAATGAAACGAAAAGGGTTTTTAGAGGAGATTCTCAGCTTTCCAAAAATATAAATTATGATTTAATTTGAATTTAATAGATAATTATTATTCATTTTCTATTAGAATTACGACTAAAGTCCTGATCGATAGGCTGATTGAAAAACATCTATAACTTTCAAACGGTATCATATTTTTTGAATCCAAAACATGGGTCACATTATATGATTTACATATTATAGGATTAAAAAAAGAAAAATTAAATTTCATGAATTTTTTACCAAGTTAAGGTGGTCAGACAGACGAGTTTTTTATATTTTCTAAAAGTTGTAATAAAAAATTCATAATTAATTATTTAATTAGAAAAAATTACAAAAAATATGCATCACATCCGACATGAGTCCTCTACTTATATATAAAATATTACAAAAAAATATTATCATTTTATTATGGTTTGGGTGGTCAGACAGACACCTACTTCTTATTTTTTCCCTGAAATTTAAGTACTATTGTATTGAAATTTCAAATTTTCACCAAATAGATTTTATTTATTTTTAAATAAACCTATTATTTTAGAAACTACATTCAATTTTCTACAAATTCTATTCTTACATATTTTTGAAATAATATAGATAACTTATTCAAATATTTACGTCAAGTTGCCTAACACTGATTTTTCTGAATTTTTTGCCACTTAAGGGCCTGTTTGGCATACCATGATCCTGCACATGCCCTGCACCTTTGTCCTAAAGCACAAATGAGGAAAATAGAACTAGGTTTTTGATGCTTTGAGTAGGCATACTATACTTTTGACCAAAATGGAAAATAAGGTAGTTAGTTTTGACGTTGGATCAATATCTGTATGAGTGAATAATTTTTGGGAAATTGTTAAACAGTTGTAGATTTCAGTACCTAGCAATATGGAGCACATTAAAGGTGAATAATTTATATAGGATGGCTAACTCTTCAAGGTAAAGTGACTATGTATTCCAATTGGATCTATGAGAGAGAACATAATCAAATAATTTCATAGTAGTGGGTTGGTTGGTAATTTTGGCAAGGATAAGATGATAGCTTTGGTAGAGGAAAAATATTATTAGGCAAAGATGAAGAGATGTGTAACTAGATATGTGACTAGGTGTAGGATTTGTCAAATGGATAAATGAAATTTATATAATACATGCTTATATGCCACTACCAGTACCTACAAGACCATGGCTAAGCTTAAGTATGGATTTTGTATTGGGGCTTCCAAGCACACAATGAGGTAATGACTCCATCTTTGTGGTTGTTGACCACTTCTCAAAGATGACACACTGTATTTCCTACATGAAAACTAATGATGCTTGGGTGGTAGAATTATTTTTTAAGGAAATTCCTAGATTACATGGTGTTCCAAGGACTATAACATATAATAGGGATATCAAAAAAATATGAGTCATTTTTGGAGAGCTCTATGGAAAAAGATAAGAACTAATCTACAATTCAATAGAGCTTATCACCCCCAAATAGATGGGAAAATAGAATTCATAAATTAGAGTTTGGGAACCTATTGAGATGCATTTTTGGAGAGAAGCATAGGTAATGGGACTTAGCATTACCTCAAGCTGAATTTTCCTACAATAGTTCAACAATTAGATTCACAGTTGAATAACCATTTTAGATTTTTTATGGTCAGAATCCTAACGGTGTTTTGGATTTGGTGCAATTACCAGTTAGGAATAAAATTAATGATGATGGAGAAGCATATGTAGAATATATTCAACAATTACAAAAAGAGGTGAGGCAAAAACTATAGGAGAGCAATGATAGATATAAAGTTACAATAGAACATGTTGGAAGAAGGCATAATGTATTCCATGAAGGTGATTTAGTGATATTTTATTTGAGACAATAAATGTTTCCTATAGGAACTTACAACAAATTGAATTACAAGTAGATTGGTCCTTGAAAAATTACAAGGAAGATAAATGATAATTCCTATGAGGTGATTTTACTAGAGAATTTAGGTATTTCTCTTGTATTTAATATTTCTAATTTTTATGCCTTCCATGGTGAGGATCATGATGAAGATAGTAGGCAAGAAATGAATTGGAAGAAACAAATCCTAAATAAGTAGAAGGAAAGATTTCATAGATTCTAGAAAGAAAAAAACTTACACTCAATAAGGTCAGTGTACTAGGTATCTAGTACAGTGGAAAGGATTGGAACCAATAGATACATATTGGATCATAGAAAAATAATTAAAGAATCTAGATCAACAAAGTGGCATGAGTTTTAAAATAATAACTTACCGGAGCTATGTTCCTTTCAACTAGAGGAGAATGATGAAGGGGCTTTCAAGAGCCATAACTTTTGACTCAAAAGTCTATTTGGGCTGAAATTTTACAAAGGTGCATCTTGAGGAGTTGATTGGAATATTGACCAAAATTAGTTCAATTGGATCTTGTTTTAACACCTTTTTGAGACCAAATTCTTTCATTTGGGGCTTCAAAATAAGATTTTAGTTACTTTTTAGGATTTTCTAAATTTGTTCTCTTAATAATTTTGAATTCATGTTCCCAATTTGAATTTTAAGTTGATAATTAGTGTCACCATAGTGGTAGGAAGATATTTTGTAATTTATGAGTTCAAAGGGGTGTGCATGTGAAATTTCCAAAAATGATAAATTATGAAAATTCTCAAAAACTTCCAAAAAAGGTAATTTTCATATTTTAGTTGATATAAGGGTTTTTTTTCAGATGTAGAAGTAGAGAAGAAGAATAATGAATCCTGACCTTGAATTTATTTTTTGAGTTCTAAATGTTTACAATAATGGTGAATTATAGTCAATGATTTTTTGGTTGCATCACCCAATTGATTCTAAAATGATAAATTCATCAAAGAATAAGTTATTTCTATATTCACTAGAAAATTAAAGGTACGTGGAATAGGTTAGTTAATCCCCATGATTCAACAAATCCCCACCCCTTTTGTGTGGTTTTTATCATCTTCTTTACATTGAAAAACTTCATGAGAATGTGCAGATTTAATGTGTCTTAAATGATCACAGCTAGATTTTGTAGAGCATGAAGTGCATAAGAGAAACCTCATTTCTCTCATTCATTGGTCAAACATTTAATATTATTAACCATAGGAATTCAAAACCCCTTAGAGAATATTAAAGAGAGGTTGGGAAACCATCATATTAAAAATGAATAAAATAATTTATCAAGCAAAAATTAAATATTTCTAGTTGGACTCTCAATGAAATATCACTTTGTTGGTTGAAGAATTTGTCTTTATAAGATTGATTTAAATTGAATCTATGATGCCCAGAAGAAATACTAATTGATAACCAATAGTTGGAGAGATCACCATTCATTGGTGATCTTCCTTTGAATTTTAAGAGGTACAACTCCCTCATAAGATATGATTTTTAGATTTTTAGAATATAAAGATAATGGGTACACTTTTAAACAAAAAGTGGGAAATAAAAAAAAACACTTGCTCATAGCCATGCAAAAAATGTGATGAAAATCAACTTAGAACATCAACTGAACTGAAAATATAAATATACTACCAATATCATGACTCAAAGATTGGATTACTAGTAGTAGATAATTGACTCGACATAGTTGCAATCGTAACATCCACTGAAGATACATGAATGAAACACCAATGAATACTACATCTACAAAGAGAGGAAATATCCTAACACTTATCAAAGCTCAAAGACTCAATCATAAATGTTAAGTACTTCATTCAAATCTATTGCTCAAAGGCAACAAACATCTTCAAAAAATTATCAAAATTACAAAACTTGATCTTGTATTTTGATAAATTCTCACTCATGCATAAAAGTACAAGGGGGATCAAAATTTCAGACCCCTCTAATGTCTGACCAAAACATATTTAAAAAATTTACATCATAATGATCAAAAACTTCTTGAAAATTGAATCTTGGGAGAATTGTAACTACCAATTCGTTGAATAAGCGTTTTGTGGGAGATTAGTCGATCTTTGTTCAATAAAGACACATAAGAATTTATGGCTATTTTGAGGATGATTATAATTACGTCACATCTTCTGATTGATTAGGATAAGGGAATGAATCACCAATCTTTGCAAATAAGCCCTTTGTCCTCCAACTCATGTGAACTTGTTGTAATTTTTTAGTTCGATAATTACTGGGTAAGTGCACCAAGATGGTCGCACTTTTGTGGCCAAACAAGAAAAAAATAAGACATAACGCGTTCGCGTTATTTCTTTTTAAAAACAAAAAAAAGAAGCAAATCCAAATATCCTTGCATCATTAATAACTCTCGAGTAAAGTATACTAGCTTAGGTCCCTTTATCCTATAAATCAAGCAAAAGAACTCCCATTCTTCACAATGATAATCATTGTTTCAAACATGTTGAGCACCTCAAGTGATGTTGCTTCTAAGAACAAGAGAGAATTCCTCTCAATTGAGGTTGTGGAATGTAGTACGGTGAAGCAGTTGGTTGCAAACTAGCTTAGGGAGGTATTCTTTGTTCACATCGATGTAGAAGAGGTCGTGATCAGGAGGATCATTGGAGAAAATTTATTGGCCCAATTGCATGTGCATAACTTTGCAATACTGGAGTGTTTCTTGTATAATGTTATCATTCACACCTTCAATAAATTGGAATGGGGAGCTAGAGCTATCAAACATCTAGTGAGGCCAACATATTTGGCTCATGTTGAAGCTGCCTTGGGAAACCTTACTGAGTATCTACATGTTTGACTAGTAGGAGACACCATTTGCATCACTACAACATTGAGGAATGAGCAAGCAAAGAAGGTAGTTGCTTTACCCCGTGTTTGGGTGGAGTGGAAGTCATATGTTGGAGACATTTTCCCATTTTGTGGAGTTTAATGAGAATCTCTTCTCCCCTACACAGATTAAGCATCTCCAGGAGGTGGTGGAGGGAATCTACATACTCATTTTCACCCTTTTTGAAAAACTTCTATTATAATCCCCTTTTTTTGGAATGTAATACAAATAATATTGTGAATATATTTAAATATATAATCTTTTTGGCATTTGATTATGTCTCATGTGATGCAATAATCTTGGGACTCCTTGTTTTCAATTTTGTGTTTTTCATTTTTGTTGTGATGCACTTCTTTATTTTTCATAGTTGTAATGTATTTCATTGGTTTATGCTTTAGCTAAATATCACCTTTGCAATGTGATTTACTTTTGGTACCGCTATTTTCCCTTGAATGAATCTTGAGTGTACTAAGAGTGTGGTCCTCTAATCAGCTGATACAAAATAAAGAGACTTAATCCTTGTATATGTCACCCTTCTATGGATAGTGCCAACTATTCATTGTAATTTCCAATGTATGAGTTGTGAGAAACATCTTATCTATGGATTAACTAGTAGCTATGCCTTGGTGGAAGGTTGATATACATGGGAACAATAGGCACTTGAGGTTTTCGACAAAAAAGTATAACCACTGACCTATTTAAGCAATAAGAGAACACAATAGTCAATCCAGTCAAATCCAACATGCAAAAACCTTTGCTACCTGGGCATGATGGAGGACACAATTCAAGGTGAGACTACAAAGGAAGAAGAAACAAGAAACAAAGATATATCAGGATGTTGCAGCCCCAGGTCATTGAAAATAGATCTCCTTCAAAGCACAACCAAAAAAAAAAGGAAAAAACAAGAGTTGAGAGACAACAAGCTAGAGCAACACTCAAGGATCCCATCCTGACAACCAGTCAAGGTCAGGACAACAAATACAACTTGGAAAAAAGGAGGACCCACCTTTGATCTACTTTAATGTGAGTTCATACACAAGGACTTACCTCACAGAGAAGCCATACAATTCTAGACACCGAGAGTATCAATAGAGACTAAGATCTAGATACAAACATATTAGATCTTAAGTGATTCATAAGGATCTGAAAGTGAAAATTATTCATCAGTATGAGGTTCCCAGGAAAAGATCACTAGCCAGAAGAACATGGTTACTATCACTAATGGTAAGGATAGATGAAAAGAAATGAGAAGGTAAGAGAATCACATTTTCTAATTCTGAACACTTATGATAGTGAGCTAATTGACTTCGCTATTATAAATGACCAAATATTTGTAAAACGTGAGCAACCAAGATTTCATGAAAGCAGGAATGGCAAGACATGGACATCCATATAATGAAGGAGAAAAAAGATATCATTTTGCATTTAGCACAAATTTTTATTCTCAAGCATAAAGAGACATCAATGGATGAATGAACATGGAAATCAAGTTACAACAGTCCCAGTGCAGTTTTCAGTGCTTTGAAAGTTTTGTTGACATTTAATAAAATTTCTACCAAATTATAAGAATGGTGCTAGGCCTATTAGGTAGCTTAGGGTCCATGCTATGTTTTTTCATTTGAATCTCTAGTGGTGATATATGTGTGAAGCTATATGGTTTCTTTGAGGTCATTTTTCATCTTTGAACTTAGTTGATTTTAGAGGAATGGGTGTCACTCGGAGATGTGGTATCGTGCATCATAGGTGTTGAGGCTATGTTTTCCAATCTGAGATGTTTTCCCAGCTATCTATTAAAAATGGCATTCACAAGATTAGTGTATCCTTGTTTAATTTTGGCATACATTAGGCAAGGAAATGAGATGGATGATGAAGAGGGTTTCAAATCATGTCAAAGCATGCAGTGAGATTCAAGGTTAAAATCATTGTTTTTATTTTATACAATGAAAGGTACCACTATTTTATTCATCACTGAAAGCATATAGGAAAATCAAAAGCATTTCTATAATTTTATGTACAAAAATGCAAGGAGTAAAAATGCATTATGAGTCTCTTAGTCGCGGCTTGAGAGCCTATTTTTTTCCTTCACATGCATTAAAACCCACTTGGGGTTTGAATATGGAGTGATAAATGAAGACAATAGAAAGATCTGAGCTTATTCAAGTGTTGAAGCAAAGGAAAATACATAAGAAAAGACACATTTCATTTCTTACAGCCGTGACCAAAAGCTAGATTTTCTTCACAAACAAAAAAACCATCTAGGTTTATTATGGAGTGCAAATACAGAGTTTTTAGAAAAGCTATCATGAGGTTTTGAAATAAAACAAAAGTATAGAAAAAACCCTCATCAATTCTTTCAGGCCACGGCCAAAATTATGGATTTCCTTCACAAAGCAATGAACCCACTTGGGGTTTCTTGAATTTAGCTTCAAATCCAAAAGAAAATAAGCATTTTTTTGTTTCATTCTTAGTTTGGAGGCTCAAAATGAGCTCTTTTTTTATCAAAAACTAGAAGGTAGGAGTCAAATTGAAGCTTACCTGGAGTTTTTGCTCATTTTCTTGCAATTTTCAAAGCCTTTTTATAAAATCAAGCTTCCATTTGAGTTTAAAAGGGGTCACCAATGGCAGCTGAAGCAAATGAAAACCACAGAGAAAGGTAAAACAACAAAATATGGTTAGAAATATGTCCATGGTTGTGGCCTTAGCTCACAAAATAGCTTTCAAATGGTGGTGAAAAACACAGTTTTGATGCAAAAAATGCATTACTTGTTTCCCATGTAGAAATCACAAGAAACCAGTCAAGAATTGGCCATGAAAACCTCATTTTTTTGTGCTTGGGAAAAACCCTCATGGTGGTTGAAGTTCTCTAGAAAGCTCGATGCTCAAATGAATGCCTTTTTGCATTTTCCCCATGTTTTGTTGTTTAGGGTTTGAACCCTACTTTGGAGGCCAATGGGATTTTTTCCCATTATTTTAAAAAAAACACCTTTTAATGTGTTGCATGGGTCTCTAAGATAAGTTGTGACTTAGGCATTCCTTTTGCCTTATATTTTCATATTGAACACATGTGCTTGTTTTTAAAAATTTCCAAGTCCTCCAAGTTGAAGCATGTGACCCTGGAGACATATATCCCTTAAAGACTTTAAGTTGTGCCTTCCAAGAAGTGTGGAGCCCTTTATGATCATACAAGTTGAATTATTGGGCCTTTTTATTTTCCTTTGAAAATAAATGTGGTTGACTAAGTCATAGTCATGTCTTTTGGCCTTGAACTGCAAAATGAAGGTAAATAGAAATGATCAAATACCTTAGATTTTTTATTTTGCTTAATGCTTTTGGAAGCATTTAAATATCATTTAGTTTGCATTTTGTCAATTGTAAGTCATTATGTAAGTGATTTGTAAATCACTTTTGTTTTAATGATGTTTATGCAATGCAAATGTAAATGTAATCCAAGGATGGTGGTGGGGCCCTTTTTGTATTTTGTCATTAAAATGTAAAGTAATTTGATTAAGTGATGTAATATGAATCACTTAACCAAAGTATTGTTTTAAATGCAAAATAGAGTCTTGTGTTTTCAAAACACACATGTAGCATGGGTCAAGGCTGTGGGAGACAAAATTATGACTGGCAAACATGAGGAGAGTGTGTGACTTGTGCCTTTGACTGTTTTGGAGAGAAATGTGTTATTTTGGAGACAGTTTTGTCACATTTTTGGTGTGACTATGGTCTTGGCTTTACCTTGGACCATTTGGAGGACTTTTTGTGGTGATTTTAGAAGGTTCTTTTTTGGCCTTAGTGTTGCATCCGACCAAAACCTTCTAGATGTACATGTGTGAGGGGAGTTGTTTTTTTGCTTAAGTAACTTCAATCTTTTCATTTTGAAGTTAGTTATTTTCTTTCTTCCTGTAGGAATTGTATCTTTTGGATCTTTTTTCAGGCAAAGGATAGCATTGTAACTCAGATTTGTAGACTTATGCAGCAATGTAACACCTTTTGATTAATAAGTTAATCTATTTTACCTTCTCATTATGTTGTTTTATTGTGAAAGCTTTAGAAATGGTTGATGAAATCTTATGGTTGAATTGTTTTCCCTTTGATTTTTTCCTGTTTTCTTTTCCTTTATGTAGTTAATATGAACTTGCAGGTCATAACATGTGTTGAGTTAATTCAGGATAGAGTCTAAATTGTGAAGATGCATTTTTCTTCCTTCTAGATGTTGTCCTTGACATTTTTAGCCTAGTTATGAAGCACTGATGCAAAGACATATGAAGTTTTGAGTTGTATAAGCCACTGTTAAGTTGTTGATCATTCCTGTGTGTAAAAGATGTGTAAGTTTGAGGAAAACACATTAGGTGCATCACCATAAGAGTTAGTTTTCTTGTCATGCTTCTTTTTCCCCTTTTCCCAACAAGGAATAGTTTATTTAGGTGACACCATCAAAAGGGGAGCCAACCCATAATCTAGAGGTCTGCTTTCACAATAGGACACCCACAACCTAAAAGCAGTCCCATGTTACATCCAAACTTGTTGAGTTCTTTCACAACTTGGCATTAAGGGTGTATATTTGGATCACTAACACAACCATCATAACTGAAATTACTTATGAATTAACGAGAAAGCAAATAGCCACATGCTAAAAATCATAAATCTTGTTTTTGACTTTCATATTTTATTTATTTTACATGACCAATATTAAAATGG
Organism: Sequoia sempervirens; assembly: GCA_007258455.2. Classification (NCBI taxonomy): domain Eukaryota; kingdom Viridiplantae; phylum Streptophyta; class Pinopsida; order Cupressales; family Cupressaceae; genus Sequoia; species Sequoia sempervirens. Next base: position 676,494,513 of record VDFB02000003.1, read on the forward strand.
AAACTACAATCTTTACAAAACATAATTGAATTTGAAATGCAACATTACAATAATGATATTATGATAATCTTATTTCTTTCACATTACATATATATTGCATTAAAGCAACATGTTTACAATTACACTAGTATGTGCTATAAAATCTTCCATATCTAGAGTCATACATCTATCTCACAAGTCTCAATGAGTCATTTACAAGAGGGAGAGCATCACTAGAGTGATTTTATTCCAACCAAAAATTGGTGGTCCCCTACACACCTTCCATCTAAAAGTGTCCCTACCCTTCATGAAGAGTATAGATAAAGGAAACCAACAGATTTCATGGCATCTGAGTCCTAGTGGTGTGCCCTACATAACACAATCGACCATAAAACTGTAGACAAACCTCTAACTAAGTATGACCAATCTGACTGGATTATGAAATATGGAACACTGTGAACTGACTAAATGCAAGCAAAAACTTTTGTATCACTTTGGCCAATTTTTTTAATATAATAGACACTTCCATGGGAAATGAAATCATGAGTTCACGCACCTCTAACTCTACTTGGAAATGACATTCATCCTATGGTTTATCACACATTTGACTCATTTTATTGATCATCTAATTTTTCTTAAAGATTTAAGACCAAACATGAATTTATTTCTATTGTTGGTAAATGACTAAAGTTATTAAATTATACTTCTAACAAAGAACTTCTACTTTGTATACTCACAATTCATAGATCTTGGCTACTACCACACATTCATATGTCCTTACAATTACATCAAAAGAATATAAATACTTCCTTAAACTTTAAAATATATGACATTTAACTCTTTTGCAAGTTAGATCACATTTAAAATAGTGTCACCTTCCTATCATGGACTCATCATTTTGGAACTACTATTGAAAAGTCTTGACAACTTGTAAATATCAATAAATAAAAGTTTTTATCCTCTTCCATATTTTATTGAACAAAATAATTTCATTATAAATTTGTGGTTTTTCTATGTTTTCTCTTTCAGTTTCATTTAAGATAAATAAATTATAAGACTAATGAAGGTACATCATGTTATCTATTTCTTTTTACAAGAATATCTATATGTATATACATAATCTATGTCATAATAAAAGCTCTAAGTAAAATCTGATTACTCACTGCCATAATAACCAATCTAAGCATTAAGCTTTTCATACATATTTACAAATATATTCAAAATAAATTATACATGTATATATATGTATATATATATACATATATATATCGTTCAAATATTTATGTTTATTAATAAATAAGAATATTTCTATTCATTTCAAACTAGTAGGATAAATGGTTAAAAAAAATCATATACATTTGTTTCTCCTTGAATTTGAAATCCATTCCCTTAATTGTGACACAATGTAAAACTTAGAATGATAATAAGATTGTCAATATACTAATAATAATATATACAAACTTATTTTCTTTGTTGTCCTACACAAAAGTATTAAATATTTTAAATGATTTTATTCATAGGTAAGTATAATCAACCAAGTTTATTTTATTTTGCACAAACATATATTTATATGTATAAACTTTCTTTTTCTAACAAAGTTCATATTATTTTTAGAAAAATGAGAAGAAAATAGATAAAATATGCCCAAAATATGTTATCCTTCCTCTGCAAACTCAATCCTCTATGCACAACCAGCTAATGACAATGCAAAAACCAAGATCTTTCACAAAAACCTCTATATTTTTCCTTGCACTGCCACCAAACACTTATCCTCTCCTCATAGAAAACTCCACTCCCTTATAATAATAAACTACCCCCCTTTTACCAACAAAACTTGCCTCTATATGTCCACATGACTGTAGTTATATGGTTGTCTAATTGAGTGAACTTCATTCCACTTCCCAATTATCATGCATTACAATAGGCTTAACTACCCTTTTCAACTGTAGCATCTATAATGCATTTTATTAATAATAATGGTTGTATATTATATTATATATATATATATATATAATATTATATATAATAACAGTTGTATATTATATTATATGTGTTGGGAAAATGTGTCTCAACCTTGCAATTATATAAAGGTTATTGTTGATAGGATATATATATTTCCTAGTTACACTGATAGGTGTAATGTACAATGGCAGCAAGGGGGGAGAGTGGGATGTGTGTAAACAATTTTTTGTTAACATTTTTAGGAAACTACTAAAATGGTCGACATACATTGTAAATTTTGACCATAAATTATTAGGTTTTAGATCTAATGGTGGATATTTTTTTGGCATGTCTTGCCCTAGAATGTAACCCTATTTTATGAGGGCATTGTATTATGACTATAGTAGAGAGAGACGGTGATGTATTCTAAGATTCTGATAGTAGTCATGTTGTCTTTTGATCTCTGAGTGGTGATACTCTTGTAAGAAGCTTGCTCTCCAAGTATGTTGTAATCTTTGTGATTTATTCAATAATATATTGGGTGACTTTTGGAGTGTGTTTTTTTCTCCCAAACTAGTTTTTCCCACGTAAATCACTGTGTCATGGTATGCACGATATTTATGTTTATTTTTGTTTAAGTTTTTGTAACTATTAAAGATTTGTAAAAAAAATCATTATTCTCCTCTCAAGATTAGTGTAGGAAGTTGTTCTACTATCTTAGCTTCCTTACAAGTGGTATCAGAGTCTAATCACCTTTGGTTTTAGTTGTTGGTTGTTGGTTTTTTTGAGATAATCTAGGTTTGAGTGGGAGCTTGTGCAAAAGACACTTCGTGATCTTGTTGCGGGAATTTTCAAATGGAAAGTTCATCAGGGATAATGGAGGTGGAGAAATTTTTTTAGAAATAATTTTAAAATGTGGAAGTTGAAGATGGAGGATTTGTTGATAGATCAAGATTTGTGGGATGTTGTTGATAAGAATGTTTCAAGGTCTACAAATCCTACTTAGGCTGCTTAATATGATGTTATGGATCATAAATCCAAGGGTCTAATTAGATTGTGCTTGGAAGACTCTATTTTAATTAATTTCCATGAGGAGACGTCTACACAAAAACTATGGAAGAAGCTTGGTCAGATGTATCAAGCCAAATCTTTAGTGAACAAGATTTTGTTGAGGAAGGAATTATATTCCTTAATCATGGAAGAGGGTAGACAAATCACAAACCACCTAGAAGCATTTAATATGTTGGTGGCTCAATTGGCATCAGTTGGTGTCAAAATGGATGAGGAGCAAAAATGTCAAATATTTCTTTGTTCTTTGCTTGATTCATGGGATTCTCTTGTTATGGCTATTGGGAGTACTTATGTAATTTTGAAGACTAAAGATGTGGTGGGTTATTTTCTTTTTGAAGAGATGACAAGGAAGGTATCCATCACTACCAAGGAGGCCCTAAATGTTCATGGAAGACCTAAGGAAAAAGAAAAGAAGAATGAGAAGCATGACAAATCCAAGTCTAAGGGGAGATCTAAATCTCCTAGAAAGTCTAAAGTTATTTGCTAGAATTGTGGTAATCCTAGACAATGTTTGTAAGGAATGCAAAGAAGAAAAGAAGAAGAAAAATAAGAAATTTGATTCTGATTCTGAGTCTGAAAAGGAAGATGGTGACACATTCATTGTAGCTTTGGCAACTCGTGTAGGTAATGATGCATGGTTAATTGACTCAAGTGCATCTTTCCATATGACCTTTAATAGAGATTGGTTTTCTGAATATGAATAATTTGGAGGTAAGGTGTACTTGGGTAATGATTCTCATTTAGACATTGTTGGTCATGGTAAAGTTAAAATTAGATTTCCTAATGGTAGAATAAAAAGGAGTAATGGCGTGTTGTATATCCCTGGATTAGCATGATTTTTTTTATTTGTGAGAAAACTAATAGATGTGAGTGTGTAGGTAGTATTTTCTAATGCAAGATGCAAGATGGTTAGAGGTACTATGGTGATTGCTAGAGGTGTCAAATATGGAACATTATATAAGCTTGATGCATACATTGTTGAGTGTAATAATACTTCTATGGAAAAAAAATTTGTGGAAGAAGTGATGGTTTCACCTTCAATAGATGGTCATGGCTTTTGGGTACCCAAGGGTGCTCTTTCTTCTAAATCAAGTTACCTGTAGAGATAACTATGTTATGACACTAGAGACTTGGCCACATTGGAGAAAATGATCTAATGACCTTGAAAAATAAAAACCTTGTTGAAGGTTTGTCTAATTGTAATCTTGAATTTTATTTTTGTGAGCATTGCATTTATGGAAAACAAAATTTTGTTCAATTTTACTCAAATTCTCTTAAATCTTGTGGTGTATTGGATCTTATTCATTCTGATGTGTTTGGTCCTATAGGTTTTCCTTCGATTAGTAAATCCACATATTAGATTTCATTTATTTATGATTATAATAGGACATGGGTATATTTTCTAAAGAGTAAATCTAAAGTTTTTAGTCGATTTAAAGAATTAAAACAATGGTTGAGTTATAGACTAGAAAGAAAATAAAATGTTTGAGGACTGATAATGGTGGTGAATTTTTTTCTAATTATTTTGATAGATTCTATAAAGATTGTGGTATTCATAGACATAAGACAACTTCATATTATCCACAACAAAATAGAGTTGCAGAAAGAATGAACAAGACACTAATGGAGAAGGCTAGGGGTATGTTGAGTGGTGTTGGCCTAGAACAAAGGTTTTGGGTTGAAGTTGCTTCCACTACTTGTTACCTGATTATCAGGTCTCCTACATCAAATCTTGTTGATAAGATGCAAATAGAGGCATGGTTGCATCACAAGCCTTCATTAAGACATCTTAGAGTTTTTGGTTGTGAGGGATATGCACGTGCCAAAGGAGAAGCAAAAAAAAGTTGGAGAAAAAGGTTGTAAAATGTATCTTCATTGTATATAGTTATGGTGTGAAAGGATACAAACTTTGGGAACCTATTTCACAAAAAGTAATATATAGTAGAAGCATTATTTTTAGAGAAATTAAGCCTTCTTAAGTTACATTGAAGCCAAAACAGTAAAAAAGAAGATGTGATCCAATTTCCTTCTACACCTAAGAAAGTTGAATCGAGGCCCAAGGATAGACAAGAAGTTAAAGAGAGCTCATCTAGCTCTGGATCTTCAGAAGAGGAGGAAGAACCTCCAACTCAACTTTTTCATAGGTCTACAAGGAATAGACAACCACCTAAAAGGTATACACCTGATGATTGGAGATGTATTTTTTCTTTGAATACTACCATGGATGAACTGAAATCTATAGAAGAGGCATTAGGTATGAATGATACAGAATCCTGGAAGATTGTTATGGATGAAGAAATGGCATCTTTGAAAAATAATGATACATGGAATCTTGTACCATTGCTTGAAGGATGAAAATATGTTGGTTGCAAATGGGTGTTCAAGAAAAAGATTGGTCCAGATGAAGGTATTGAGAAGTACAAAGCAAGTTGGTTGTGAAAGGTTACTCTTAAGTTGAGGGTGTTGATTATGGTGAGATATTCTCTCCTATTGCAAAAATGACATCCATTAGATTTTTTCTTGATATTGTTTCTGCTTATTATTTAGAGGTTGAGCAAATGATGTGAAAATTGCTTTCCTTCAAGGTGACTTGGAGGAGGATATTTATATGGAACAGCCAGAGCACTACGTGGTGAAAGGTAAAACTAAGTTGGTTTGCAAATTGAAGAAATCTTTGTATGGCTTAAAATAGAATCCTTGGATGTGGTACCAGAAATTTGATACATATGTGTTGAGTTTTGGATTTGAGCATTCTAAATCAAATCATTATGTTTATTATAAAATTGATGGTGATTATTTCTTGTTTATTGCATTATATGTTGATGATATGTTATTTATTGGGAAAGGGAAAGGTATGATTACAAAACTAAAATCTCAACTTGCTGCTAAATTTGAAATGAAAGACCTTGGTGCAACTAGACACATTCTTGGGATGGAAATTAAAATAGATAGAGTGAATATTCCAATTCAATTTTACAGAAATTTAACATGCAAGATTGTAGACCATTGTGTGTTCCCTTTTTATTTGGAAAAAAGTTGTCTATTTCAAATTGTCCAACATCTCCATCAAAAAAGGAAGACATGAGTAGAGTGCCTTACCAGAGTGTAGTTGGAAGTTTGATATATGCTATGGTTTGTACTAGACCAGACATTTCCCAAGTAGTGAGATTTTTTTCTAGATATATGTCTAATCTTGGTAGAGTTCATTGGGATGCAGTTAAAAGGATCTTCAGATATTTGCATGGTACCTCAAATTACTCTTTATGTTATCATAGTAATGTGACTGAAGATGATATTTCCCTTGATATTCATGGTTATGTGGATTCAAACTAGGTAGGTGATATTGATAGCAAACAATCTACTAATGCTTAGTGTTTACAATATTTGGTGGTGTAATCAGTTGGATGAGTGAGCGACAGGTTGTGGTTGCTTTTTCCCCTACTGAAGTAGAGTATATGGAAGGTACTCATGCTTGTAAAGAATCCATTTGGCTTAAGAGACTGTGTTTAGATATTGGAATAAAACAACGTTTAGTGACAATTTATTGTGATAGTCAAAGTGCAATATGTCTAGCTAGAAACCCAAAATTTCATGCCAGGACCAAGCACATTGATGTACAATATCATTTTGTTCAAGATATTGTTGAAGATCGTATGGTGAAGTTGGTTAAGGTAGAGACTTTGATGAATGTTGTTAATTCTTTAACTAAGCATGTGAGAACAAAGAAGTTCAAATGGTGTTTAGAGATTATGGGTGTTTCGACCCCTAGCAATTAAGAGACAGTGCTTACTCCCTCTCATTTCTCTTGCAAGGTGTTCGAAAAGTGGGAGATTTATTGGGAAAATGTTTCTCAACATTGCAATTATATAAAGGTTATTGTTGATAGGATATATATATATATATATTTCCTAGTTACACTGATAGGTGTAATATACAATGGAAACAAGAGAGGAGAGTGGGATGCGTGTAAACAATTTTTTGTTAATTTTTTCAAGAAACTACTAAAATGTCCAACATGCATTAGATAAATGATACATTGTAAATCTAGATTGTAAATTATTAGGTTTTAGACCTAATGGTGGATACTTTGTTGGCCTTTCTTGCCCTAGAATGTAACCCTATTTTATGAGGGTGTTGTATTATGGCTGCGGTAGAGAGAGATAGTGATGTATTCTAAGAGTCTGATAGCAGTTGTGTTTTCTCTTGATCTTTGAGTGGTGATACTCTTGTAAGAAGATTGCTCTACAAGTACATTGTAATCTTTGTGATTTCTTGAATAATATATTGGGCGGATTTTGGAGTGTGGATTTTTTCTCTCGAAAGGGTTTTCCCTATGTAAATCACTATGTCATTGTATGAACGATATTTATGTTCATTTATGTTTAAGTTTCTATAACTATTAAAGATTTGTAAATTTTTTGCATTATTCTCCTCTTAAGAATAGTGTAGGAATTTTTTCAGCTACCTTAGCTTCCTTACAATATGTATATGTATATGTATATGTATATGTATATGTATATGTATATATATATATGTATGTATGTATGTATGTATATATATATTCATACATTTAAATAGTAAAATAAATCTTAACAATTAATAGGTAAACAAAAATATGTTTATGACACAATGATATCGTCTCTCAATCACTATTTGAGACTAGGCATAGGTTGAGTATGTTTTACTTTTTGACATATCCTTATGACCATACCACACAAGTTAAGACACAAGATTAACTCTTCAACAACACTAGGAACTTAACAACTCACTTGGATTTTGATGCAAGACCTAGACATGTGTGTGTGTTTGAATCAAGATGGAAATTACCTGTTTGTTCACAATGTCTATACACTTCTCTCCGGTGATACTCTCACTCTCCATCTGGGAGGGAAAATTGTTCTTTCATTCAACTTAGAAATCCATCACAATAGTTAGTCTATTATTATCCACGATATCATAATCATTAATCAAAAGAAATAATCATCTCAATTCTATGATCTTTTAATGGAAACATTTATATTGCATTGTAATTTTATCTAAACAAAAATTGAAGTAAAATCATCCATTAATTCCTAGTTAAACACATATTTAATGTGAAAGTTAAAAGTAACTACAAGCCAAAATTTTGGGTGTAACATATCTCCCCCCTTAAGGATCACCATCCTCAATGATTTAGTGTATCATAACAATATCATAAAACAAGTTTCTCTTAACTATTGAAAGTAGTAAACAAATGAAGAAACTTTTGATAAAACTCATTGTAATCTCTTCCCAAGTGGCAATGTCCTCGACATATTGGTCCCACTAAACCTTGCATTGGGTAATATCTTTATTATACAAGTAGAGCTTGTGTTTTTTAAGCACCTTGAGAGGCTCAATCATTACCACTCCTATATATTGTACCTATGGTGCATTCTAGTCAGGTATGTGATTAAAACCAATTATATGCTTCTTTAGATAAGAAACATGAAAAATTTCATGCATCCAGGCAAGAGCTAGAGGTAGAGCGACTCTATAAGTGACTGGATTAATCACTTCATGAACTTCAAAGGATCCCACAAATTGAGGAGCTAGTTTGGATGACTTTCCAAACTTTATGGAACTTTTATGATGTTTGACCCTCAAAAGAACTTTTTCTCCAAATGAGAATTGCCTTGGTTTACACTTGGTATCAGCATAAGTTTTCTATCTATTATTTGCTTCCACCAATCTTTTTCTAATTAGCTTGATCTTCTCTTCCATTTCTAATAACATTTCTAGACCAAGGCTAATTCTATCTTCTAGCTTATTCCATCTTATACCTAAGTTTGACACTTTCTTTTGTATAATGCTTCAAATCGAGCCAATTTTATAATGGAATGATAGGATTTATTATATGAAAATTCCACTAGCGGAAGATATTCCTCCCAATTGTATTGTTGATCCATGCAATACATTCGCAACAAATCTTAAAGGACTTGGTTCACCCTTTGTCTGACCATTTGTCTCAGGGTGATAGGTCAAGCTTATATTAAGTTGAGTTCCAAGTGCTGAAAACAAGGTTTGCCAAAACCTCAATGTCATGCATTCATCTCTATCAGAGATAATATTTTCAGGAACTCCATGCAACCTAAACACTTCTTAGACAAACTTGTGAGCTATTATCGGTTCTCCATCTTTTAAATTTCTAGGTATAAAATGGGATACTTTGGTGATTTTTTCCACCACTACTAAGATAACATTGTGTCTATTTCAAGACATAGGGAGACCTTGCACAAATTGCATACTAATGACTTGCCATTTCCACTATGGAATTTTATGAGGATACAAAATTCATGTGGAGAATTGATGTTCAACCTTTACCCTCTAGCATTCTATACATCTTTCCAAAAATATTATAGCATCACTCTTTATCCCTTTCTAGAAATAAAGTTATTTCACATTTTCTAGGAGTTTTGTCACTCCCGGGTGTCCTGAGTATGGTGTGGAACGAACAACTTTCCACAAAAGGTTTCTTAACTCTGTAGAGTATGGAACATACATCCTTTTTTTGTACCTCAAAAGTCTGTCTATTTCAAAATAGAACCTGTCATATCTCAAATCTTAAGGATTGACCGAGAGAGCTTGCTTAAATTGTTCATAATATTCATCTCCCATAGAATTTTACAAAACTTGGTCATTGAAATCTGAATGAATGGAGACTATTGAGGAAATATATCTCTACTAATTCAAGGCATCTACCATTCAATTTTCTTTACCTTTGATGTAACTTACTCAAGTTCATAGTTGGATATCAATTCCAACCATCTTCTTTGTCGAGTATTGAGATGTGATTGGGAGAATATGTACTTGAGACCTTGATGGTCTAACTTAAGTTCAAAAGGCTTCCCCAACAAGTAGTGTCGCCACATTTATAGAGTATGAAAAATTGCTACCAATTCTAGGTCATGAAGGGCATAATTTTTCTCATATGACTTTAGCTTTCTTCACTCATAGGCTATCACTCACCCTTCTTGCATAAGAACACCACATAATCCTTCTCCCGAGGCATCAGTGATTACAAAAAAATGACCTTACTGATTAGGAACCTTCAACATTGGAGTTGTAGTCAACTTCTTAAGTTTATCGAATGCCTCCTGACATTTTTCAACCAATCAAAGTACTTTCCTTTTCTTTGAAGAGAAGTGATATGGTGGGCGATCTTAGAAAATTTCAATACACTCTCTATAATAACCTACTAATCTCGAAAAACTATGAACTTTGTGCACATTTTTGGTGTTGGTCATTCAAGAATGGCTTTGATCTTTAATAGATCTACTATAATTCCCTATGCTAAGATTATATGAACCAGTTATTATACTTCTTTTTGAAAGAAAGTACATTTAGAAATTTTCCCATATAGTTTATGTTCCAGATTTGAGTGGGAGCTTTTGCAGAAGACACTGTGATTTTTTTATAGGAATTTTTAGATGGCAAGTTCATCTTGAAGAATAGAGGTGGATAATTTTGTTGGAAATAATTTTGAAATGTGGAAGCTAAAGATGTAGGATCTGTTGATAGATCGAGATCTATGGGATGTTGTGGATGAGGATGTTTCAAGGCCTACAGATCCTACTCAAGCTGCTCAATATGATGTTATGGATCATAAAGCCAAGGCTCTAATAAGATTGTGCTTAGTAGACTCTATTTTAATCAATTTCCATGAAGAGACCTCTACACATAAACTATGGAAGAAGCTTGGTGAGATGTATCAAGCCAAATCTTTAGTGAAAAAGATTTTCTTGAGGAAGAAATTGTATTCCTTGAGAATGGAAGAGGGTGGATGAATTACAAACCACTTGGAGGCATTCAATAGGCTGGTGGCTCAATTGGCATTAGTTGGTGTCAAAATGGATGAGGAAGAGAAATGTCAGATCCTGTTTTGTTCTTTGTCTAACTCATGGGATTCTCTTGTTATGGCCATTGGGAGTACTTTTGTTATATTGAAGACTAAAGATGTGGTGGGTTCATTGATTTATAAAGAGATGAGGAGGAAGGTATCCTTTAGTGCTAAGGAGTCCTTGAATGTTTGTGGAAGACCTAAGGAAAAAGGCAAGAAAAATGATCTGTGATAAATCCAAGTCCAAGGCGAGATCTAAATCTCCTGAAAAAGTCCAAAGTTATTTAATGGAACTGTGATAAGCCTGGACATGTTTGTAAGGATAGCAAAGAAGAAAAGAAGAAGAAAAAGAAGAAATTTGATTCTAATTCAGAGTCTGAGAAGGAAGATGGTAACACATTCATTTTAGCTTTGGACACTCGTGTAAGTAATGATGTATGGTTAATTGACTCAAGTGCATCTTTCCATATGACCTTTAATAGAGATTGGTTTTCTGAATATGAAGAATTTGATAGAGCTAATTTTTGTACTTGGGTGATTATTCTCATTTAGACATTTTTGGTTGTGGTAAAGTTAAAATCAGGTTTCCTAATGGTAGAATAAAAAGGATTAATGGTGTGTTGCATATCCCTGGTTTAGCACAAAATTTTTTCTATGTGAGAAAACCAATAGATGCAGGTGTATAGGTAGTATTTTTTGATGTAGGATGCAAGATGGTCAGAGGTGCTATGGTGATTGCTAGAGGTTTCAGATATGGCACATTGTATAAGCTTGATGCATGCACTATTGAGTGCAATAGTACTTCTATAAAAAACAAGTTTTTGGAAGAAGTAGGGGTTTCACCTTTAGTAGATGGTCATGGCATTTGGATACCCAAGGGTGCTCTTTCTTCTGAATCAAAGTTACCTACAAAGAAAATTATGTTATGGCACCAAAGACAGTCACATTGGAGAAAAGGGTCTAAGGATTCTGAAAAATAAAAACCTTGTTAAAGGTCTTTCTGATTGTAATCTTGAATTTGATTTATGTGAGCATTGCATTTATGGAAAACAAAACAACATTCAGTTTTACTCAAGTTTTCATAAATCTTGTGGTGTATTGGATCTTATTCATTTTGATGTGTTTGGTCATGTAGATGTTTCTTCAATTGGTAAATCCATATATTATGTTTCATTTAGTGATGATTATAGTAGGACATGGGTATACTTTCTAAAAAGTAAATCTGAAGTTTTCAGTCGATTTAAAGAATTTAAAGCAATGGTTGAGTTGTAGACTGGAAAGAAAATAAAATGTTTAAGGACTGATAATGGTGGTGAATTTTTCTCTAATAATTTTGATAGATTCTATAAATATTGTGGTATTTGTAGATAGAAGACAACTCCATATTCTCCATAGAAATATGGAGTTGCAAAAATAATGAACTATACACTTATAGAGAAGGCCAGGAGTATGTTGAGTGGTGTTGATCTAGAACAAAGGTTTCGGGCTGAAGGTGTTGCTACTACTTGTTACTTGATTAACAAGTCTCCTATATCAGCTCTTGTTCATATCATTCCTATGGAGGCATGGTCGGGTTGCAAGCCTTCATTAAGACATATTAGAGTTTTTGGTTGTGAGGCATATGCACATGTGCCAAAGGAGAAGAGATCAAAGTTGGATAACAAGGTTGTGAAATATATCTTCATTGGATAAAGTTATGGTGTGAAAGGATACAAGCTTTGGGATCCTGTTGCACAGAATGTAACTATAGACACCTAAATTTGAACACTTGATTTATCCAAATTTATTCCCTTTCATCTAAGCATCCCCTAATTTGCATTAATCAAGTAATATCACTATTATTTAATTAATATCATTAATTCTCTCAAATCACTAAGGTATTTAATTAATAAATAAATACCTTATCTCTTTAATCCTCATTTTCATCAAATGAATTAAATAAATATGACATTTATTTAATTCCTCATATGTCACATCCTCCATCATTTTTATCTAATCCTAATCCATCTTCTAATCTCATCATTAGGGATGCGCACATGCCTAATCCTTGATTAGGATGTGTCACATCCTCCAACTTTTCCAAGTTGGCCTCTAATCTCTCTTAGCCACCTAAGCCTCCTCTAATCCTTCACTAACTAGCCTAATCAACCTCTCAAGGAATTTTTAATTCTTTTTATCATTCCAAGAAATATTAAATTCATTTTTCTCTTCCCCATGTGATCTTTGACTTGTCACATCAAGTCACATGTCACACCCTTCATAATCTCCCACTTGCCTTTAACATGTCATTAATTAGTCTAATCAAGTACTTGCACAACCTTAATCACCTAATTAGGTCATCTCTAATCTCCATATCATTTATGGAATGTGTCCCTAGTCAACTTAATTAAAAGCTTTCTCTTTTTGAACAAGGCACTCCATTCCCCATTTGAATTTTTAATTCACATTTAATACACCAATGCATTTAAAAGAATTTTAAATTCCTTCTCTCATCCCCATGAGAATATTTGAGAAACTTTTACTTCCCCATATGTCCTCTCACCCACATGGGGAAAAGTACCTCTTTTATGAGGAGATCTTGTCCCAATCCCAAGGTACTATGTACCCCATCCATGTCATGTACTACCACTCCACCTCATGTCCACTTCACCTTTTTGAGCCACTTCACATGCCACGTGTCAAGATGTGAGGGCTTGTGAGTTCTCAACTCACCTTAGCCCCACATCTTGATCTTGGTGGCTCAATCTTGACCATCCATTTTCCTAGAGATTTCCAAAATCTCTATAAATACCCCCTCTTTTCTATCATTTTGGGGGAGATCATTCATTGTAGCCAAACTCTTGCAAAAAAATTTATCAAACCATACTTAGCCATTTTTGCACTTCCATCCATCTCACAATCTACATTTGAATCGCTTGCCATCCAAGGAGCATACAACACCAAAGATCGAAGGGCCAACCAAATGATTGATTTGAGACAAGGTAAAAAGTTCCATTTTATTTTGTATTGAATCCAACTAGGCTAATCTTGAGGTGTAGGTTTTTTTTAGTGTTATTTGCATTCTATTGTTTTTTATTCATATTCTAGCACTTAAATTCACCCTATCACATTTATGGCACACCCGGTGGGACCCACAAACGGGTCTCTTGCTTTCATGTTTTCTATTTTTTGACCTTTTGCAAGTACAGGCTACAGAGGGGCGGACCCGACTTACACAGAGGTGGATTTGAACTTCCTGGGGTGGACCCGACCTACAGGGGTGGACCTGACCTGACAGACAGATGGACCCGCCCTACACAGGCAGACCTGACCTTTCCCAGGGGCGGACCTGCCCTCCACAGACCTCAGAAGTTGTTTTTGGAAAACTTTTCATGAACAGGTGAATTTTCCCTCACAATCAACCAGATTTTCCCTCACAGATAGGCGGATTTTCCCTCACAGTCAACCAGATTTTCCCTCACAGACAAGGGGATTTTCCCTAGACATCTTTTTTCCAAAAGGTAAAATTACAATTTTTAGCAATCTTTTGGTTGTTTTAAGGGTTTTTAACCCCTAATTTAGGTACATAGTGTAACTAGGAGGTGTCAATCAACCTTGTTTGTCATATTTTTTGGGTGATCTATTTGACATATCCAATCCCCTTGCGCCATTCAATGATCCTGGGTGACGAGAAATCATATCTTACCACGTCTTTTGAGTCCACCCCTTCTATTTTTCTTAGTGGGACCTGCTTGGGGATTTCATCACCCCAAGGGACGATTCCAACCACGCATACTGGTGGGGTATATAAATGGGGGAGGGTGAAAGTTGTACCTCAACCCAATCGTATTGTAATTGGTGAAGCATCAGGATGATGTGAAGAGTTGGTCTGAGCCTTTAAGGTTCCCAACTCATGCTTGTAACGGGTTGGTGTTCACAGTTTGGGCCTCATGTACCAAGTGTATATCGAGGACTCCCTAGTATCCATGTTCATCCTAGATTAGAGGACTTTGTCAACCATACCCTCTCTACTAGACTTAGGCTTGTGATTGTCTAAATTATTTTCTTTGTACAAAACTAGTGATTGTCTGATTTGTTTCACTCAACCATAGCCTTTTGATTGATGATTGCTGTGTTTTGAGTCCTTTGCCTTAGTCTTTTTGTCAAAAATCAAGTCAAACCTGCAAACAGGTGGATTTTCCCTCACAGATAGCCATATTTTCCCTAACAGACAGTTAGACCTGACCTCTGCACAACCGGATTTTCCCTCCTTTGTAAAATTTTTTGCTCCTTGGGTGGACTTGACCCATCCAAGGGTGGACTTGACCTCTAAACCAGTCCTTTGGAGAATGTTTTAACCAAATTTGACCAACTTTTGCTCCTTGGGCGGACCTGACCCATCCATGGGCAAACCTAACCTTTGACCCACCCCTTTTAGGCTTGTTTTGACCAAATTTGACCAACTTTTGCTCCTTGGGAGGACTTGCCCCCATCCATGGGTGGACCTGACCTTTGACCCACCCCTTTCAAGCCTGTTTTGACCAAATTTGACAAACTTTTGCTCCTTGGGCGAACCTGACCTGACAGACAGGCAGATTTTCCCTCACAAATAGGCGGATTTTCCCTGATAGATAGCCATATATGCCCCGCCATTTGCACACTATTAACTCATTTTCCTCTGTTCAAGTTCCAATCTTCTCAATTTTTTGTGCTCATTCCAATGACATATACCACTTCATACTTTCCAGAAGTTTCCCGAGGCCCCTTTTCCTTCCCCATCCGCCTTCTCGAGGAGGGCATACCCTACCATTCTCTCTTAATCTTCCGTCATAAACCTTACCTTGCGAGACTGGGGCATCCCCTCTAGATAGCCATATATGGCCTCCTTCGGAGCCATACCCGCCCCCCTCTAGAGCCATACTTGCCCCCCTCCGGAGCCATACCTTCCCTCCTCAACATTCCTGATCAATCATCTACTTGTTCTGAGTAATCTATCATTCATTTTGAGCCTTCATCTTCTCGTTTCGAGAATCATTCATCTTTTGTGAGCAGTCGTTTACTCGTTCCGAGTAGTCATTCATATGTTCTGGTCAATCTTTTACTCATTTTGAGTACTCATTCATCCATCCATTTCTCCAATCAAATCATCGTTTTCCCTATCCAAATCCCCTGAACTTCATTTCAGGTTATTATCCAAATTGACCTAAGTATCTGATCTGATCGTCATCATTAACATCCTCTTAGGATTGTCATCCATCCTAAGTTAATCATCATCGTCGACCCAATCAATCCATTTTCAATCTCAAAGTGGATTCGGTGTCGTAATCATCCATTTATCCTTTAATCTGATCAATCAGTATCCTAAGTCACCTAGGGTAATCTTTGAATGGGGTTTGCAGTCCCTTCTGTCATCCTATCTAATCCATCATTTGATCCTATCAATCATCAATCAATCCAATCCAATCCAATCCAATCCAATCACATCCCTATGCAATCACCTTCAACCCAATCAATCTACTTCCATCTCGAAGCAGATTCGGTGTCATAATCATCCTTTGGTAATCAAATATGATCATCAGAATCAATCCCATCGCATCATCCAATCATTTTGATCTGAGCTTTAATCCAATCCTGATCTGAGCTTAACCTAAATCCCGATTTGAGCTTTAGTCCATTTCCATCCATAATATTTGATCCATCCTCTTTATCCTTTCATCATCATGAATCCTTATCCTCCATCAATAGTTGTCAAGGGAAACCCTAATTATGTCGACAATGATAACGAAAGTGTTGTCGATCAAGAAGAATGTGACATAGATCCCCTTGACACTATCATTGCTAGTAATTTTTCTCATCCTGTTATGTCTTCATCCATGCCTAATCATACTCATTATGCTACCTTTGACAAGGGATATCCATCACATCCTTCATATCCTTCATCTACATCATCCCCTTATCCAACACCCACATCCTCTCATCCTAGTCTGCCATCACAATACCCCTATCCTAATCCCTCATCCACATCCTCCTATCTCAATCCTTCATCTGCATATACCCACTACACCAATCTTCCATACCAACCTGCTCACCCTAATCCTAAATTTGCACCTTCCTATTCTAATCCAACATCCACACAAACCTATTCTAACCCTAATCCAACATTTGCACCAACCTATCTCAATCCGCCACCTCAATCTGCCCATCCTAATCCACCATCCCCATACCCTTACTACAATCCACCACCCACATCCTCATGTCCTAATTCACCATACCAATACCCCTATCTTAACCCTTCATCTAATCTTCATCCTCCATCTATTCCCAGTCTTGCATCCAATCACATTCCCCCATCTAATCCTTGTCCACCAATCCCTAGTCCTAATCCCCCACTAATCCATAGTCCCTCATCCACTCCTACCAAACCATCTCAGCCTAGAGTATGCAAGTCTCTCATTTTAGAAGTTCTCCAAGGACTTATAACAAAGAATACATCTCCCACTCCACACCTTGAAGTTGTGGAATCATGCCATCCTAACCCATCATCCACGATCATTAGTGATGAGGCCCTTCTCCACCCAACACCTATCATTGATGATACCACCCCTTGCACCACACAAACCATCAAAACCATCTCATCCTTTGAATCCACTGAGCCCCCATCTCCTACAATCACATCTATTGAATCCATTGAACACCCACTTCCTACTCCAAGAGTTGTCAAACCCATCAACGACACCCAAATCCAATCCACTTCTCCCACTCCTAGTGTCACTAAAATCCATTCTGATGACTGCATCAAATCCTCCATCCTTCCATCTCCCCAACTTGAAGAGTCTCTCCAACACTCTGTCATCCTACCATCCACACAAGAGGATTCATGCCAAGAGTCTAATCCAAAGCATGCCAACATATCCCCTTCTCCAGATCAAGATCCTACCATCCCATCTAGTCCACCTCAAGATCATAGTCCCCCATCCATTCCATTCCATGATCCCCTTGTCATTCAAGATTCCACCGCTCCATCTCCATCTCCATCGCATGAGCCCGCTACCGCAAATCTAGATCCTATCATATCCCTTAACCCCTCTCCTGATACCACCCATCCAAATGTTGCTATCCCATCATCTCCCTCTCATGATCCCCCATCATCACCTAAAACTGCTATCCCTACACTGCTTGTGTATCCCCTTGGTACTCTCACATTCTTCCATGGTGGCCTCCTTGTAGAAGAAAAGCATAGTGTATTTACCACCCATCATCCTCCACCTAATAATGGACTTGCATCATGTTTTCGTAATAACACAAATCCTATCATGGATCGCGCATGCTCAAGAAAATGAACTATCAAGGAAAAGTTCTAGGCCTTCATGAGCAAGGTATTTTAGAGCCCATCCAAGTCAAAGAACAAATTTGCATGCAAGGTCTTGGACCTATTTCCCAAAACTCACAATCTAAAGATGTTGGTACAACCTCTAGACGTCCTCCACGAGCCTTTTCCAAAAGACATCTTGGCTCTTCCCATCGCTCCACTAGATCATATGTTGCAATCCATCCTCTATCATATCATCTTAAAACAATCGCCAATATTCCTCCATCTGCTCCATCCATTTTGGGTCCTTACATCCCTCCATCCACCATCTCCCATCCTTCATCTACTCCATCCATCTTGAGTTCTTATGTCCCTCCACCCACTCAGTATGCTTTGGGTCCATATATCCCAAGATCACCTCCTCCATCTCATCCTTTCATCCATCCAATACCTATCCATGTCATCCATCATAAACATCCCTCTCGCATGTCCTCTAATCGGGATAAACAAAGGCACATACCTACACATTCTCCATCTACATGTAATATTCATAACCCTACTTTCATCGATCCACATCATCCATCTCCTCACACCCATCCCATTGCTAGTAAAAGCACTTTGGATGCCAAAACAAAAGTGCCTAAATCTAAAGATCCACATGAACCTAAATGACATGTTGAAGAAAAGAAAAATAAAATCTAAAATCACAATCAAATCCATCGGCCGCAAAGGCCCACCAAAGAAAAGATCAAAACCATGTGGATCCCAAAGAAAAAAGATGCAATTCCATCAAATGAAAAATATATAAGAACATCCAAAGTTGCTAATCCAAAAGCCAATCATACATTTCCTCCATCTCCTAAATCTGTTTTGGGTCCTTACGTCCCAAAATCCACTATCCCATCTCCTCCATTATCCCCACATTCCCCATCCATTAATCCTTTTATCATTTCACATCCATCACCGTATGTGCCAATGTTGATCCTAAACTCACCACCCCATCACATATCCACCCCATCATTCCTTCCATACACTTTCCAACATCCCACCCATTATCCCACGTATCTCCCCCATCAAATCCCTCTAATTCATCATTTTGCATAATCCATTTCTCCTAATAAGGTTGTACCAACATCCAACAGTCGGTTCAAATATGAGCTCTTAATACTTCGTATGGAACTTGATGATTGAGTCCTTCATCCATATCCTTATCACATGTCTTCTAAATCCACTTATTCACCTCCCTATCCTTATCCATCTCCTTCCACATGCTATCCAAAAAGCCAAAAAAGCCAAAAAATCCAAAAAATCCAAAAAATCCAAAAAAAATCCAAAAAAGTCAAAAAGTCCAAAAAAAATAGAAAAACCAAAAAAATAAAATAGTAAAGAAAAATAATCTATCTAATAGTGAAAACTTGGCAAAGAAGTGCCTTGGATAGGTACCATGATGAAAACCTAGCAAATAGGCGTCATGGGTAAATTCCCATCTGCACATGAGGGCAGCTTCCTGATATGCATTCCCTCCATCCACTATGTTTCCTGCTATGCTTCCAGCTATGCACCCATCTTCCTCCTATACATCCTTTTCATTCATCCCCTCCATCCTACCTATCTTACACATCTTTCTTGGCATATCTCATTTATCCCAAACCTTCCATCCTCCTTGTAATCTTGATAACAATAGGGGAAAACATATAAACATGCTTTCGACACCTCTTAGCATACATTCCCCTCATCTGCACACTATCCTAACCCTCATTCACACTCGTCTACCTTCCTTATCCACTCATCATGCTACCTTCAATCTCCCTTCCTTATCCATGCCTCCTCACACATGACATATCTAGAGTGGGGGCATCTATCTTCCTTTATGATATAGTCCTTGGAGACATCATTCATTCCATTAGAGAAATCCTTTTCCTCCCCCCATCCTCTCTCCTCATCCCATCTCATAATCCCTTGTCATTGGTATCTAGCCATAGGCTACTCCCCACACAATCCAATGCCATCTATCTACCTCATCATCTCTTCCCCTTCTTTTACACATCTTGTCAATCTCCTATCCTTTTTCATCATTCATCTATCCCCTTTCCGGATCCTCGACCAAGCGCTTAGCTTCGCCTGCAACATCAAACGACCCTGCCCTGGGTATGGGTGGACTCGCCCGGGCCCGCAAGCGGACTCACCCGAGTTTGCGAGCAGATCTGCCCGAGCCTGGGTAGACCCACCCTGGCTCCATGGGTGGATCTGCCCGAGCCCGGGTGCCCACCTCGGGTCTGTGAGTGGACCAGCCCTGGCTCCATGGGTGGATTCGCTCGAGCCCGGGCGGACCTGCCTCGAGTCTGTGGGCGGACCTACCTCGACTTCATGGGCGGATCCACCTGAGCCCAAGTAGACCCACCCCAAGTTTGTGGATGGACCTACCCCAGCTCCGTAGGCTGATTCGCCTGAGCCCGAACCCACCCCGGGGCTGCAGGTGGATCCACCCGAGCCCGGGCGGACATGCCCCAGGTCCGTGGGCAAACTTGTCGAGGCACGAATAGGTTCACTCTTCCATGGGACCCGAGCAAAAGGTGCCCTGCTCCTTTGCTTCCTTTTCCCACCCGCTATTTATCCCTCTTTTGGGGGCATACCCAACTAATTTATCCATCATGGCATCCATCCCAATCATCTAGACTTCGTTTCGAGAGTTTTAATTTTTATGCTGAAACTTCCAGAGGCCATAACTTTTGAATTGGGTGTCTGTTTGAGCTGAAATTTTACGGGTGGTTGCATTATGAGGTGGCATGTGGATTCCCAATTGACTCATAGTCCCTTGGACCCCGTTTCGCGACATTTTTGAGGCCTCAAACTTTCATCTTGACCCTCAAAATCACAATTTAGTGTTTTTTTTTCAATTTTTGAAAAACCATTTTTGTCAATAACTCGGAATGCATATCTCAAATTTGGGATGTTAGTTGGCAATTCATCCTATCTTAATTTTGGGTATTTTTTGGAAAAAAACTGAATTCTCAAACGTATGACCATGAAGTTTCCTAAAATGGCAAAATTTCACAATTTTTGAAAATTGCCAAATCTGGAAAAATCTGATTGTCAACACCTTATGTCCCTTAAACTTTGGAACTTGGTGTAGAATAAATCCCATCACATCCTCCAATCATTCTAAGCTTCAATCCAATCCTAATCTGAGCTTTAATCCAATCCTAATCCGAGCTTTAATCTAATCCCAATCTGAGCTTAACCAAAACCCTAATCTAAGCTTTAGTCCATTTGCAGTCAAGATCTTTGGCTATCGAAAAAAATATTAAGATCCCTCCCTCCATCTTCTTCAATTTTGTCCTATTCATCCATTCTAATCATCCATTCACTCGTTCTGAGTAAACATTCATCTATTTCGAACCTTCATCTATCACCTCAAACATATGTTTACTTGTCCATCCATTTCAAACCTCCTATCATTTCGAACTCTCATTCAACAATCTTGATAAATCATTTACTCATTCCGAGTAATCTTTCATCTATTCCAAACCTTCATATTCTCATTCCAAGAATCATTCATCCATTTTGAGCAGTCGTTTACTCATTTTGAGTAGTCGTTCATCCCTCTTGATCATCTGTTTACTCGTTCCGAGTAATCTTTCACCTATCCATCTTATCATCCTCCCAAATCATCTTTTGATGATTTGGATACCTATCCCATCTCTGAGCTTTGTGTAGTCACCATCCTCTGATCCAATCCAATAGGTCTATCTTGTCCCATCGTGTCGGTCCAACCATTTTATCCCCTTATCTAGGGTTATCTCATCATCCTTTATCCATCATTTGTCATGTCCTTTGTCAAACTACGTTGCCCCTACAATTTCACATAGGCAAGGTCAATCATTTGATCCGCCCCCAAGGTTTTGTCCATCCACTCCTTTATCATCTATCATCGGTCTTTTCTCCTTTTCTCCATCCCATCTTTACCATCCATCGAGGTCTCCACCATGGTCCATCATCAGCCTTTAATCGAACTACACGGGCTCTGTGCTTTCACGTAGGCAAGGCTAATATTTGATCTACCCTTGAGCCCCTAGGTCGCTAGGATGTGTCAGTCTCCTATCTTGTGTCATGTTTCTTGTGTCATGTCATTGAGCTATGCCCTTATCTAGCTGGTTCTTAACAAACGAGATCCACTTGTATCAGTAGATCCAATCGGTTTTGAATATCCTGTGTCATATCAATCTTTTAGTTAGTATCCATCATCAGTCTCAATAGGATGTATCCTTCCTAATAGACCTCATCAATCCCATCCATCCCTGTGATCCTATGGCAAAGGATTTTTTAAATTGATTGTGATCTTTTGATGCTTTTGGCTTTTGTTTATCATTTGAGCTCTCTATCATCACTTGTCATGGTCGCCTTGATCCATCATATCATGGTGTGCTTTGACTAGTCAACATAGGGGCGTATCTTGATCTTTTATTTGTCTTCTCGGTTGTCCCACGTAGTACCCACCAAGATCTTTTAGGTCTTGTGTTATGCTGGGGCATCCTTGTGTGCTTGTGGTTATCCCAATATCTTTCCCAACCAAGGTCATCGTGACTTTGGGGTGTTGGGATAGCCTTCTTGTTTGATGTGTTTGTTTTATGTGTTAGACACTAGTCGGCCTTGGTTCTTCATACCTTGGCATCTTGTGTCTTATTCTATAGCAAAAATCAGTGCTCTGACGATGGAAAATTACATTTGGATTGCATTTCATCTTCATCCTCTCATCTATCAAAATCCCCCCATCCATTCATCCTTCATCACTCTCCCATCCCAATCTTTTGTTGTCTTTGCATCATCTTCTTCATCTCCCTTGCATCATCTCATCCATTTTGAGAGCACATCTGTGTTCTCTTGAACCCACATGTCCTCTCAAGGGGGAATCCTCAATCCCTAACTTTCATCTTCACCCCCATCATCTTCCTTCCTAGTCACTCCTTTGAATGACTGGGGCATCTTTCCCAATCTAACCATCTTCTTTTAGGTTCTATGTTTTAATATTCTTTAAAATGATGCTACTTCATAACACCAGCCCAAAGAGGGGAAAAATGTAGACACCTAAATTTGGAAACTTGATTTATCCAAATTTATCCCCTTTCATCTAAGCATCCCCTTATTTGCATTAATTAAGTAATATCACTATTATTTAATTAATATCATTAATTCTCTCAAATCCTGAAGGTATTTAATTAATAAATAAATACCTTATTTCTTTAATCCTCCTTTTCATTAAATGAATTAAATAAATATGCATTTATTTGATTCCTCATATGTCACATCCTCCATCATTTTTATCTAATCCTAATCCATCTTCTAGTCTCATCATTAGGGATGTGCACATGCCTAATCCTTGATTAGGATGTGTTATATCCTCCAACTTTTGCAAGTTGGCCTCTAATCTCTCTTAGCCACCTAACCCTCCTTTAATCTTTCATTAACTAGCCTAATCAACCTCTCAAGGAATTTTTAATTCTTTTTATCATTCCAAGAAATATTAAATTCATTTTTCTCTTCCCCATGTGATCTTTGACTTGTCACATCAAGTCACATGTCACACCCTTCATAATCTCCCACTTGCCTTTAACATGTCATTAATTAGTCTAATCAAGTACTTGCACAACCTTAATCACCTAATTAGGTAATATCTAACCCCCATATCATTTATGGAATGTGTCCTAAGTCAACTTTATTAAAAACTTTCTCTTTTTGAACAAGGCACTCCATTCCCCATGTGAATTTTTAATTCACAATTAATCCCCCAATGCATTTAAAAGAATTTTAAATTCCTTCTCTCATCCCCATGAGAATATTTGAGGAATTTTTAATTCACTATATGTCCTCTCACCCACATGGGGAAAAGTACCTCTTTTATGAGGAGATCTTGTCCCAATCCCAAGGTACTATGTACCCCATCCATGTCATGTACTACCACTCCACCTCATGTCCACTTCACATTTTTGAGCCACTTCTCATGCCACATGTCAAGATGTGAGGGCTTATAAGTTCTCAACTCACCTTAGCCCTACATCTTGATCTTGGTGGCTCAATCTTGACCGTCCATTTTCTTAGAGAATTCCAAAATCTCTATAAATACCCCCTCTTTTCTCTCATTTTGGGGGAGATCATTCATTGTAGCCAAACTCTTACAAATTTTTTTATCAAACCATACTTAGCCATTTTTGCACTTCCATCCATTTTCCATCCATCTCACAATCTACATTTGAATCGCTTGTCATCCAAAGAGCATACATCACCAAAGATCGAAGGGCCAACCAAAGGATCGATTCGAGACAAGGTAAAAAGTTCTATTTTAGTTTGTATTGAATCCAACTAGGCTAATCTTGAGGTGTAGGTTGTTTTTAGTGATATTTGCATTCTATTGTTTTTTGTTCATATTCTAGCACCTAAGTTCACCCTATCACGGTAACAAATAGTAGAAGTGTTATTTTTAGATAAACTAAGCCTTATTTTGTTACATTGCAACTAGAACCAAGTAAACAGGAAGATGTGTTTCAATTTCCTTCTACACCTGAGAAAGTTGAATCCAGGCATATGGATAGACAAGAAGTTGAGGAGAGCTCATCTAGCTCTGAATCTTTAGAAGAGGAGGAAGAACCTCCAACTTAGCTTGTTTGTAGGTCTACAAGGCACAAATAACCACCTAAAAGGTATTCACCTAATGATTGGAGATGTATTTTTTCTTTGAATACTAACATGGATGACCCTAAATTCATAGAAGAGGCATTATGTATGAATGATGCAAAATCCTAGAAGATTGCTATGGATGAAGAAATGACAACTTTGAAAAGGAATGATACATGGGATCTTGTATTATTAATTGAAGGACAAAAACTTATTGGTTGCAAATGGGTGTTCAAGAAAAATATTGGTTCAGATGGAAGTATTGAGAAATACAAAGCAAGGTTGGTTGCAAAAGGTTACTCTCAAGTTGAGGATGTTGATTATATTCAGATATTTTCTCCTATTTCAAAAATGACATCCATTAGATTCTATCTTTCTATTGCCATTTCTTATGATTTAGAGGTTGAGAAAATGGACGTAAAAACTTCTTTCCTTCATGGTGACTTGGAGGAGGATATTTATATGACACAACCAAAGCACTATGTGTTGAAAGGTAAAAGTAAATTGGTTTGCAAATTGAAAAAATATTTGTATGGTTTAAAAAAAAGTCCTAGGATGTGGTACCATAAATTTGATACATATGTGTTGATTTTGGGATTTGATCATTCTAAATCATATCATTGTGTTTATTATAAAATTGTTGGTAATCATTTCCTATTTATTACATTATATATTGATGATATGTTATTCATTAATAAAGTGAAAGGTATGATTTTAGAACTAAAATATCAACTTGCTACTAAGTTTGAAATGGAAGATATTGGTGTAGCTAAACATGTTCTTGGGATGGAAATTATAAGAGATAGATTAAACAGGAAGCTATGGCTTGGATAAAGTAAGTATGTCAATTAAATTTTACAGAGGTTTGATATGCAGGATTGTAAGCCATTGTGTGTTCCTATTTCAGTTAGAACAAAGTTATCTATTTCAAATTGTCCAACATCCACATTGGAGATGGAAGACATGAGAAAAGTGCCTTACCAAAGTGCAGTTGGAAGTTTGATGTATGCTATGATTTGTACTAGACCAGAAATTGGCCAAGTAGTGGGAGTTCTTTTCAAATATATGTCTAATCCTGGTACAATTTATTGGGATGTAGTTAAAAGAGTCTTCAGATATTTGTGTGGTACCTCATATTATTCTTATGTTATCACAGTAATATGATTGAAGATGATATTTCCCTTGATATTCATGGTTAAGTCGATTTAGACTAGGCAAGTGATGTTGATAGCAGAAGATCCACCAATGCTTATGTGTTTACTTTATTTGGTGGAACAATTAGTTGGATGAGTAAGTGACAAGCCGTGCTTTTTTTTTCCACTACTGAAGTAGAGTATATGGTAGCTACTCATGCTTGTAAAAAAGTCATTTGGCTTAAGAGATTGTGTTTAGATATTAGAATAAAACAAGGTGTAGTGACAATTTATTGCAATGGTCAGAGTGTGATATGTCTAGCTAGGAACCCAACATTTCAGGCCAAGACAAAGCACATTAATGTACAATATCATTTTTTTAGAGATATGGTCGAAGATGGCAAGGTGAAGGTGGTTAAGGTAGAGACTTTGATGAATTTTGTTGATTCTTTAACTAAGCTTGTGAACACAAAGAAATTCGTATGGTGTTTAGAGACTATGGGCCTTTCATCCCCTAGCAAATAAGAGATGATGATGACTCCTTTCCGTTGTCCTAGTGAAACATATCAAAATAGGGTTCATCAAGGTGAATTCATCAAGATGATGAGCCACAATGTTTTTCTAGGGATGTTTCACTCAATTATGAAGGCGAAAATGCATAAATAACAATAAAAAAAATTCCTAACTATTATAACAATGTGTACCTTGCTACAATAAGGTTTTTTTTAGGTCACAAAGGACTCATTCACCTTTAGTGGCAAATGGGTCCTTGTTAGGGTTTCTAAAACTAAGATCTGGGTTATGTTCCTTGATGTCTACACTCTCAGATCCTCTATGATCAGTTCCCAAAAACCTAAAACAATTTATGTAGTCTTCTTTCTATGTTCATGCAATGTTAATGAAAAATTTGCAACTTGACAACTTTGACAATTTTGCTTCAGACTTGATCTTCAACCTATAAATTTGCAAACACACATTCAAAGAGGAGAAAAACTTGTTGATTGTTAGTGAACATGGGTTTCCCTAAGTCAAAGCCCATTTAGGTAATTAAACTAAATGATGAAATAAGTAAATAAGGACATGCAAAATGAAACATGAAATGATGATACCTTTGAAGTTGTATATACTACATCAACACACACTAGCTCAACAACATGCTTGATGCACTATGCCTTTGACATGATATAATCTTGAATTTTTGCAATAAAAATTCAATAACCTTCCCTTTGAATACTCTTAAATTCTCTTATAAACTCTTGTGAACTCTTGTGTAAGTGCTCTCGATTTCTTATGAAGTTCTAGGATGAAACTATATGAATTAACCTTACATTTATACTAAATCTAAGAATTAACCCTAAAATTTAAATAGACCAAGTTGGAATCAGATCTAGAATTGAAAATTATTATGATCCCTCCACAATTAAATTTAGAAAGGAATGTCCTATGTGAGGAGGACCCATTCTCCACTAAAGGTGAATGGGTCCTAGCACAACCTTCTAGGACCATGGTTCAGGAAGATGAAATAACATCAAAAACCCATTTCAAAAATTCCAAGGGGTTTCCTATGTGGAGAGGAACCATTTGCCACTAAAAGAGAATGGTTCCTAGCACCATTTTCTAGGACCTTAAATTTCCCAAATTAAATGTCATGCAATATCATTATTGGGTGTCGAGATAGATCCTTCAGAAAGTTTAATTAATAAGGCTTAAATTTGAATTAAAGGGGTCAATTAAGCTCAATTAACCACCATTAATTAATGAAACCATAGATTAGTGTGAAAGTGTAATACAACACTTTACAACAACCTAAATAAGGCACAAATTAAGTACGTTTTATTTAAAAGGGCCCTAGACTTAGTGTGAATGTGTAAACCACATTACAACCCTAAATCAAGGAACAATTAAGTTAATTTTATATCAATTATTCACAAATTAAGCGTGAAAAAAGGATTAATTTTTTCAATGCTACACCTTGTAAAGTGTTCGAAAAGTGGGAGATTTGTTGAGAAAATGTGTCTCAAACTTGCAATTACATCAGGTATTATTGATACATAAGGTATTGTTCAGTTGATGATGACTGGGGGGCGAGCGTGGCATCCCCTCCCCCACAAGGGGTCCAGGGGGATCATCCCCTCAGCTGGATCTAGGGGAAACACGCCCTGGCGGAGGCTCAAGGGCAGTACCCCTAAAAGTAAAATTTTATTTATATTTTATCATCATAAATCTAGACCATTCATCATTATGTCTCATATTCAATGACCAATATTTTATTAGCTTGGCTTTCGCTAGAAGGAAACCCTATATTATGAGGGCATTGTATTGTGGTTATGTATTATGATGTATTCTGAGAGTCTGATAGCAGTTGTGTTGCCTCTAGATCTCTAAGTGGTGATACTCTTGTGAGAAGCTTGCTCTGCAAGTATATTGTAATCTTTGTGATTTTTGAATAATATATTAGGTGACTTTTAGAGTGTGGGTTTTTTCTCTTGAAAGGGTTTTCCCACGTAAATCATTGTGTTGTCGTATGCACAATATTTGTGTTTATTTTTATTTAAGTTTCTTTAACTGTTAAAGATCTATAAAAGTCTTACATTATTCTCCTCTCAAGATTATTGTAGGAAGTTGTTCCACTACCTTAGCTTCCTTACAAATTGATGATAACTAGATCGTAAATTGATCTGCAAGAATAATTTTGTGTCAAACATTTGATAAAAAATATCATCAATACGTGGTAAAGGATACGTATTCTTTATCATCAAGCCTTGTTAAGCATACAATAGTATATGCATAGATGCAAGGTATCGTCCTTTTTGATAAAGAGTACAAGTGCTCCCTATGTTGAAATAGTGGGGTCTAATTAACCCTTTCGCCAACAGTTCTTACAATTGAGCCTTTAGTTCCATCAACTATGTAGTCCAGATGGTATGGTGCTTTTGATATTGGTTCAAAACTAGGAATTATGTCGATGGAGAAATCAAAGGCTCTTTTCAGGGGTAACCTAGGGAGTTCATCTAGAAAGACATCCTAAAAATATTGAAGGGATAGTTATCTACAGAGGTTTCTCTTTGATCATCAAGATATTATTCTTCAATCTCATGGAGATTCTATGATTCACAATAAATTAGATCATCTAGAATGATAAGCTCTTTGAGTTCTTCTATTTTTTCCATTTTAACTGAAAGAGCTTACATCCTTTTTGCTAATCTCTCTTAAGTTGCATGGAAAAGATCTACCTAACCTTGACTTCTCTTTGAGTGCCTTGAAGGAATACCTTGTTTCCTATGTCATCTAGACAATCTACTCTATTTGAAAAACAATCCACCCTGGCCCTATGCCTCCATAACCAATTTATCCCTAGGAAAACACCATAGGAACCTATAGGGGCTACATATAGACTCACTTCGGTTGAGAAACTTGAGAGATTAAATCTAGCTTCAAATAGGCATTACTCTACCTAATTTTTTGTCTATTTAGCATATTCAACTGACCAAGGTTTAGCCATAAATCCATCTCTTCTATGAAATTTAATTAATAAGCTTGGTGCAATAAAACTTTCTATTGTGCTAATATCAAGTAAAATAGAAATGGGATAAAGTACTTGTCGTATCGATGGGAGTAATCTGGTACTTTGCTTGATGGTTGTCTAAGGTTGAATGAATCCTTTGTTGGAAGGTTGCTTTTTGGGTTGGTAATGGTTTATCTCACTATTGAACTCCTTAGTTCTTGTTCAGGCACTAGTTTGCATAGTGATCACCTCCACAAGAGAAACATCTTCTAGGAGGTCCTGGCTTTTCAGAAGGTTTAATAGAATTATCACCATTTCTCTTGAAATTGTTGTTTGTTTCTTTTCATTCTTGGACTAATTTTGGTTATTTCTAAATCTTTTGTCATTTTTCCTTCTCACTTTGTACTTGTGATTTATTTTATTAAATGGTTGAGAAGATTGTGACCAATCATACTTTTTGTGATTCTTTTCACAATAAGAAGAGATTGACTTCATTTTTTGTTCTTACTTTATAGACTTCACAAACACTTTATCCATAGCGATTGGACCATGCACATCTACTTATCCACCTATTTGGGAATTAAGTCCCATGATGAATTTCCTAACTCTAAGCCTTTCATCTTTTTTATACTAAGTTATGTACTTTAAAAGATGGGTAAACTTCTCCTAGTATTCTACCACAGACATGTCTTCTTGATGTAAATTATGGAAATCTGTTAGATTTTGGTCAAAGAAGAGTTGAGGTAACCATCTTTGTCTTAAAATGACCACAAATTGGTCTCATGTTAAGAAAAGAGAACATGATTGTGGTTAGTAACAGATCACCATGTAGGTGTTGTCCTCTTTCTCTTGTATTTTCATTGTGGCAAATTTATCCCACAATTGGTTAGTCTTCAATTGTTGCCACCTTATACAATGGTAAAGTTTCCTTGTTCTTTTCATTGTGTCATTGTGAAACTTGTGTGCACGTTGTTGTGCAAGTATGACATGTTAAATTATCAGTGTGGTTTTCATTGTTTCAAAAAATGTTGTTCCATCAAGTTTTGTTCTAAGCATGTCAGCTTGGGGCATTAAAAACATAAATCAAGTGTAATTGATATTTGAATTAATTGTAGGAATAAATAATTTCAATTCATTCCTAAATTATAAAGTGTTATGCCAATACATACCTTGGCTTTTGCTTCTATGAATCAAACCTCTATATTGACCAAAAAAATTTGTGAATACATCACTATCCTTCCTCAAGTTGCTTAAACAAATCTTTTTTCAACTATTAATTCTACAAATCATTGCTAAAAAATTATCACCTTAATCATTGTTATCTTGTTGTGAATTCAATTGGAAAATTAATTTTCTCTTATCCATTTTAATTCTTTGTAAATCAAGCTCATTCAATACCTAGGAAGTGCTAGGTAAGTATGTATTGTAAGTAAGTGTTTATTGCAATGGAAGGAGTATGCAAAAAAATGAATTGCATTGACATATAAAATAACATATGTGAATTGGATGCAAGATGCTCCTTAATATCAGGTTTATATGAGAGTGACTTTTCCACTAATGCGGGAAATTCATACACAAGTGTATTGTAATAGATCTTAAATGATTTAGATAATAACATTTTATATTAGGTTTGGATAAAAATCTCCAATAATGATTCCATTAGAGAGAAAATAGTGTCATTATCTTACAAATGAGTGTAAAGTTGGTCTTTGGAACTGATGACGTAAGCATGACACATTGGTGATGCCATCAATGTACGGATGCATAAATTTTAAGTGAACCAAATAATTGCCTTGGATGGTCTTGTTCAAATGGAAGTCAAATATCTACCACACTTAGATGATGTAAACTTTGTATAGTTGCAGGTGAATTAAAGTGAATTGGACAATTGCACTAACCAAGAAAGGGTAAGTTCAATAAGGGATGAAACTTCTACAAAAATTAAATCGAGTTAAAACTTGTGGAAACTTGCAAGTGAATTAGGAAAAAACATTACTTTAGGTTTGGGTTCATATGGGAATGTTTTCGTGCAAGTGTGAAGATTGTTGAAGCCTAATATGATTTCACAGGGATTTCACTTGTAAGTGGTCTTTGTGAAAAATCTTATTGAACTAATTATGTAGATGAAGGCAAGTGAACAAGACATTTGAATGACACTTAGAAAGAGAATTTTGGTGGGACATAAAACTTTTATAATGGGTTAAATATAAACATCTTGCGAACAAAACCAAGCACTAGTACAAAAACAACAATATATGACTGAAAAAACTACTAAAAACTGCTTATAAATGACTAAACATGGTCATGTGACCATTATTAGTTTATTGCCAAACATTTATAACATAACCAAATTGATAACTAAACCATTTTTAGTCATTTTTTGGTTGTTTTGATTGATCAATTTGGTAGTATATTTAGTCGTTGATTTAATCATTGATTGCTATAATTTGATCACTTATTTAGTCATTTTTTATTCACTAACATATTTAGTCATTGATTTAGTCATTGATTGCTATAATCTGGTCAATTATTTGGTCATTTTTTATTCACTGATATATTTAACTGGTCACTTATTTAGTTGTTGATTTAGTTATTGATTACTGTAATCAGGTCACTTATTTAGTCATTTTTTATTCACTGATATATTTAACTGGTTACTTATTTAGTCGTTGATTTAGTCATTGATTACTTTAATCAAGTCACTTATTTAGTCATTTTTTATTCACTGATATATTTAATCGCTAATGTAATCATTGATTTTTTGTTAATTGGTCACTTAATTAGTCATTTTTATTCACTGAGTTTTGTCCATTGGTAGTGTATTTAGTGATTAATTTTAATCATCATTTTGATCAATTTGGTAGTTTATTTAATTGTTTTCGTTCACTGATTTTTTTCGACTGGTAGGTATATTGATACATTGTTTATTAATTGCATAATCATTATATTTAGTCATATTTATTCACTGATTTATGCCTATAAGTGTTGAAAATGAGAATGCTTTAATTGAGGTTTAAACATATAAAAACACAAAAAAACATAATCACTAATTCATTTGCACATAATGAAACAACTATTAAGAAGGAA
This sequence comes from Sequoia sempervirens, assembly GCA_007258455.2. Classification (NCBI taxonomy): domain Eukaryota; kingdom Viridiplantae; phylum Streptophyta; class Pinopsida; order Cupressales; family Cupressaceae; genus Sequoia; species Sequoia sempervirens. Next base: position 676,527,044 of record VDFB02000003.1, read on the forward strand.
AATTACTAAAATTTTATTGAGAAAAGGTGTTCTTATAGTAGATACAAGATAGAAATATGTGTCTTTTCTTTGAAAAATATGCTCAAAAGTGTGTTTCTCTATGTTGTGACTAAGAAAACTGAGTTACAATGCCCTTTTTTTGCTTATGCAAGATATTATAATTTTGATGACAATTCTATGTTGCAACTTATTTGCAACTGCACATATATGTATGTTGCACTCTCTACAACTTTTCCTCTTCTCTACACCTCTTTATTCACTCTATATTTACTTCTTTTTCTACACTCCTATTCTTTGTTTCTACTATTTACACAACATATCCCCTCTTTTATAATGCACCTATTTGAATGAGCAAAACCCAAACAAAAAGAGAAAAACATAATCAAGGGGTTTTACATTACAGGTGCAATAAGATAGAACATTCTCTGTTCTACTCATAGAATGTACATCCAAATTAGATTCTCTAGTTTTTGTTTGGTTTCAACTTATTTAGGCTCAGTACATTCTCTGTCTACAACTTCACTCTTCACACTTTGTTGTTGCTAACCCTTCTTTTTCTCTTATGCACTTATGGCTTGACAAAAAACACTAAGATCCCTTAACAACACATTCAAATTGTAGACACATAAAATATAATGATTGATCCCATACACTTGATCTTGATTTACTAACACTAGTTCATCCTGAATCATCTCCTTTACTAACCATTTAATTGAATAATCTCTATTTGATTAAACTCATCATATTTCATCTTTTAATTAAATAAATCAATTTTATCTGATTAAATCATTATCTTCTATTAATTAAATTTAAATCATTTTTTTTAATTAATCTCGATGTCCCTCTTTTAATTAAATAATTCATTTTATTTAATTAAGTTCTAAAGTTATCTCCTCTTTAAATTAAAATGTAGAACCCCAATCCTATACCTACACAAACATAAGAAATACACACAATATTAGATCAAATAAAAGTAAGAACAAAGATTCCCCATGAAATTCATCTACAATGCTCAAAAAGGAAAGAAATTGGAGAACAAAGCAAAGAAAGTAATTGAAATCCTATTTGAACAAGAAAACCCTCAATCCCATTGGGGAATTGGTGCCAATTTGATGTAGAAATCGGCCATTTCCCAACTCCTATGCAAGCTTTGTGAAGATTTGGTGGATGATTGAAGCTCCTTGATGAAATTTTGGCATAACCATGCTATGGAAACCATGAAAATGATGAACACTTGATATGAAATGGTTAAAATTAGCTCTCAATGTGAAGAGAGTAACTTTGCTCTAAGTTGTGGATCCAAAATCCAAAGGGAAGCCTTCCATTTATAGAAAGACAAGATGGAGGAATGAGAAAAATGGAGCAATGTGGGATCATTCAACACCCAATGGGCAAGTACCACTTTTCAAGATGTGAATGGAGGAAGCTTGAGCACATTTTGATGAATGTGCACAATAAATGATATTAGGTGAAATTTCAAAATTGTGAAATGACATGTTGGACGGAGAAAAGAATGAATTAAATGTCACTTGGCTCAATGCACAAGTTCATGAAAGAGGGTTAAATGCTTTGTTGGAAGGACAAACCCACTTGGAGAGATTTTCAAACTTGGAGGAATATTTCCCTAAAGATGTCGTGTTGAGAGAAAATAGGGATTTAATAGATCAATTAAATGTATTTTAATGTGCAAGTGGAAAAATCTAGAGAATTTAGGTTATTAGGATTAAATTAATCAGGATTTAATTAATTTAATGAGGGATTAGCTGATTTGACCATTTTGACTTAGATTTTAGGGTTGATTTAAATCAAAATGAGAGGAATATGATTGACTTAATTAAATAAAGATTTTGATTTATTTAATTAAAAGGGGATGATAGCTTTAAATCAAATAAAGATAAATTTATTTAATTTAAATGAGATGACTTTAGAGATTAAATAAAATGAATTACTTAATTAAAAGAGGGACAATGACTTAATCAAATAAAATTGATTTATTTAATTAAGAGATGAAGAGTGATGAGTTTAACTAACCAAATATAGATTATTCAATTAAATGACTAGCAAAGGAGATGATTCAAGATGAAATGATGTTAGTAAATCAAGATCAAGCATGTCAGTATATTTTCCATGTCTACATTTTTCCCCTCTTTGAAGCAATGAACTTGTTGTGTTGATTCAAAGAATAACCTTGCCATGATCAAAAGTCAAATATTTTCCAATGTTCAAAATTGTTCTACTATTGGCCCAATGAGAGAACACATGCCAATATACTGCCCCCTCGAGAGATCGGATGAAAATTTGGATTTTTTGGTGACCTCACAAAAAAAAGAGAACCAAGTGCCCGACGGGTCCAGAAAGGCTCTAGGATGCCCAAAACGTGCTAAAACGGGACAAAACGATGCAAAACAACCCTCGGTTGGGCGAAAATGAGATCAGGGGACCAAAACCCTAGTCAAACGGCTAAACGAGGTAAAAAAACCCTAATTTTCAAGCTTAAACAGGCCTCAAGGGTCCACTTCCAATTCATTTGCACACATGGCCTTTTGAGATTCTACACTTTTGAGCTCTGACCCCTTCGAGAGATGGCGCAACAATAGCTTCCCCAACATATTTCAGATCGAGTATGCACATACCAAAGGTTGTCTGGCACTGGACTAGTGGTGAGTCAACTTGACTTCACCTTGTTTTTTGATTTATGCGCGCATTTAATAGCCTAGGAGTTATTTTTTTACGAGCAATCCAATATTGCAATGCTTCAAACTCTTTTTCGGTGTTGCATGGCCTCAAATTGCACCACAGTCACGAATAGCGACGCTGCAGCACATTTTGGAGTTTGGATTCAAACTCCAAACTGAACTGTATATGAAAAGTGCGTCGCGATGGGCCTCTTTGAATGTTTAGCTTTAGGGTCACACCTCAAACTACGTCGCGATGATGAAGTTTAGGAGATTAGGGGTCCTAGCGGCGTAATTTGAAACTTTCAAACTGTGTCGCACCCGCAAAAAGCAATGCATATGTTGTTTCAAGTATGCCAAGGTAAATCAGGATCACGATTCTTTTATGAAACTTAACATGGTGGCTTTCCTAATGCAGGAGGAGGTTGAGATACTTCATTATGTGAGCACAAATTCTCCATTCTTAGAAAATTGGTTAGGATGCATGAGCGGCTATAGGAGCACTTGGGGGCAATTGGTCTAGTACATTATGTATGCACTGCCAGTAAGGACTCACCTAGGCATGATGACAACACTCACTGAGTGATGGCACAATGAGACATCCTCCATCCACCTTCTAACAGGTGAGGCCACAGTCACATTGGAGGACGTATGGTGCATACTTAGACTGCCCATCCATGGAGAGCGCGTGATATACAATGTGGACGCTGGGAGGGATGCCTGTTATGATGTGATGGGCCTAAATGAGATTGTCTTTTGTGAGGGCCAGATAGAGTTGGAGCATTATAGGCTCACTATTTCTCCTTTCTGCTCGGTTATAGCAGCCATTATTTCAGGTCTCATTGCACCAGATCAGCGGGGCCAATATTTTAGTCCTGGATGGGGGTTTGCTTGGGAGAAAATGGTCCAACAATGGGTATGATTTCTGTGGGGGCCAGTACTATTGGCCTCATTGTATAGAAATTTACATGAGTTTGCATATGGTGATGGCAGAGCCATCAAGGCTGGTGTGACACTTCTCCACATCTAGGCCTGGGAGCACATCATCATTCTTTACTCAAGAGTCATTGTCATTGACATGGAGCGAGATGATCCAGTTGTTTGGAGGTACCGGGGAGGAGTTTCATTTACACACACAGGATAGGCCAGCATTCTCCGCTAGAGGATATTCCTAGACGAGATGTGAGCATTCACATGGTGGTCATATCTTGGATGGCCCACATGGTACGATGATGTGTAGTAGCTCTTCTTTGCTATTCAAGACCGACTGATGCAGGGTCGGAAGCATATGATGATAGAGATACCTGTCGGGTAGAGTGTAAAGATAGTTTGAAGAGCCCCAGAATAGGCCCAATGATCAGTACATGGTGATATTCATGCGTACTACAAGGGAGTCCTCTTGGGGCCGATACATTCCAGAACAAGAGACGATTGATACTTTCAGACAACTGGTCGCCAAGCCATGGCCATACAATTAGGGTCAGTTCGATGCGAGTACCACTCAGGCTTACAGGAATTGGTTTTGGCCACCTCTCAAATTAACAGTGCCAGGTACACCATTGGCATGACGCAAGGCCAGAGGCAAAGGAGTGGCGCGAGGCTGGGGCCAGGGGGTTGAGGGGATAGAGACAAAGATGGGGACCGAGACTAGGGGGAGGTGGGCCACCTCACCAACTAGATTAGGACAGAGGTCCACAAGATTAGCCCTGACAAGACCAAGACCATTGGTAGAAAGATCAAGACCAAGGATGGTAGGATAGGCAGCCAGATCAGCAGCCACTAAGAAATTAGGGACCTCCACCGTCGCCTGATCAGAGAGATGTCCAGTTACAATAGCTACAAGCTCAGGTGGTTGGGCTACAAGGATAGGTTGTTTCCTTGATGACAAAGAGAGACCAACTGCAACAGGAGAGAGATCAGGTTGCCCAGCAGAGGCGGGCTGCAGAGCTTAGGGCTGCTAAGGAGATGGGTCACTATCAACAGGTTGAGAGCATGTCTGCCTCTTCCTCCTAGAGTTCAATGTCATTACGAGCATATAGGGAGATGGTCAGAGAGGCTAACTACTATAGAGTTCATTACCATTAGGCCATGTCCCGAGCATCCTGGGTCCCCAACTTTTCCTAGCAGATAGGATACAGAGCCCCTGAGGACCACATAGAGAGACTGTTTAGTGAGGGTGAGGGTAGCCAGCAAGGTTAGAGCATTTTTTTATCCAAGAAATGATTCTTTTGTGCCCCATGAGCTCATTTTTGATAGCCCCATGGGAATTTTTACCTTATGTATTTGATATACAATTGATCTAGATTTTGTACTGTGTTATGTTTATATGTTTAATCTAATTGAAAACACAAACACAAATGAAACCTTAATCTAAAGAAATTTAAATGAATTCAAATCAAACAAAGTTTTCTTCAGAGCCGTTTCATCTTCCTCTATCTCCAGGAATTTGAAGTTGCTGCTCTCATATTTGATGTAAGCTCCTCCAAATGGCTGCTGTAGAATGAGTATGCAAATGAAAATCTATTCTATATGCTGGTGAAGATGGGATTGCTGATACGGATATGGACAGGGGCTGTGATTATGCACAGGGGTTGTGAATGAAATGTATCATGATTCTATTGCTATTGCTATGATTCTATGCTATTTATGCTATGAAATTACTCTATGAATGCTAATGCTATGAGATTTGCCTATAGTTTACTTGCTTAAACTTCTATATGATTTGGAGCTTCCGGCAGCTGTATTTATAGATTTTTGCAGGCTTAATCCCGGCTGGCAAGAATCTACGGCTGTGAGATTGTCTGGTAAGTTTGAATGGTGAGAGATGGAGAGGTTGAGAAGAAAATGGGGGAGGTTGAGAGGTTGGAGAGAAGGATGGATTCCTGTCTTCAACCCATGGGAACAAGCCTGCACAGAAACAGAGAAATTTAATTTTCTGTTTCAACCGTTTGCTTCCCGGGAGTTGAAGATAAATCCCAAATTAAATAAATTAAAATAAATTTATTTAATTTATTGCATTTGATTTTTGATTTTTGATTTTTGAAAACTATGGAAGAATTAATTAAATATTTTGTAATATTTAATTATGATGTGACTTTAGAAGATTTTGAAATATTTAAAAGATTTAATTAAATATTTTTGGAAATATTTAATTGTGAATAGATTTTTGAATCGAATTAGAGGAATTTTGAAATGATTTAAGAATGAATATTTAAATTAGATTAGAAGAAATAATTAAATATTTTGGAATATTTAATTGTAAATGATATTTAGAAGAAGAATAATATTTTAATCTTTATTTGAAGATTTTTGATAATTAATATAAATAAATCATAATGTTTATTTAATTAATTAAGAAATGAATATGAAAAGATGATTAAATAAACTTATTTATTTAATCGAAATGAAAGAATGAAGAAATATAAATAAATTATTTAAATTTATTTATATGCAGATAGAATTTTTCATTAAATATTAAAAATATTTAATTAATTACCAGACAATATGATGTGACCATTTTTAGGTGTATACATTTTGCCCCTCTTTGAAGTGATGTGTTTTATGCATTGCTTCAAAGAATTTTGAATTTTTCCCCAAATGTTGATTGTCGAAATAATGATATGTATATGCCCCCGCGAACGATGAATCGATTTTCAAAATTTTTTTTGATTTTTTTTTTAATTTTTATCGATTTTTGTGAAATTTTTCAATTTTTATGGATTTTGAAGATGTCGATTCATCGTTCGAAACTAATGATATGAAGAAAATTGACTCGAAAAGATATGAAATGAAAAATTGATGAAGAAATTGCCCCTGCTATGTTAAAATATGATAAAATGCCCCAATTTTGTGTATTGAGATGCCCTGATTTGATGATGTTTGTCTGATAAATTTGTTCCCAAGGTTGTTGGAAAACAAATAGTAGCTGATAAATTTGCTTTTAAAGTTGTTAAAAACAAATAGTTGTTGATAAGTTTGCTTCTAAGGTTGTTAAAAACAAATATGATTTGATAAATTTGTTTTCATGATGATGAAGAACAAATGATTTGATAAGTTTGCTTCTAAGGTTATTAAAAATAAACAAAATTTGATAAATTTGTTTTCAAAGTTGTTGAAAGACAAATCGGTTGATATGTTTGCTTCTAAAGTTGTTAAAAACAAACATGATGTTGATAAAAAAAATTTCAAAGTTGTTAAAAACAAATTGTCGAATGATGTATTCTGATTGGATTGATTTGATTGATTTGATGATCCATTTTGATTTGAATAATTGTATGATCTTCTGATGTTATTGATGATTTGATCTTCTGATGTAGGAATAGGTGGTGTGAGACCAACAACATCTGGGGGTAGCACCTCATAGTGTTTTCATGTGATCAACTTTGATTTTTTTTTATTGAGACATTGTATACTTTGCCAGCTTTTGGGAAAATCTACAAATGCAAAATGCAAATTCTAACATGTATGCAAATCTATACTAACCATGCAGGATATTCGTACAATATTGCCATTTGGAGAGCTTATACATGCTTTTTTGTATCATCATAGAGCTTTGAAATGTTGAAAGTAAATACAAGCATTAAAGGATATGTTAGCACCAGTGATGACCTGAGTATTGCTTTCATAATTTTTGATATAGCAAGTTAATACAAGCATCTAGGTATAATTGAACCAAGATGACCTGAGTATTGCTTGCATAAATAGACAAGAGTTAATCTTTTTCCTATGCAAATTCTGAAATGTCATCCATGATACATAGTAGAGCATGTCTCGCGACCAATTTGCATAGTACTAATGATTTCCTCGCAAATAGAAGACAAAGAAAAATCATACTCCTTCCTTGCTTTTCTAGTTCAGTACATCATCGAATTGCTCCAGAGATATGATAAAAAATCAAACAACCATTCCATTCTTGCTTAAAGTATTTCAAACATTTATTCAGATTAAGATCATCCAATTTGGTTATCATTATTGATATTCTCACTTCGATAGTTGTTTGAATCATGTTGTTTCGATTTTGATTGGTATGAATATGTTTGTAATTGATTTGATATGACAATGTTTATTGTGTTTTGGCAAACCATCTTGTGTCTGTTTGTGATGCTCAAAAATCTTGCTGTCCCTCTCTTGTTCAGTTTGTGTTTCTGCATTTTTGCCCCCAGTGTAAACACAACCTAAAGATAAAAGATGTGAACAAATTCATCAAGCCATGATGAAACCTAAAGATTCCAACCACATGATATGGATAATTAAAGATATATACAGATAAAAGATATGGAAATGGATGGATGATGCTGAAAGTGAAAATGAGACATAAACTAATAAATGGAGGAACCTATTTTTATCACAAGTAGCGCTTGTTTGCCAAGTTTTCACTACTTGTTTTTATTGCACTTTTTCAAGATTTTTTTGATTTTTTTGATTTTTTTCAGGACTTTTTATGATTTTTTTGAAATTTTTAAGATGAAATGAGATGATATGACTAATTGAAGGAACAAGATTCCCCACAATATAAGAGAAGATGCATGGCAAAGGATATGGTATTGAAGATTTGGATGAAGTGAATAGGATAAGATGTATGATTTTCAAGAAGATCCTTAACCTTGCCAAGATCAAAGGTGGAAATGTAAGGAATGGGCATAGAAATGACCATGAATGATAAGATGGATGAAACTTGTCCCTAAATGTAGAGTGCAAGAGGAATATGGAAGATATGATATGGATGATAAGGAGATGGAGGAAGGACTTAAGCATCAAGTTTCACAACCAAATATCCCTCTAATAAACCATGGTAATGGGAATTAGAATCCTAAATGTTGGCAGATTAATGATATGATGGAAGAATCTAAGGACTTATGCAAAAGTTTGGATTAAAGGAGAATGATGGGGTATGAATGTTGGATAATGGATAGGAAGTTGGAAGGCCTGTTGATGGATAGATGGAAAAGTTGGAAAGATCAACATTGGCACACACCTTGAAGGGTGGTGGAGTGATGGAGGAAAAATGGATTTGGAAGGTGATAGGTTATTAGATGGAAAATTGGAGGAAGCTTTTGGATTAGCAAATTTGGATGCGAATTTAGATTTTATTGCTTTTATGAGACTTTTAGGAATCCACATGAATTTTGACTTTGAGTTTTTCTTTGTGGACCTTTGTGGCCGTTGACATTTTTCTTTTTGATTTATGGACCTTTGTGGTCTTTGAAAATTTCCTTTTTGCTTTGATGGGCTTTTGTGACCTTTGGAAATTGCCTTTGCTTTGATGGGCCTTTGTGACCTTTGAAAATTGCTTTTTCTTTGATGGGCCTTTGTGGCCTTTGAAAATTGCTTTTTGATTTGATGGGCCTTTGTGGCCTTTGAAAATTGCCTTTGATTTGATGGGCCTTTGTGGCCTTTGAAAATTGCTTTTTGATTTTTTGGATCAAATTTTCTTTTATTTTTGCATGACTCTTCGAGGAGACATGTTGATCCTTTGATACATGTGGATTTTGATATAGAAGCTTTTCATATTTGGCATCCAAATTGCTTCCAAGAGCAATGGGAGGGGTGGATTGAGGTGAATGATATGGAGGTATGATGGATGAGTTAATGAAGGAAGAATTTTGAAAGTGGATCAAGGATATGTGTTTTTGTTGTTCTTGAAGAATAGGAGATGGAGAAATGTAGGACCCTAATATGGATGGAAGGGTTGATGAGCTAGGGTTGGAATGATAAGGACCAAGGATAGATGAATGGTTTGATGAACTAGGATAAGGACCTAGGATAGATGGTGTTTTTATTGGACTAGGATAAGGACCTAGGATGGATGGTGTTTTTATTGGACTAGGATAAGGACCTAGGATGGATGGAGAGTTTGATGGACTAGGATAAGGACCTAGGATGGATGGAGAGTTTGATGGACTAGGATACCTAGGTTGAGTATGAGGTGTATAACCAAGGCCATGAGAATATGGATGTGCTTGGACAGAAAGGGGTTCTAGGATACCTTGCTCATGAAGACCTAAACCTTTTCCTTTGTAATTCATAATTTCACACATTCGTTTACCAATGGGATATGTATTGTTTGTGAAACAAGATGCGAGTCCATTGTGAAGAGGATATGATATGGATGAGAAGATAGGTTTTGGAAGTAAACTAGAATGGATAAAGGAGGAGGATCCCAATTTATAGGTGTGGGGTTCATGGATAACGTGAATAGGTGTAATAGGCTCTTGACATGGGGATGATGGGGTGTTTTGATCTTGACTTGGAAAAGGATTATGAAATGGTATGAAAGGAATATCTTGATCATGAGAAGGATAATCATCTTCATGGGATGAAAGGGTATCCTTGAATGGAAGATTATATTGATCTTGATGAGGAAGGGAATCGTGAAATTTTGTAGAAATCATATCTTGATCATCAATTGGTAAGACATCATTAGATAGGATGAAAGAAATATCATGTTCTTGTAATGCAATAGAATCATGGGATGGTATGGATTGATTAGATGATGACGAAGAAGAACTTGGAAGAACGTTTGTCTCTTGAGATGGAAGAGGATTATCATGGGTGAATAATGAAAGAAGGGGATCATCATATGGTCCTTGAGAGATGGGATCTTGATCAAAGATAGGAAGGGTTTGTAGAATGTTTTGATCAAGATGTGTAGATTGAAATGAATCATTGGATGTAAAGGATATGATAGAAGAAGGTGATTGAATGGAATCGTTATCTTGAGTGAAAGAATCATGAGGTTCATTTGGAATTATGGGGGATGAAGATAAATGCATGACATGATAGGATTGGTCAATTTTATTTGAGGGCTTAGATTTGGGCTTCTTATGTAACCTTTGCAAAAATTCAAAAACATTGAATTTGGATGATGTTGCTTTTGGAGGAGAAGAGGTTACATTCATATTTCCGTCAAAGGACTTCATAGTTGTGCCCCCTTGTATTTCCTTGATTTTCCTTTGGAGTGCTCTTGTTTGTTGGGGAAGACTACTAAGATTATTTAATGGAGTTTTAGTCTTTTCAAGATCTTCCTTAATTTTCTCCATATTGTAGTTAGAGGGAAATTTGGCACCTTGGTTTGCTAAGAAAAGAAAGTAGCCTTCTTTATCTCGCTCTAACATCTTGTCCAAAATTATGTGAAACTGTGGATCTTGTTCAACTTCTTGAATCATTTCATCGGTTATCTCATTATTTGAACTATTCCTAGTATGAAACCTATGAAAAATATTTTGTTCCCTATCACCCATGTTGTAAAGTGGACAATAGGCATATACTTTTGAAATGTTCTTCTAGACTTAGATCATAGGTTTATAAGTGCAAAAATGATAATGTCTTGATCTGATAAGATGAAAATCTTATGATATGATCAAATGATGTTTCTAACTCTTGATTGTGGCTTCCAAGATGAAAGGATATCAGAATCCTGTTGGGGAAGTTGAATAAATAATCAAAAACTTGTTTAAAAAGATGCACTATTTTGAGATTTGATCCTAGTCTTGAAAAATGATAAGTGTGATCAATGTAATTGTGAGTTTTAGATGATCTTTACTGAATTAATGTATTGAAAACACATCAAGCAAGTTGTAGAATAGTTGTTGTAATCCCTATGCTAAACAACAAGTGTATGACCAAAATGTTGTTCAAAAATTGTTTTCACGGGTTTTACATATGATAAGCACTTCAAACAGACTCACTCTTAGTTCTCAAGTAGGTCATCATAGTAATCAATAGCCCACATCTTAAAACTGCGTCGACTCACATAGCCATGTCACCCCGAAAGGGTGCCCGTGTTTTTGTCTTTTCCAGGTGCGTACTCAGAGTGACGAAAGTGGATACCGGATCCCCTGAGCAAACAATCCTTGGCAGTTATATGGTGAGTATCTTGGGGGTAGATTCTTCCCTCCCTTGCACTGTGATTGAAACAATGTTTGGAAACTGACTCAGTTAGTTACTACACTAGGTTCATAGTAAGGGTTTCCGTTCGGTGCGGCAAATGATAGACTCCCTCGAGAGACCTCCCTACCTTTAGAACAAAGGCTTTGGAGATGGTTATCAATGCACACTACCGTCGAATGGGATTTTCATCAACCATCCGCATTTTGATTATAGTGGGTTGGAAAACTTGGCTTTAGTTGTTCCCACTTAGGTCATTCCCGTAGGGTGAGTACTTTTTCCCACTACGGTAGGCCTTCTAAAAGAAGCTAATAAAACAGGAAATTGCATGAAGGGAAATAGGTGAGTTTGACATTTTGATCACCCAGTTAAGGGGAGAGCATAGGCCTATCACCAAAAACAAAGCAAACACTAATGTATTTTAAGCCCCAAATGAAAATTTTCTAAGCTAACTGAATATTTTGCTTCACACAAACAGAAAAATTCTTTTTAAGCCAAAAATAAAGTGTGAAATGCCTACCCTAGGATTGCTTCATTTTACCTTTAATGCCTACCCTAGGATTGCTTCATTTGAAATTAAGTATCTATCCTAGGATTGGTTCGTTTTATCATTAAAAATTTACTAACTGTCCGCGGTCGTGTCGGAGTCAGTCAAATTAAATTACAAATTACATTTTGCAGCCTTTTCAAAAGTGTGCTATAACAGACATCATAGGCATTGTAGGAATCTTCAAAGGCGTTGTAGGAATCTTCAAGGGCACTGATTGATCCCAATGCTTTTCCAGCTCCGTATGATTCACCAAAAAGTCACCAAGACAAGAAGAAACACATGCATGCAAGCAAAAGTGTATTAAATCCCAAAACATGTAATTTTTTCTAAATATATGCAATTTTGAAAGTTGTAACTTTGTCAAATCTGATAAAAAATCACACCATTAGATAGCTTATGAAATTCTACCCCATTTCAAAAAAAAAGCTCTGAAAAAGACCAAAAAATGACCAAGATACGGCCATTTTAAGATTTCCTATGAAAATGTTGTTTGTATGCGCTGTAGGATGACTTAAGGGCCCTGCAGAATGAATTATATGCACTGCAGGATGAATTATATGCGCTGCAAGATGGATTATATGCACTGCAAGATGGATTATATGTGCTGCAAGATGAGCTATATGCGCTGCAATATGCTTCAAGGGCGCTGCACTGTGTATGAATATTGCTGAAGCGTGTTTCTTGCGCTAATCCGTTGTTTTTAGTCGTAACCTGTTAAAAAAACCTGCAAAAAGATGTTAAAATAGGGGCAAGAGCCCCACGGTGGGCGCCAAAAATGTGTTGTTGTTTATATGTTTAATCTAATTGAAAACACAAACACAAATGAAACCTTAATCTAAAGAAATTTAAATGAATTCAAATCAAACAAAGTTTTCTTTAGAGCCGTTTCATCTTCCTCTATCTCCAGGAATTTGAAGTTGCTGCTCTCAAATTTGATGTAAGCTCCTCCAAATGGCTGCTGTAGAACGAGTATGCAAATGAAAATCTATTCTATATGCTGGTGAAGATGGGATTGCTGATACGGATATGGACAGGGGCTGTGATTATGCACAGGGGCTGTGAATGAAATGTATCATGATTCTATTGCTATTGCTATGATTCTATGCTATTTATGCTATGAAATTACTCTATGAATGCTAATGCTATGAGATTTGCCTATAGTTTACTTGCTTAAACTTCTATATGATTTGGAGCTCCCGGCAGCTGTATTTATAGATTTTTGCAGGCTTAATCCCGGCTGGCAAGAATCTACGGCTGTGAGATTGTCTGGTAAGTTTGAATGGTGAGAGATGGAGAGATTGAGAAGAAAATGGGGGAGGTTGAGAGGTTGGAGAGAAGGATGGATTCCTGTCTTCAACCCACGGGAACAAGCCTGCACAGAAACAGAGAAATTTAATTTTCTGTTTCAACCGTTTGCTTCCCGGGAGTTGAAGATAAATCCCAAATTAAATAAATTAAAATAAATTTATTTAATTTATTGCATTTGATTTTTGATTTTTGATTTTTGAAAACTATGGAAGAATTAATTAAATATTTTGTAATATTTAATTATGATGTGACTTTAGAAGATTTTGAAATATTTAAAAGATTTAATTAAATATTTTTGGAAATATTTAATTGTGAATAGATTTTTGAATCGAATTAGAGGAATTTTGAAATGATTTAAGAATGAATATTTAAATTAGATTAGAAGAAATAATTAAATATTTTGGAATATTTAATTGTAAATGATATTTAGAAGAAGAATAATATTTTAATCTTTATTTGAAGATTTTTTATAATTAATATAAATAAATCGTAATGTTTATTTAATTAATTAAGAAATGAATACGAAAAGATGATTAAATAAACTTATTTATTTAATCGAAATGAAAGAATGAAGAAATATAAATAAATTATTTAAATTTATTTATATGCAGATAGAATTCTTCATTAAATATTAAAAATATTTAATTAATTACCAGACAATATGATGTGACCATTTTTAGGTGTATACATGTACCATGAAATTATATTTATTTGATGATATATATGAGATGTGATGATTTGATGAAGTGTCCTATTCTATTTTATGCATTATAGATGGATTTTATTTCTATATGCAATGTCATGATTCTATCTTATGTATGTTGTTATGAGATGATTCTATATGGTACCTACATGATGATGATGCTATGCAATGTATGACTTTATGATGTGATGATGTGATGCAATGATCTATGGATGCATTTTTCTTTTTCAGTATCTTTTCTTATGCACTTTTTATGATGATGTATGGAAAATTCAAAATTTTATGATATGTTATTGCTTAAACTAACAAATCTATATTATGCACTTAATGGATGATGACGAGATGTATGGGATGTAATCTTTTCTTTCCAGTACTTTTCTCATATATGATATGATGATGCATTTATGATGATGATATGTAGTGATGTATTTAATGATATACGGAATGATGTATGATGATATGATGCTTTTTTTTTTATAATGAAAATGGATGATATGTATGCATATAATGTGATGGATGTTAATAATTCCTGTGTATATGATGTACATGATATGCCCTTTATGATTATGCAATGGATGTTTTATGAGGTATGTGATATGAGTTTAATAATGCATATGGGATGGTTTTCTATATATAATGAATGCATATGTATGGTTTATGAGATGCTTAGAATAACCAATCTATATTATGCAATGATGTAGATGATATGATAAATGCTTTCTATATGATATGGCATGCGTTATGCAATATGCTAACAGTTTATGGATGTGGGATGGATTCACTAGCGATAATGATTTGTAATTAACTGTCATGGTACCATGTTAGCGCGGAAAGAAGATAGAAGGTAGAAGAAAACAAGAGACTCCAACAAGTCACGAGATGATAATGATGATGATGATGATGATTTTCTTACCAAGGAGTTGGGTTTTTAAAAGAGCCAATTACCTTATGTTTGATAACACACATAGGTACGATGCATCAAGGTATAAAGAACTAGGATGGCATTGCACCTAGTGTGAGGTACTTTGACTCGGCAATAAGATAGGAGTAGTCTTATTCACACTTGACATATGGAACCTTATTCAGAATATAGTTCAGATATTTCAAATATCTCATACCAAAACATAAAAAATCAAGCCTTCCTATGTGGTCAACGAGAAACCTAAAACACCCTCCCTAAAAACCAAACAAAGCATGCACGACCAAGGTTATATTACAAGAATATCCAACAAGCACAACAGATAAAATATAATGATCATTTCCCCATTCCTTTCTCTCTAAATCCTTTCATTTGGGACATCATCAATAGGTCATGAAAATGAGCACAATAAGATAAGTCCAAAGACAAAGATAAAGTAAATAAACAAGATAATGTTCTTCATACCGCTAGCCAAGACTAAACTACGGTGATGCCTGATGTTGATGTCCATTGTAGGAAGGATGCATCCTAGGACATGATGATATCAAATGATTGATTGGGGACTGATTGGATGATAGGCTATTGACACAAAGAGTTAATCAACTTGTTTACATACTAACCTAGACTTGAGACTTTGACACTTTAGTTTTCACTTTTAACCTGCTAGACTTGTTTCCAACTATTTCACCAAAGTTTGAGGATGATGATTGATTTATTATGAGTGACGTTTATTATAGGTGAAAGTGAGATGGGATGGATGGATTTTTCAAATATTTGGATATTTTTGACATTTTTGAAATGTTTTGAGTCTTTTTTTTGTTTTGTTTTTGAATTTTCAAATGTTTTGTGGTTTTCTAAGATTTTGACCGAAGACCTAATCTAAAGACCTATCCTAAGGGCCTTGAGGGTTGATCAATATATTAGCCTTGCCTATGTTATACACACATAAACCACATAGTTCGACTGATATAGACTTAATTATTGATGAAATATGAACAAATGGATTGCTAGTTTATTATGAGGGACCCCTAAAGGACTGGCCTAAGTGTCTCAGGGGATGATCAAAGATCAACCTTGCCTACATTCAAAGCTCAGAGACGGCGTAGTTCAACAAGATGACTCTATTTTTGACTTTTTTATTGACTTTTGACCTATTTTTGGATTTTCTTGGTTTTACGAATGTTTTTGGATTTTTTGATTTTATGATGTTTTTGGATTTTTTGATTTACAAACATAGGATCAAGCTATGATGTGGATGCAAATGGGTGATGGATGGAGATATGGGATGCGATGGATGAAAATGGATTGGATGATGTAGAAAAATCCATGAAGATCCTGGTGGATGGAAAGTGCTTATTTACACAAGGCGCCTGTTTGTCAGGTTTTCACCAAGGTACTTGCCCAAAGCACCACCTAAGTGGTTTTCACTAGAGGACAATTTTTCTCTTTACTACTTTTTAATCCTTTTTCTAATTTTTTTGGATTTTTTGCTTTTTTGATTTTTTTGTTGTCATCAAGATGCCTCTTTGCCAGGTTTTCATCAAGGTGACCTTTTTTTAGGACATTTTATGATTTTTGTGTATTTTTGGCTTTATACCTTGAAAGATTTAGGCATAAAACTTTTTGAGATGGGAGTTGTTCATGGGCTCCTGCAAAGGCTCGCCTTCTGGCATTGAAAATTGATATGCCCTTGACTTGTAACTTGTTGTGATGACAAATGGCCTGACCAGTTGGGTTCAAAATTTCCTTTGCCACCTGGATTTAGAATGTTTTTTTGTTCTCCTTTAGCACTAGTTCTTCAACCTGGAAGGTCCTGCTCCTGATTTTCTCGTTATAGTTTCATTTGAGGTGATTTTGGTATACTTGTAGATGGTTCAAGGCCTCCATTCATCATTCATCTAGCAATTACAACTCGTTTAGTCTTGAAACCTAATATTCCTCATCCGTGATGAGATTTTGTAGTGAGATTCTTAGTGACAAGAGCTTGATCTCAATGGGTAATATGGATTTTGATTCGTAGACTAGGGAAAAGGGGGTGGCACCTATGGGTGTGTGGATGCTTGTTCAATAGGCCCATAGGGAAGGATTTAGTTGGAGATGTCAATCACAACCAGCTTCATTAACTGTTTTCTTGAGGATTTTTAGGATGGTCTTATTTGTAGCCTTAGGTTGGCCATTTCCTTGGGGGTAGTATGGGGTGGAAAAGCGATGTTGGATTTTGAATTTGTTGCATAGGTCACAAAAATGTTGATTCTTAAATGGCATCCCATTATTTGAGATAAAGGCTTGTGGGACACCGTAGCGACATATTAGGTAGTTTAGGATGAACTTGTATATGTGCTTTTCAGTTATGTAGGTCATTGGTATGGCTTCCACCCACTTTGTAAAGTACTCAATGGCGGTAATGATAAAATTGTGGCCACTAGATAACGTGGGGGTCATTTTTCCAACTAGATCGAGCCCCCACTACAAAAAGGGCTAGGGTGTGACAATAGGATGAAGCTCTTGAGCTAGTGCATGGATGAGGTCCCCATGCTCCTGACATTGTAGGAATTTCCTGACATATTCATGTGCTTCTCTTTCCATAGTAGACCAATAATACCCCATCCTCAGCAATTTCTTGGCCAAGGTCATATCGCTCGAGTGTGAACCACATATGTCATTATGTACCTTAGTTAAGGAAGTCAATGCCTCCTCAACATCTAGACATTGTAACAGGGTTCCTTCTATGCTCCTATGGTAAAGGGTTTCTCCTAGGATGACAAGCCGAGATGCTTTCTTAGCAAAGGTTTTCTTAAGGTTTGAGGATATGTTAGCTGGGAGGACTCCTATTCTCAGATAAGTGTATATATTGTGGCACCAAGGATCATCGAGACCAACAATTTCACACATAAATTCTAACTCCAGTACCTCAAATGCAAGTACGAGAAGCTACTCTACTAGGAATTCATGCTTTTGGACATTGTGAGTGATATCCAAGAGGGATCCAATTGTCACCATGACATCTTCTGCTTTGTTGTTTGCTCTAGTTATTTGCTCGAATGTGATCTCAATGGACTCCTTAAGACTTTCTACAAATTTCTTGTATGGAGTTAGCTTGTTGTCTTTAGTCTGATACTCATCATTCACTTGATTGATTATTAGCTGTGAATCCCCACATACCATGAGAGCCATGATATGCCACTGCACTGCTATTTTGAGTCCTATGGTTAGAGCCTCATATTTTGCGATATTGTTTGTGAAGGGAAATGCCAATTTATAGGATCTTGGTATGCAGTCTCCCTATGGAGTTATGAAAAAGACCCCTACTCTCAATCTGTGTTGTGTGTAGGACCATCAAAGTACAACTTCTAGTGGTCTGATATGCTTAAGTTGAATATGGATTCATCAGGGAACTCTGAAATTAGCGGATTCTTTGAGTACATTGGTGCTTCTGCCAGTTGGTCTATAATAGCTTGTCCATTGATGGCCTTCTGCTCTACATACTCGATGTCCTATTTTGATAGGATCATAACCCATTTGGCCATCCTTCCTATGAGCATTGCTTTGGAAAGCAAGTATTTGAATGGGTTCATCTTGGCAATGAGTTTGATTTTATGTGCTAACATGTAGTGTCTGAACTTCTGTGAGGCAAATACCATTGCTATACAAGATTTTTTGATGAATGAATAATTTAACTCATGCCCTACCATGGTTTGGTTGATGTAATAGATGGCCCTCTCTATTCTATTTTCATCATGCTGAGCTAGGAGAGCACCGAGAGTTGTTGCATTTTCTGATATGTAGAGGATTAGAGGCTTTCCTGGGATTGGTGGCATGAGCACTGGAGGTGTGAGAAAATACTCTTTGATCTTGTTAAAGGCCTGATTGCACTTGTCGTCCCATTTTTATGCTACCCCCTTGTGGAGTAGGTGAGAATATGGGACCGACTTTTCTACCAACTAAGCTATGAATAGACAGATAGACTAGAGCCTACCTTGTAGGCCTCTTAGCTGCTTCAAAGTCTTAGGTGCCTCCATCTCAAGGATTTCCTTTACCTTAGTGAGATCTATTTTAATTCCCCTCATAGACACAATGTATCCCAATAGCTTCCTTGATTGTACGCTGAAGATGCACTTTTTTGGATTAAGGCAGACCTTGTATTCCTCCAGTTTGTCGAAGATGGCACTCAATGCTGCTATGTGGTCCCTTCTCTTTCTATATTTTTCTAATATGTCATTGAAATAATCTTCCACAGTCTTATGGATCATTTCATGAAAGATTAAGGTCATGGCCCTCTACTATGTTGCTTTAGCATTCTTTAGGCCAAACGACATCATATTCTAGCAATATGTCCCCCATGGACAAGTAAAAGTTGTTTTATGTTGATCTTCTTTGGCTATCATGATTTGGTTATACCCAAAGAATCCATCCATTAGTGAGAGAATCTCATGTCACGCGGTCATATCTACAATCATATCAATGTTAGGAAGTGGGAAGTCGTCTTTGGGACATGCCTTGTTGAGGTCTCTAAAGTCTATGTAGATACAGATGCCCCCATCAAGCTTTGAAATAGGTACCAGATTTGATACCCACTCCGGATAGTTGATTGGTCATATGAACCCTACGTCAAGCAAATTCTTCAATTCCATTTTGACTAACAAGGCAATCTAAGGATGCATTTTTCTAAGTTTTTGTCTAACAGGCTTTGCTTCAGGGTAAACTGCTAGATGGTGGACCACAATCTCCGAATCAAACCTAGGCATGTTGACATAGCTCCATGCAAAGTTGACCTTTCTCTCCCTTAAGAAAGAAACTAGGAGCTCCTATTCTTCTATCATCAATGATTCAACATAAAATGTGATATGCAAAGTTTCCTATGTTCCCAAGTTGACTGGATTACACTTCTTAGCTAGAACTGTTGACCTTTCTTGATGTAGAGCACTGAGAGGAAGATTGAATCCTTCATCCTTGGGTGCCTCAGAGAGGTTTTCACCATTGGATATGTCCTTTATTTTTACTATTATTGGGTAAGAGAGAGCCACAATGTGGTTTTCACTCAAAGACCTTAATACTATTCTCAAATTTTCACTTTTGCAACTAAAGGATTCAATCATCTCCCCATAGTAAGCTTTTGTGTCCAGAATGATATCAAACCCAGTCTTGTGATCTCCATATGGTATTGTGTTCCGCAGTCCCATGAATTCCAAGAGCGCCACATCATTTTTTAAAGTGTCCAGAATTGGAGGTCCTCATTGGTTGTAATCAATGAGCTGGGGGTAGACTAGGTTTATTTTATGGGTTTGATGGTCATTGGTCTCAAAAGACATGGTGCTAATAATGAGTAGGGAAGTATCCTCAAAAAGCATGGGAAAATCAGTTATGGGGTCTTCCTCACTACCTACATCTATGACCTGATCTATGGATACCGGTATTTAATGGGTGGGTGTTGATTGCCAAGGAGGATTTTTGACCTTCCTAACTGAGGCACCTCTACCAAATATGGTCACCTTCGGAGGTGTATATCCGAGGCCAATATTTCTCATATGCGTCTCAGGAATTATAGGTATTAAAAGACCATTGTCATTTTGTCCAAGCTTTTTGTTCCTATTATAGCCCATGGTGAGCATCATTTGTAAGCCTTTACTACTATCATCCATAGGTAGGTCAATTGTTGGTCTATTGTCTTAGTACAGGAGGTTTGATGGGTCTTCTTCTATTATTTCCCAACCTAGGTCTCCCCAACTCCTGAAGCTAGAGGGACCTGCTATGAAGGTTTGGGATAATATTCCTGTTGGTTAAGGTTTCCCATGAGATCGAGGAGATTGTGGTAACTCTCCCACCACAAAATCCCTTTTCTTCATTTTGCAATTCCCACATCCATCATCTTGGACAATGACCTTGATTTTGGAGATATTAGGAATGGAGGGTGTCTCTATCTTAGAAGTGGAGGCTAATGTAGTTGGGTCTACATATGGAGTGCTGGGGCTTTCATCATTCTTTGGAACCTAAGGGATTTTATAATATTTGGCTTCTAGTCTTTTTCATTAGGCAAAGGGTTCAGGATCACCGTAGATGGTAACCTCTTGATTTTCATACAAGAATTTGACACATTGATGAAAGTTCGATGTAATCGCTTGCATCCCATGGATCCATGGATGCCCCAAAAGAATGTTATAAGTCAGATCAAGGTCCAGGACCTGGCATGTGGTTTCCATAATGGCGGGTCCTACTTGAACAGGAAGCTAGATAGTGCCTAGAGACACTCTTTCCTAATCATCATAAGATATAATCATGATGCCCTTACCTTTTTCAATAGCATCCTCTGAGAATCCCAAATTCTTTATCAACTTTAGGGAACAAATGTTTAGATCGACGCCCCCATCCACCAAGACCCTTTTGACTTTATTTTTGTGAACCAGGACTTCAAGGTGAAGAGCATGATTGTGAGATGGTTGGGATGGGAAGTCCTAATTGGAGAATTTCAAGAGGCTTGAGGTGGTGATATTTCTAACCATAGCTTGGAATTTTTCAACATCTAGATCCGTAAAGATGGTGGAAAAATCCAATGCTTCTTCTAATATTTTCTTGTGTGCGGGGGATATCTTCAATAACTCCATGATGGAGATCTAAGCGGGAGTTCTTTTTAGCTGACCTCGAGGAAATTGTAACCATGTGGAATGGATTTTGGATTAGAGGTGGATGCCCTAGGTAGTTGTGATGGTCTAGCGATGGTGACTTTGTCGCCGTGTGTGGTGACTGCATAATTAGCATTAGCTCCCTTAATGTTAATGACGGGGACATACTCCTCAAGTGTTGCAACATGTTCATACACATGGTTTACATTCTTGTATTTTCCTTTGCCCTTATCATTATTCCCTTTGTTATGGTCAAGAATTAGATTAGTGTATATCTTTAGGTCTTCATTTCCTGCGAGTTGCTCCACATTTATTATCTTGTCATCAATGAGGTCCTGGATTAAATTTTTTAACCTCATGAAACTATTAGTGATGTTACCCTTGATTTTGTGAAAGTCACAAAGCTAGTTTTCATTGTACCAAGGTGGTTTCACTTGGGGTTCTTGGTGGTTCTCACAGGTGGGGGTTTTGATGATAGTTTCATTTATCAATTTCTTCATGACCACCTCAAGTGGTTCCCTGAGGGCAGTGTGATTCCACTTGGGGGGATTTTTGTTTTGTAGGGGTGGTCCCCCTTGATTATTTAGGTTGTTGACCTAATTGTTGGTTGGTTGTTGTTGCAATACCGCATTGGTTTGTGTGTTGTTCTGATCATTATTTTGCAGTTACTGGTAGGTTTGGGTGTTTTATCTTGGAGCACTGATTATGACCTTGGCATCCACCACACCATCATTTCTGACATTTTTGTTCCTTTCCCTTGTATGAGGCTTTTAATTATAGCTAGTGAAGGGTTGATTATTTTTTTGTTTAAGATATGGAGGTGTCCCTCCTTGTGCAATAAGGGCTCATTCAATGTTAAGCGCCTTGGAGATCAATTGGTCATATGTGGTGATACCTTGCACCTTGAGATGGAATTCCAAGGTTCCCTCTAGATTGGAAATGATGGTGCAAACTTGTTGTTCTTCAAGCATGACCCATTTGATTCTATTGGCCTTGGATCACCATCTTTCCAAGAAGGAAGTGAATTATTCCCCCTTAGTTTGTTTAAGATTCAATAGTTCCTCTAGACTAACATCCATACCAATATTTAAATCGTATTTTTCTATGAATGAATCTACTATCTCTTGGAACTTTTTGATGCTAGGAGGTAGGCGAGAGAACCGCTCCATGGCATGACAATCCAAACTTTGAGGAAACAATCGCATCAGATATGTATCGTCGTACGCGACTTCCATGCAATGTACTTGGATTTACCTGATGTGATCTTCAAGGTTTCTTATCCCATGATATTTATCAAATTTAGGGATTTCAAACCCCTTGGGGAATGGTTTCATTGTAAGGCTCCTATCAAATGGATAGGGGCATAAGTTGCTTGGTGTTCTAGTGGTTTTCCTTGATTGAAGATCAAGCACTTGATGTGAAAGCAACTTGATTTGCATTGTCACATCATCCTATGGATCAGGGGGTGGAATGAATGTGTTTTGGAGTGGTCAAAGTGTTTGAGTGATAGGTGGGGTGTTGGGTGTATTGGTGGGAATATGTTGCAAGTTCTATTGATACGCTTGCATTTGCTATTGCACCAACGCTTGTTGTTGGTCATGCTATTTTTGTGCCAACAATGCTTGTTGTTGGTCATGTTGTTGTTGTGCCAACAAGGCTTGTTGTTGGTCATGTTGTTGTTGGGCTAATAATGTTGCTTCTTGTTGTGCTTGATACTATTTCAAGGCTTGTTGATATGCTTGTTTGTGGGATGCTTCTTGTTGTGTGAGGTAATGTGCTTGCGCCTGAGCTTGTTGAGCTTGGTATTGGGCTTGATCTTGTGCTTGTGCCTGAGCTTGGGATTGTGCTTGTTGGGAAACTTGTGCAATCTATGCGGCTTGTTGAGTGGCTAACTATGCAGCTTGTCAATTTTGGATTTGCTAGAGTGCCTTTTGATAGGCAGCTTGTTGAGAAACTTGTAACACAATGCTACATTGGTTTGATATGTTTGATTTTGGTGGTGGTGGTGGATTCAGAATGGTGTTTTCTATTGTGATGAGAGACACCATTGTATTGATGATTTGTGTAGTGGATGGTGCGATTAATATGTTTGGTGCAATTGATATGCTTGGTCCTTGAGAGACCATGTTTTGAGGTACTTGGGAAATGGTTGATGATGTGGTGGTTTCTTGTGTTATTGAGATGGTTTCCATCTGTTGTTGTGATATTGATGGCAATATGGGAGGATTTGGTATGATTTTTTGATTAACGATTAGGGGGTTATTTTGCATGAGTGGGGGTATTGGAGGTAACCCCAAACCAAGAGGTGATTTTGATGTTGGTGGAAAGGGGGGAAGTGGTGGAAAAGTGAGTGG
The DNA here is from genome assembly GCA_007258455.2 of Sequoia sempervirens. Classification (NCBI taxonomy): domain Eukaryota; kingdom Viridiplantae; phylum Streptophyta; class Pinopsida; order Cupressales; family Cupressaceae; genus Sequoia; species Sequoia sempervirens. The sequence continues at coordinate 676,551,056 of VDFB02000003.1, forward strand.
CATACCCCTTTTGGGAAATGATAAAGATAAAGGGTCAAATATGTCCCCTGGTCCAAATAAGTCACCTTCTCCTTGCGAGGTCATAAGGAGAGAGGTTTGAGGTGTTGCGTGAAATGATGATGATGGGTCATTGGGATCATGAGAGGTGAGGGGTACATACGAATGTAATGGATTTTGGGGGATGGGTTGACCCAAGATAATTTTTGTGTCCAAATCTTGATTATTCACAAGGGGGTGCATTTGTAGTGCATTGAGAAATGTGCTCCCTTTGTTAACAATGGGTTGATTTGGAGCAATGGATGATGTAATTTGAGGGATGGGTTGAGTGATGCTTTGGAATGGAGGTGTGGATGATATTTGGAGTGTGAATGATGTTGGGGGCATGATCCCAAGAGGTTGTTCCACAATGGTGATCACATTGTAATCGGAAGGGAGTTTAGCCCCTTGTTTTGCTAATTCAAGCATATATTGTGAGGGATGAAGCTTTACATGCCATTGAAAATTCTATGATTTTTGGGATTTTGGACCATTTCAGTGATCTCATCTTGTGTCATCCCTAAGACACTATTGTGATGTCCTCCACCTAACCTTCCTCTTGATGATTCTGAGAAAGTGGAAGATTGATTGTGGGATTCTTTGCCCCAATGGGATTGATCTTGGGAAAAGTTTGACTTAGGTCACATGAAGTTGATGTTTCTTTGTTGTTCTCCATGTTCTTCTTGTGTTGAGATCTAGTTTGAACCATAAAATAAGGCTTAAAAGAGAAAATTTAGGATGATTAAGGATCAAAGTGTGATGGTGAAATGTATGAAAGGTGGACGATATGGATGATTAAACTCTTAGAAGATCTTGAGGGGGATGCTAGACTTTTGGGACTTTTTGGATTCTTGGATTTTGATTTTAACCTTGATTTGGTTTTGGATTGTTTTGATTTTGGATAATGAACAAATAGATCCCAAGATGTTGGATGTTATCTATGGGATAAAATTACTCACAAGATGATAATTTTGACTAAGTGTAGGGAGAAGGATGCATCTACCCACACCTAACCAAAGAAGATGATTCGATGATAATTCAAATAAGCATATAGAGAAGGATACATCTACACATACTTAGCCAAACAAAATGTTTCAATTTTTTGTTTCAAGGATTTTGACTTATGGATTTGCCAAAAAGTCTAGCATAAAGGATGGTTTCAATATTTTCAAGAGTTGTTGGTGAGATGATTTTTATTTATGTTTGAAATATGGATGAAGGTTGAATTTGATCCTATGTGTACCTAAAAAGACTCTTGTTTACAAGACCTCGGTTTTGAAGAACACACTTTACTCTAAACAAGATGCTCAAATTGTTGAAAAAGTATCAGATTCTAACAATAATAAAATGAGTACAAATTGGGATTGTTTCTTGAAGCTCTTTTGTAAAAGTTGAAAAACAGTCTTTGAATGAATTTGTAGAGCATTGAGAGACACTTTTGATGAGCTTTTGGTCTAAGATCTTTTTACTTTGGTTTCTAGATTTTGATTTTGTGTGAAATCATTTGAAACACATGTGTGGGATTCAATTATTCTTAGCTTTGCTTAGTGACTTCTTTTTACCACAAACACACTCTTGATTAGGTTTTTTAAACTAGATGTCTAATGTCTTAACTTCTTCTCATTCCACAAAGTATATTATGTGGAACTGCAAGGAAATCAAGGAAAAATTTACCTAATGTTTGACTTTAGTAAGCAAATTGAGATATAAATCCAAATGTTTAGAAACCTCTAGGGATAGAATCCCTAGGGAAAGCAATAACACTTAAATTTTGTCAAAGATATTTTCTTCCTAAAGGGTTTGAAATTTGATGACAATGTTGAATGTTTGTTTTCCTAATGTTTACGATCAAGCAAAGTGTTTTGATTTAAAGAACATGCACAACCCTATGGATATTTGAGACAATATTTGTTGAGTCCCCACTTGGACAAGTCCAGCTATGCTTACTTTTAGTGAATGGTTAGATGCTTGACCACACAAGCTCCCCCTTACAGTGCACTTTCTTTTCGGGTCAGCCAAGCATCAGTACCCATGAATCTCCCATGACATACCTTCCATTTATACTAAAAGTCGTAAAAGTTTGGGGCTGCTTCAAAACAACCATTCTTGCACCAACAAATAGATAAGGATTTTGGCCTTTTAAACAAGGGGTTTCAATGCGGGCATTTCATTTGTGGGGGACCATCCATGCAGCGAGAGACCATTGCTTCCCTTCTCATCAGAATAATCCTCATGATACTTTCCTTTCCTCAAGTACCCACACTTATATACTGGTTGGAAGTCGCTTGGTTTTAGTGTGTTTCCAGTTGGGTCATTCCCTTGGGTGATTACTTTTTCCCACAAGGCAGCCCTCTAAGATAACACAAAATTGAGCAAACACATCTGTAGTTTGATCAATCTTTGTTGAGAAACAAAGAGAGAACACGTGCGATATGTTTCAATCACACTCACAAGATTTGTTTAATTTTAGGATCCAAATTGAAGTGTGTGGGAAATCACTTACACAACTTAATATCACCAAAATCCTTTTGATTCTCAAGATCATTGTAAGGCACGAGAGAAGCGCATACATCTTTTGATGATATTATTTTGGGTAAGTGATTACAAAAAACAAAGATGCACATGTTCATTTTAAATCGTCAAAGCAATGATTTGATTCTTTTTCAAGCACCAAAACAAAAGATGATAGTTGTTTGTTCAATTTTTAACCTTAAATCAAATCTAATAAGTTTGTCTAAAGTTCATTTTAACCTTTTTCCTTGTTCATTTTAAACCCAAATTGAAAATTGGTGAGTCCTAAAAGCTTGAAGAGGTAAAATCCTTAAATTTAGAATCACTTCCAAAAATGTCTAAAGACACTTAACACAATGGACAAATAACGTTATACTTCAAACTTCATTTTTTGCTCCTTCCTTGCTCCCACCTACAAAACTGGTTAATTCAAGAAAACAGAGACATAAAACAAGTTAGAAACTCCAAATGGTCAAAAGAAAAAAAGAACATGTCGAAAAAAATTGAAATTTGACTTTTTACTCCACCCCAGCGACACAACCCACATATGTGGCACTGTATAGCACCACTAGGTCTACAAGTGGCACCCTCCAATAGAACAAAGATCGCGATGGCAGTGCAATTTTGTTCAGCAATGCATTTTGAAGTATAAATTCCCAACGCCAGAGAAACAAAACAACATCGCAGTTTAAATTTTTGAATTTTTGGGTGGGAAGGTTGCAGCGACGGAGTTTGGATTTTGTAGTGTCGCTTTATAGCACCATTGAAAGGCTAGCGCTATTGTATGGCATTGCTGAACTGATAGCGACATAGTTTCTTGTAGACACCAAAAAAATAGAAAAAGCACATAATTTTGTTGCAAAACATGTTAAGAACTTGAGATTTTCCCTCCCTCTAGCACCAAATGTAAAACCCCAATCCTATACCTACACAAACACAATATTAGATCAAATGCAAGTAAGAACCAAGATTCCCCATGAAATTCATCTGCAATGCTCAAAAAGGAAAGAAACTAAAGAACAAAGCAAAGAAAGTAATCGAAATCCTATTTGAACAAGAAACCCTCAATCCCATGGGGGAATTAGTGCCAATTTGATGTGGAAATTGGCCATTTCCCAACTCCTATGCAAGATTTGTGAAAATTTGGTGGATGATTGAAGCTCCTTGATGAAATTTTGGCATAACCTTGCTATGAAACCATGAAAATAATGAACACTTAATATGAAATTGATAAAATTAGCTCTCAATGTGAAGAGAGTAACTTTGCTCTAAGTTGTGGATCCAAAATACAAAGGAAAGCCTTCCATTTATAGAAATACAAGATGGAGGAATGACCAAAATGGAGCAATGTTGAATCATTCAACACCCAATGGGAAAGTGCTACTTGTTAAGATGTGAATGGAGGAAGCTTGAACACATTTTGATGAATGTACACAATAAATGATATTAGATGGAATTTCAAAATTGTGAAATGACATGTTGGAGGGAGAAAAGAACAAATTAAATGCCACTTGGCTCAGTGCACAAGGACATGAAAGAGGGTTAAACGCTTTGTTGGAAGGACAAACCCACTTGGAGAGATTTTCAAACTTGGAGGAATATTTCCCTAAAGATGTCATGTTGAGAGAAAATAGGGATTTAATAAATCAATTAAATGTATTTTCATGTGCAACTGGAAAAATCTAGAGAATTTAGGTGATCAGGATTTAATTAATTTAATGAGGGATTAGCTGATTTGACCATTTTGACTTAGATTTTAGGGTTGATTTAAATCAAAATGAGAGGAATATGATTTAGACTTAATTAAATAAAGATTTTGATTTATTTAATTAAAAGGGGATGATGTTAGCTTTAAATCAAATAAAGATATATTTATTTAATTTAAATGAGATGACTTTAGATATTAAATAAAATAAATTATTTAATTAAAAGAGGGACAATGACTTAATTAAATAAGATTGATTTATTTAATTAAGAGATGAAGAGTGATGAGTTTAAACAAATATAGATTATTCGATTAAATGACTAGCAAAGAAGATGATTCAAGACGAAATGGTGTTAGTAAATCAAGATCAAGCATGTTGGTATATTTTCCATGTCTACATAAATAAACTAACCTTTATTTGATTTAAATCTAGCACCATCCCCTTTTTAATTGAATAAATCCAACTCTATTTAATTAAAGCTAATACTCATTATTCCTCTCATTTTGATTTATTTAAATCCAAATGTCTAATTCAAAATGTAAAATCAGCTAATCTTCATCTAAGTTAATCAAATCATGATTTGTCATGCCCACAATTTTTGCTAGAAAAACCCAACTATTTTTTTTTAAAACAAGCATTAAACTACTTAACATGGCGAGTGCATTAATTGTAACATCAAATGTTCATACACCATACATGTGCATGGTACATACAATGTGCATCAAGTGGTGTTGCTCATGCAACATCATCACTGACACATTGGCAAGAGTGAGGTATGTGGAGGTAGCGAGGTCGAGTATGTGGAGTCCATCATGCGCACCCCCAAGAGATAAGGAGAAAAGTTAAAACTTTGATATATGGGTATGAGTACATACCAAGATTAGACAAAGATTCATAGACCTATGGGTATACTAGCTTAGTGACAATTATCACCTTTACACTTTTGGAAATTTCCTACCCACTAAAGTATGCTATTTGTACATCCTATTGAGGAGAAAGAAAATATGATAACCTAGTTAGCTGAAAACCTAAAAATCATAAATAATATGTTATTGTGAAATTATTTTCTTAAGCCTTACTACTTTAATTCCTCTTGACAATATTGTTTACATTCTCACGTATCACTTCATCTTGGTTTCAAAACATGGAAATGGGTAGGCTATTTATAATTAGATTTTTTTGATTTCATTATTAATTATTGATTTTCCCAACCCCCTTTTTTTGTTTAACCTTAATTAACAGCCCAATAACAAAATAATGTCTTACTCCCCAACCATTTTATTTTCTTTTAAGCATATACTTTAAAGATTTCAATTCATTAATTTCAATATGCAAAAATATAATAGATCAAGACCTTTTTAAATATTCATATAGCACATATATACATGCTTAATAAATAACCCTGAAATTATTAACATTATAATAATATTTTTGAAAAAAATATATATATTATTACCATTATAAGTTTTAATATAACTCTCTATTTATGATTCACTATTATTTATTTAATTGTTACTTAATCTTATAAATAAATTACTAAAAATAATAATTTAAAAAGATTTAAAAGATAACATATACAAATTTAATTATATTTTTTTTCCTTCAAATATATTATTATTATTTTTCTAGAAGGAAGACAAAGATAAGGAGATAATCTGTTTTAAAAAAAAAACCCTAATAATACTAACCTTTATCTATGCATATAATCTTAATTTGGTTTAAAGAATCATTCCTTAAGAATATGGGAATTTACTTTTACTTTATTTAAGGAATAAATAACATCCTTTTACTTTATTCAAGGAATAAATAACATGTTTACCACCACAATGCTTCATTTATTTTTAATTTAGTGGCTCTTGTAGCCAGTTTTACTAAGAAAAAGCACATTAAAGATTGAGAATATTATCTTCATGCTAATATAAAATTCATCTTGGTTTCAAAACATGGAAATGGGTAGGCTATTTATAATTAGATTTTTTTGATTTCATTATTAATTATTGATTTTCCCAACCCCCTTTTTTTGTTTAACCTTAATTAACAGCCCAATAACAAAATAATGTCTTACTCCCCAACCATTTTATTTTCTTTTAAGCATATACTTTAAAGATTTCAATTCAATTAATTTCAATATGCAAAAATATAATAGATCAAGACCTTTTTAAATATTCATATAGCACATATATACATGCTTAATAAATAACCCTGAAATTATTAACATTATAATAATAATTAAACATTATAATAATTTTATGAAAAAAATATATTCATATTATTTATTTAATTGTTAATAATTATAAATAAATTCACTTAATTAATTTATTTAAAAAGATAAACTTATACACTTATAATTAATTCCAAAAAATAACATATACAATTTTTCAATTTTTCCTTCAAAATTTAGATTTTTCTAGAAGAAAACAAAGATAAGGAGATAATCTTAAAAAAAATACCCTAATTATACTAACCTTTATCTATGCTTAATCCTTTTCATTATTTAAGGAATAAATTTATTTCCTTTTACTTTAAATAAATAACCCATAAATACACAATTTCATTTGTTATTTTTTATTTATTTTAATTTTTCTCCAACGTGTAGCTCCTCATGTAGCCCTCACAAAGTACATTGAAAAGAAAGCTCTTCAAATATAATGCGCAGCACTAAGGCAATACTCATCCATGTTCTATTGGTTTCTTTTTATGTAATTATTTCCATTGGGACGCTGGAACAAAAACACAGCAATGAAGCGTCACAAGGGCGGGGACGAGAATGGCACCAGACTATGTGGTTGTATCGTCTGCACACTAAGAGTATTCTCATATCTTTGTCGTCCCTATTTTTTTAAAGAAAGAATCTTATTTGATTGCAAGGGAGAAATCGATGCTCCGAAATTGGACGACAAGCAATTTCTTGCTCTTTTCTCTGATCAAGATTGTAATTATTTAATTCTCAGACAATGTGAGCCACTGAGGAGGAGTGCAACCCAACAACCATGGGAAGAAGTTTTAAAGTAATATTCTATTACCAACAATGGTATTAAGAGTTTTATTTTCATATTAATGGGACAATGTCTCATGGCAGATCCGATCAGAATGGTTTGAATCAATGCAACGATTATTAATTTATAACATTACACCACAGTTTCACTGTTTGTCTATTTCACTAGGTAGTATCTTAAGTGTTTGACTGAAAAATGTCCATGGGCGTATTGTTGAAGGACTGTTTGCACAACTAATAGTGTTTTATTGTTGTCAAAAGAATGGCATTTTCTGCTCTAGCTATTGTTTAATTTCCTTAGTGAATAGAAAGGTATTGTCTTGATTCTAACATTGTGTTTACCATTTAGTACCCTATTCACCGATGGTTTCTTCTTTTATTCTGGTTCTTTATGCACATTCGAAAGAGTCCTACCCATAGCTTAGTTCATTACAGTACAGTAATTTATAATATGATTTTATTGTTTATTCTTGATGCGGGAAATTTAAGGTGGAATAGTATTCAGTTAAATATTTGTGCATCCAGAAAACTCCCACATAGATTTCAAAGTAAATTTCAAATTTATTCAGAAACATAGCCAAATTTTTAACCGATTGGCAAATGGACTTCGAACAGAATTTCAACATAGTTCCCTGTAAATTTCAAGCCACATATTACCAATAATTTTTGAACAAAGAAATATCCGATCCGAAAAGTGTATAAATCACAGTTTAGAGACTCATGCAAACTCCGAAGAAATATGTAAACAAGTACAAGGTATACGAAACATAAATTTCCTTTCTTGCTTATTAGCATAGAATTTTCCCAAACACCACTGGTTTATGCATGGAATTGAATTAATTCAACAGAGGTGATTTCCTCCAAATCTTGCAAGATTTTAGTACAGTTTTCTAAAGACCATGAGTAACAAAGTTCTTTACAAAGGAGTCAATAGACAAATTATTGATAACCGATTCTACGTTTAGATTGTTGATTTATTTTCTTCTTTTCCAGCATGATAAAACATAAACAATAAAATCTTGCTCTCCTCCCTACCATAATGGCATCATGAAGCCTTAGGGGCTCTAGCCATACCCCCGAGCAAGGACATCTTTCAACCCCATGATAATGAATGGAGTTCTTTCAGATTTTACAAAAAGAACAAGCAATAACATAGCATAAATCTACTTACATATAGGTTCCTCACTTGTCATAATCAACAATGAACCATACTAACATGATGCCTTCTTACAACAATTAAACAAAGGAAATGGAAGCAGAGAAGAAAACTTATCTCTTTTCTTTAGGTGAGGGTATTAAACTCCTTTATCCTCCTTTCCTCTCCAAGCTAAGCCATCTTTCTCACAATTTCCCCCCAACTTGGGTCTCCTCTCCTCTTTTCATCCTCTCTACTATCTCCACTAGAGTTCTCCAAAAGTAGAAGTGGGTAACACCCCACTCCTTCCTCTTCAAATATATAGAAGTTTCACAAATTGCAACTCTTGCATGTGAAGGTGTGGAGTGTACCTCTCCCCATCAATGAAGGTCATATCCCTATTAATGAGAACATTCATTTAGACAACTACCCAATCTTTCTACCCCATCCTTTTCTCAAAATTCGTCACTCTCCATTATGAGGGCTTTTTAGGTGTCAAATCATGTTGTAGGGGCACTATTGTATGCCCACTTGACCCCTACCACTATGGTATAGACCCTAGGGGATTAATTTTTGCACCCTAACCCAAAAATTTGACCAACAACTCTCATTAAAAGCCCACTCAAGGTTCCATGCGAATTTCAAACTTAGTTAGGGGTTACCAAGACATAATCCCCACTCACACCTCACATGAATCACAACTAAATGCCCTCACAACCTTAGTCTTCCAATACATTAACTCTACTTGTTTTTAGGCCCCAAATGGGTTCAAATTTATACCTTCATGAATAAGTCCTTTGATTCGCTCTTGATGGTTCTCCCTTCTCATGCTAACATCGTAGCCTTCTTGCACATTAACAACGTGATCATAAGTATTAATTGTGCATCACATTAATCTATTAGCTGAACATTCTAAGTTTTAACTCTATAATAATCCATTTATAATCTTAATTTGCATTCCATGGTATACGAGTGCATTCCACCTTCATGGTAGTGATAATAAAACATAATGTCCAATGATATGCAAAAATATTGCTAAGGGATCATCATATTTATTATCCACCATATATTAATTCAAGAAAAGCATATAACAAATTAGGTTGGTATTAAGTACATACAAGGTGGGGTCTTACGATTAATCCTAACTCTAATCACTCAAATCCTCTAGATTTTGCAACTTGTGCAAGTAAATCAATTTAATTGATTTCTAAATTCTTCTATTTCAATCAAAAAAGGCATCAAGTTCGAATATTATTCAATTTGAATTCTCCCTCCCAAATGTCTTATCCTCCAACTTGGCATTTATGACTCTTACAAGTCATTTTTCTTGAGCCAAGTGGAAATAATTCCTCTTCCACATCTTCCTCCACAAGCTAACTTTTGAATTTCAAATCTCCACCTAATGGAATTTATGTGCACATTCATCAAAATGTGCTCCACCTCTTTTCAATAGCATGTTGACAAGTGGCATTGTGTTATTGGTTGATCTTTAGTCCAACATTCATCTTTTTGGCTCACTCCTCCATCCTTCTCTCCTATAAATGGAGAACTCTTTTACTAATTTGGGATCCACAACTTATGCAAAGCCATTATCTACACATTTTATGCAGGTTCATCCATTGTTCATCAAGATTTTCATAATTTTCATCCACCATAGCTAGGTTATGGCAAATTTCATCAAGGGGCACCATTGGTCATCTTCAAAGATTGCAAGGAATTGGGAAAGGGCTATTTTCCACATCAAAATAGCACCAATTCCCCCATGGGATTGAGGGTTTGAATGTTTGAGCAAGATTAGATAGCTTTCATTTGGTTTATTTGGTTTATTTCTTGTTCTTGACATTTGAATGAATTGCATAGGGAATGATGGTTTAGATTGGTATAATTGACTAATATTGTGTTTATTGTTCATGTATATGTAGGTCTAGATCCACCATTCACACAAACTATTGCATAAAGCAATGGGCCAAGCTGTCTAACAGCTAGTACTACAAGATCATTAACATCAACTGTCATTTTTCCAAATATTTTAGTGGCCACTGTGTGAAGGTCTCTTCTTTCTCTTTTAGATATACAACTCCATTTATTTTGTCTTCATAAGCAAGGGGTATGTTACTTGTGACCTTTAAAATACTTACATTTGCATCTCTTATTCTTTTCAATTTGACTCCATGTACACTCGATAGCGAGTGAATCTGCCCAATGCCCATAGTAGCACTATCAAATGGATCCAACACCTCAACTTTATCCCCTTCTTGGGGTTTATCAATAAATGTCTGCAAAAACAAAAAATAAAGATTATATTGAAATATAAAACACACATTATATTGTTTTTGACAGCTGTATGTAATGTCTTATGTCTTGGAACAAATCAGCTTTTGTATGTGTTTTTTTTATTTTGTTGATAACAAAGAAGCAACTTTTTACTCTAAAAAAAAAAACTAACCCATTGCGAGGTACAAAAAAATGGAGGGAAAGACTACAATTATGCTAAGCTATATGAATACTCTAGAAAGAGACATGGATTGGAAATGAAGTCACCCCCAACTGAGGACCATAATATCCCCGAATACATTGCACTAATGCATTGTCAAAATATATGTATGCATTTTATTACAACTAAGCTCTAAGCTTCCATATGTAAGTTATATGTTCTCCCTTATTCCTATAATCTATGTATACTAACTAATTACACTTCACCACTATTCTAACCAGCTTCTATCAAATAGGTAATGATTACCCTTATTTACATAATAAAACAACCATTACTTACTTGAATAGTTCTTACTTGCATGTAGTTTCATAACACTCACCTTGAATTCAGCATGACTACCACTATAAATATATGTGCATGCTCATCAAGTTCATCATCATAATCACTACCAACGTCATTGCAAACATGAATTTGTACAACTTTGCAAAGAGTTATATTGATAGGGCCCTTTTCTTTTTGTTTTGCTTTCATATAATTACTCTGTATCATGTGGTTCAATCATCATGCAAAAATTAATATAAGTCAAGTAAAGAATGCAGAAGCTATAAACTTTTATCCAAAAGAACATTTTAACCACTATTCTAACCAGCTTCTATCAAATAGGTAATGATTACCCTTATTTACATAATAAAACAACCATTACTTACTTGAATAGTTCTTACTTGCATGTAGTTTCATAACACTCACCTTGAATTCAGCATGACTACCACTATAAATATATGTGCATGCTCATCAAGTTCATCATCATAATCACTACCAACGTCATTGCAAACATGAATTTGTACAACTTTGCAAAGAGTTATATTGATAGGGCCCTTTTCTTTTTGTTTTGCTTTCATATAATTACTCTGTATCATGTGGTTCAATCATCATGCAAAAATTAATATAAGTCAAGTAAAGAATGCAGAAGCTATAAACTTTTATCCAAAAGAACATTTTAAGCATGAAGAATGAAAAAACATTGGGACAGATTAACTTGCAACTTCAAGAATGCAAAAACTATAATTTTTTGTCCAAAAGAAGAATGAAAAAACATTGGGACAGATTAACTTGCAACTTCAAGAATGCAAAAACTATAATTTTTTGTCCAAAAGAAGAATGACAAAACATTGGGACAAGTTAACTTACAACTTAAAGAATGCAAAAGCTATAATTTTTTTTCCAAAAGAAAAATGAAAAAACATTGGGATAAATTAACTTACAACTTAAAGAATGCAAAATCTATAAATTTTAGTCCAAAAGAACATGTTAACCATGAAGAATGATGAAACATTGGGATAGATAACTAACAACTATTATATTAATTACCTCAACTTCAAGGCAACTAAGACGACTATGTTGTGCATTCTTGTCCACTTCATCATGATCACTATCAATATTGGTAGCTTTGTTGACATCATGAAGGCATTTTTGTTTTCCTATTGTTTTGATAAAATTACTCTGCATGTGGTTTAACCACTGTACAAAAAAATATACAAAACATTCAATAGTCAAGTAAAGAATACAAGTTATAAATTTGTCCAAAAAACATTTTCTGAATCACTCCAACAATAAAGAAACTAGATTGGATCCTCCTATTCTCAAATGTCAATAATCTACATATTAAGTGGCATTTGTATATAGAATTTCCAAACAAGAATAAATGAGATCAATAGAGCCTCTTACCTCATATGAATCCATGGATTTATGATCATTCCATGCAGAAACTATAGGGTTAATGGAGGCAACCAACTACGAAACTTGTTGAGTGAGACTGAATATGCAACTCATTACCTTTTGGTACCCTAGTTCATTTGAGTTGACATGATCTACAGAGGCTCCTACTGGGCATTGAACAGATGGCTATGAAATCCCTATTGACAAACTAGATTTCCTCTTCATCCTACTCTTAGATTTACTAGGATCTAGTGTTGCCATATAATTGTCAATATCTTTTGCACCTACTTCTCTATTACTGTTTTCCACCTAAAATACTATGTCAATTTCAACATATAGTCAGTTCAATAAAAAATCAAAATAAATATCACAATGTAAATTGAACCAAAAATCCATACACTTACTACAAATTTGTCCATTTTGGCATGCAACCCGCCTCGACCAAATGTATATCCAACCCTCACATTATCTCTTGCTCTCTTGCCTCTATTACTCTTTGCCAAATATTCTTCGGAATACATACTTTCTCTCAATGCCTCCCACTTTTTGGGAGATAGAGTGGAGTCTAACCTCTCTTTTTCCTCCATGATTTTTTTTTTTGCAGTTGTATCTAAAATTGTTCATCAAAATTCTCATCTTTTGCTTGTAATATTTTCTCTAGATATTTTTCCACTAGTAGTCTCAAAATCATTTTTTATTTTTTGTATCATAGTTTTTGGATCTCGCTCTGCAAAAGTTGATTTGCAAATATCCAAATGGGCCCTACATCTTAGACCCAACTCGGTGGCCCACTTTGCAACATTTGTCCCAATGGGCTCACCATCTCTCGATACCTCAAGCAAGAATGGCTTCTTTCCTTCTAATTTTCTTTCTTTTGCATTCATCTCTATAGATCTATACAAATATTTACTCAATCTTTATCTTTTGAAAAAAGCATCCACATCTTCTATTAAATTATGACTACCAGTATTTCTGGCTGATCCACTAGTTCCATCAAAAGTTCTAGATGCAACAGGTGCACTCTAAGGCACAACAGATGCAAGCGGTCTCTCTTCATGACTTTCATTAACTAGAACTTCATGATCCTTGGCCACATCAAGTGTGGCATGAGTAGGTAGATTGATACTAGTCTCCACAGATTTCACTTCAAACACATCCTTTAATGTTGAATAAATCATCTACAGACTTGTTCCTTTGCTCTGATGTTTTTCAATAATCTCTCTTGGACTTAGTTCTAAGAGATCATGACAACGTTGCACATCACTAGGTGTTATATCAGGCTGCACATCACCATGTGTTATACCAAGTTGCACATCACCACAACTATTTTTTTCACCAACTGCATTTGTTGAATCACAAAAGCGTCGGCTTCTATGAGATGGAAACACTGTATCTTTTCTTTCCTTTTATTTTTTCTCTACATTTTCTTTGCACTCTTTTTGTTGCCTATAAAACTAAGAAAATCATATTATGTCTTATATACATAAAACTATTTCCTATAAAATTTCATTAAACAATATTAAACAAATAATATACTACTTAGTGGATTTACAACTTTCCCGCTTATCAAACCAAGACACAACAAATATTCATTATTCTTGGCCACTTTTTCACTACGAAGGCGCTCATAATCTATCATTGAAGTTTTAGCATTATGATCACTATCATCTAATTTACACCTTACAGTCCTTGTCTTCATTTCCTGAAGTCCAAATAAACAATAATGTATAAATCGACAACTTGAATCAATAAAACTTTATTGAGTTCATAAGTTGATAACTGCAAATTGAAACTTAAAATAAAATTCAGCTTATAGATTAAAAAGAATTTGCAGTAAAAAACCAAGAAGATGTTTACAATTACAGGTATCAAACAAATTTTCCTTATGGATATATTCAGAAGAAAAGAACTCATAAAAACATAACACCAGTAGGATGAAGAAAAAACATAGTCTAGTTCATCATGAGGTGTGTTATAACCTTAAAAAATTTCCTAGTTCCATCATCACAATTAACCTTGAGCTCCATGACCAGAGCCTTGACCCTTATATTCCTTTTTATTTTTTATTGAGCCTCCCCACTGTAAACAAACATATATTTTTTTTAGGTTTGTATGATACTGAAAGACCTATACAAAGCCAAAAATTCATCATATATACTTAAGCAAAAACATGTCTAGCTACAAACATTCTAAATCACTTAACAGTCCCTTACATCGATCCCTTAGTAGTAATTTGAACCCTTGGCAGGCTGGCGGTGTGTAACAGACAACATGAAGATATTTACCACCATACCATAGAAGTATTATGATGAGGACTCGGTTGGGCGGTATGAGAGAATTTAAATACATCATAAACCACCATACTGCAAGAAAGAAAAATGAAGGGTGTGGTATAGCAGGGAATAACCCGCCATCCTACGAGGAAGATCATAAAGGCATGTGATATGGTGGTATGAACCGCTATACTGCGAAAAGACGTGACGAAGCATGTGGTATGGCGATAAGACATATGTGACCATTAATGTAAACCACAATACCACAGGTTAAACAAGTCAAGCTTGCAGTATATAGGTAAGGATCCTGCTACCCCATAGTGAAATGCAAAGAAGCATGCAGTATAATGGTGTATACCCCTCTATCCCACGATAGTTATAGAAAGTGGTGACGATATAGCAATATTAAATGAATGAATCACATCAACCCTTTGGTCTTGTAAAATCAATGGTGCATATTCAAACTCAAACTACAAGTTGATTGCAAAATATTTGACGTAAGGTTGATATTAATTTCAACATGATTGAGCTTGGAAGCCATTAAACTAAGAATTCAACATTCTCTTTGCACTCATTTGCAAAAATTATCATGTGGGGATTTGGGAGTTCGAGGAGGTTAAGCTATGCAACCATCATAACTCGATTAAGTGCACAAAACTCATTGTGAAATAAGTTTTACAAGTACAAGATTGTTTGGAATTCTACATTTCAGAAGTATAGAAGTAAGATAGTTAAAGATCATGTTGCCCAAGAAGAAAGAACCTAAAACTAAAAAGGAAGAATATAAGGTTAAAAAGTGGTCCTTAAAACAATTTATCCTAGGTATACTCCCTAAATCAACTGATAGAGGATTTAATAATTTTTTTAAAGATGTGGCTCATGGTTGTAGACATGCCCTTATCACTATCTTCGAGTGGGAATTGTTCTGGTACTTTTATGACAAAAGGGAGGACAAGATTTCGATGTCAAATCCATGGGCTTTAGATTTGGCCAAATTGATTGTCCCAAATATTTTTATAGATGTAGAGTTCATCAAATTATTGGATCAGAGTTATCATCTTGCTACTAGGTCTATGAGATTTCCAAATGGTTCACCATTAGTTATGTTGACTAAAGTGGCCATCATTGAATCTTTTGACCTAAAAAAACAAGCCCTGACTAAAATTGATTTGCAAAGAAGTGAAGAAGAATATACTAGATTGAAGAGAACCTATAGAAGTGATGAACTCCCCATTTACATGAAAAGGGGTGTGAACAATAGGGTGATTCCTATATTCCTTCTTTTGCTACTGAATAATTTGTTGTCATAGATTTCCAATTCTATTTGAAGCAAACCTACTTTTCTCTTTGTCAAGTAGTTAGGATAGGGGTCAAACCGTGCAATAGTGGTTTACAAATTTTATGAGGAAGGAAATTTCATTTTTCTTCCTTTCCCCAAACTCAACAGGTTTGGTCGAACTCAATGGTTCGGCCGAACCACCTTATATGTTTGACCGAACCCCCAAAATGTAAACAAAAATAATAATATTTTAATGGGTTCAGTCGAAAATGGGTTTGACCAAACCCCCTCAAATAAGACATAAAAAAATGAACTTGTCACTGTCATTTTTGCTTTTTCTGCTTTCCCCGCGCTCTATGCGTGCGGTGAATGGCGAACGTGATCTCCAAACGGCGAAAAAAATTGACTTCATCTCTCCAAAGTTCATCAACCCAACTTGCATATCGAGCACCAGGTTTGTCAAATTTGAATTTCATAGACTTCAAAATGCATTTGTTTGTTAAATTTTGAAACCCTAAATGAATTTTTTTTCAAATTTGTTGAATTGAAACTACATTTGTTTGAAAGTTTCTAATGCCTTTTCAACATTCACTATTTCTATTATACATTTCCACTATGTCAAAAAATTAACATGCCATGTCTATGCTTCCACATTTTGCATACATTTCTACCAGGGTACCTCCAATTTATTTGAGGCATTATATCAAATAGTTCATGGTAATTTTTGATGGAGTACATGATAGAAATAGTGTTTCCATTGTATGCACCCTATATCAAACAATTCATTAACAAATTTATTTGAGGCATTATATCAAACAGTTCATGGTAATTTTTGATGGAGTATGATAGAAATAGTGTTTCCATTGTATGTGCCCTATATCAAACAGTTCATTAACAAATTTATTTGAGGCATTATATCAAAAACACTATTGGAAATTTATTTGAGGCATTATATGAAAATCACTATTTCTATCATACTCTGTCAAAAACACTATTGGAAATTTATTTGAGGGATTATATCAAAAAATTCATTAACAAATTTATTTGAGAAATTATATCAAACAGTTCATGATATAAAGTTTAGGGTGCATACAATGGAAACTTAGATAAAATTCTTCATATTTTTCCTTTGAGTCTTATGACATTACTCCAAAAATGGTTGGTGAACTAAATGTATGAATCGGAGAATAAATTTAGAGGAAAGAAACTAGATTGTTTGAATGAAATGTATAATAAAATAGTTCTATTAGGATTAGAAGGAATGAAGGTATTATTACATTTTCTAGTATTAGGAAAATATAAAAATATGTCCACTTTACTATATATATATATTTAAAACTATTCTTCATATATCCATGTTAAAACTATTAAAAATTAAATTACATAAATCAATTTTTAAATTTGTACAAAGAAATAAATGACTTTGACTAAGAGCGAATATTTAAAATATAGCTATCCTCTTTGCAAAATCCAATTTGATTTGAGATATTTATGGACAAAAAATATGGATGAGCATGAGGTAAGTAAGAAAGAATAACCTTAATTTATATCTTCCCTCATCAAATAATTTCATGTTTAAAGAGTTTCTTAAGGCATATCCAATTATGAAAAACTATTATATACTTGTTATAACTATATTAAAGTATATCATGAATAAATTGAAAGGATAAAGAGTAAATCACTAAAAACACATACATAAATCATAGAAGTAAATTGATTAATATAAGGAGATTCAAGTGGTTGGATAATTTTTTCAAGGAGTGGAAGAGGTTAAAAAGGAACCATCAAATAAATATAATATTTTAAATACTTTAAAATAAAAATACATTTCTCCCTGCTCTAAATTCAAATGGTATTCCTTCTAAGATGATAATAATTGAAAAAGAAGAAAATAATCATTATGAAGATCAAGTACCATTGATAAGTTTTAAGAGATCAAATAAAATATTCAACAACACAAGAAAAAAGAGAAAATAGTTAATGCTAAAGAAACAACCACAACCAAGCTACTATGTTAATAAATTCTCCTCTTATGTAGTCTTCATTTCCCTATAAATTGTGGCCTCCTTGTACAAATTAGCTATTGATCACCATAGTGAAACAAATTTAACATTTTGAAATGGTTAAACATTATTATTATTAATTATTATGTGTTTATTTCTCCTCTCCTACTCTTCCTAATAAGGTTCTATTTTACAAGCCTCATATAAATGTTAGGGTTCTAACTTCTAAAAATTGAATAGTGTCAACTTAATCTCATTAGACAATGCTCCCCTAGT
>VDFB02000003.1:676569519-676673288 GCA_007258455.2 Sequoia sempervirens
TCATAATTTAAAAATAATATAATTTATATTTATATTAATATTAAATATTAATTTTTAATAGAGGGGGTTCGACTGAACATGTTTAGAATGTTCGACCGAACCCCATTCAAATCTATTTTTTTATTGTATGTTAAATGGGTTTAGTCGAACAGCAGTTCATTTGAACCCCTTTTCAACCAAACATTATTTTTTTATTCGACTGAATAGTTGTTCGATTGAACCCACTTATTTTCACCCACATCCTCTAAGGCACCAAAATTGATAAGAATTTTGCACTTCGAAACTCGATTTGAGAATGAAAATGGAGATATTAGAAACCCAATTGGTATTAGGTTGCCCTCAAAATGAGCTATCCAACGAATATAATTTTAATATCTTTTTTATTATATTATCTATTTGTTTTTTAAGTTTTATTAAATATAGGTTTTTCACCGAAAACAAAACTCTCTATTATGCACATGTGAAAAATAGAATATTATCAAAATAAAAATAAAAATGAGTACACCAGATATTGGAGTCCTTGATCCAACAAACAAACAAAAAATAAAAATCAATACATACAGTAAAAGTTATTCGTTATACGGTTGTGTTATGTCTGAATTGTAATTGATTTGACTTTGAAACTTGATTAAAGAAAATATTCAATAAAAAACTATCTAACCAATTGGAAGCACTAGATATCAGAGTTACAAATCTAAATTCGAAAGAATTAGAATTTTATCTTTCAAGGAAAAAAAGTTATGCGTTATATGGTGTGCGTCACTTTTTAAAAATGTTGTTTTTAAAACCAATTTTCGTGGGAGATGGAAAAAGAAGTGAAATCTGATTTCAAAAATTTTGAAAAATATATTTTTAGAATCTACAAAAAAAATGTGACAAGACTCTAGTTTGCATCATCTTCAAATTCCTCACGGTTTAACCTCTATAGGTGCCCGAATGTGAAGATTTAGTTAAAAAAAAAGTCAGTGTCCAGTTTGGCCAAAAATTGTAAACCACTATTGTGGGATCACCCAATGCACAAGAGTGAATGCCAGTTAGTTTAATGATGATGGATATGAGGATCCAAAACCTTGGGAAAAACATTGAATATGATTTTCCCTCATATCTTGAGAAAGCATTGCATGAAGGATTTTTACAAGTCAGGGAAAATAAAGCCTCTATAACATTCAGGCAATATTCTTTGTTGCGCCGCTTGATATTATACCAGAATAAAGATAGATGGAATAAAAGGATGTGTTTGGGTAAGATTGACTATTAGGGGAATTTTTTGACAGTACAACGATGGTGTTATATATGGGACAATAGATGTAAGAATTCAAATTATATGATATTCCATGATGACTTTGTGTACAAAATTATGAGAGTTCTTGGCCACCCACCACCAAGACTACACACACTTGTGCTAAAAATGTTAAGACCTTTGGCTTTGAAACTTGAGGAAGGCCATACTAATAACTTCGATGATCAGTTTTTTTACCAGATATCACAATAATCAGGATTTATGGATGCCCATAAGGCCCACATATACTACCAAAGTTTTTCCCCCTTTGATTAGCCTTTTTAGAGTTCATGTGGAAAATTCTATGGATGGAAAAGGATGTCATGCATAAACAAAAGAAGGGTACATTTCTACCCAATTTGACATATGGGGAACTATTAGTGGGATCTGATACACTTGAAGAGTTGCAGAATTATCTACAAACAAGGTACTCTTTAGAGTTTGGAAAGGAAAGAGCTTTTGACCCTGAGGGTCACATGAATTTTGTAAGACACACCATCCTTACCACTCACCAAATTGATTATGAAGAAGATTTAATAAAAAAATGTTTCTCCTCAAGAGGTATATCAAAGGAGGAGAAAATGAGAAATTATGAAAAGGCTTGAGGAAGACAGAAAGAAGAAGAACAATGATTTCTTGGGATATTTTCTAGAGGAAACAGATCCTCTCAAGAGGATTGATATGATGATTGATAAGTTTCATGAATTATATGAGAAGTCTGTGGTGGAGATGGAGAGACCTTTGAGATTATCTCCCAAAAGGGTGAGTGGTATTGTAATTATAGAACCAGCTCTGGATATTATTTCAGTATGTCATGGTCCTCCAGGATCACCTCTTGAACAACCACCTTCTAGAAACAAGAGACACGAGAGATAGACCCACTTGTTTCCTATGAATTAAGTGATAAGGTTGGAGATATAGAAGAAGCAGATAATGTGTTAAGACATTTGAAGTATGATGTTGAAGTGGACCAACCTATGCCTAAAACTAAAGACCATGGGCTTGAAGCTAGAGTCGATATTCAGGCATAAGGATAAAGAAATGCATGAGGATGAGAGGGTAATTGTAACTCTCGAGTTCTTGGAAGATGATGAATTTATCAAAACCCCTGAATTTAAAGACTTTTCTATTAAGATGAAAATGAGTTTTAAGTGAGGGTTGAAATAAATAATATGGGAGCTAAGGAATCCCAACATGACCAAATAGTAGCCCAAGGTTTTAATGAATTAAGGATTGATAATATTGATGTCATCCCACAAGAGGCTAAAGAGATGATTTCAAAAAGTAATATGTGTATTGTCCCTGATATGGAATTAAAGAAAATGTTTTTACTTGATCAAGTGAGAACATGGGAAGACCCAATGTCAATTGCTAAGTTTGACTCAGATGAAGGGGTAAGTGGCACAAGGTATAACCCTAGGATTGAAACCTTAGCATTCTGGGCCAAACAAAAGGGTACACAAAAACCAAGGTTACTAGATGTAGTGCAGGAAATGAAAAGGACAGTTATGGTGAAAACATTAAAGGATACATCTCCTCTAGAAGTTGCAGCCATAACAATGCATTTAGCTATGTTCACCCAAGCTGCAATTAAGGAGATGGAAGCTAGATTGAGAGAGTATGAAAAGGAAAAAAAAGTTTTTAAATGATGAAGTCAATAAATTTTTCATGGAAAATGTGAAGTTGAAGGAATAATTGAAAGGAACATGCCCCTCATAGAACAAGGAAATAATGTTATACTAGCCTCCTCCTGCTCCACCAATTGATGTAGAAAGTGCTTCCACTAAAAAAGTGAGCATTCTTAGATAGGAAATTGAAGAGTTAAAGAAAGCCAACAATGAGGGTAAGGAAGGAGTCAAAAAGAAAATCTACAATTTAGAGAAGGTCCTCGAGCATAGCATAAAGCTAATTGTGGATAAGTTGGAAAGTGTGTATGATTGTTATAGCTCACTAACATAGGAAATTAATCAAATGAAAACACATTTACCCATACTGGATCCCCTTTTTAAGAACTGATAGCCTATACACCACATATTGTTAACCTTGTGCATAATATTACAAAGGAGTATTGAGGCTCGACCTACAACATTAAAACATACAAAGAAAATGGCCAAAATAGTTATAGATGAATTCCAATATATACAAGGAGAGTGTTAGGGTTAAAAGGTAGATATCTAAAAATTAACATGTAGATTTGATCAATAAAACAGAGAAATAAAACACACAGAAAATTATAGCAAAAACAAGACAACATAGAGAATTTAACGTGGTTCACCCAATCCAAGCTTCATCCAAAAAACTGTGGCCATCCAATGATTTTATTATCCAGTGCAAAACTTATTAAAATCTTGTGAATAATCACCATTTTCTACATCCTATAACTCCCATCCCAACCCTTTATAACAAGCTTTTAGAAGCTTCCAGAATTAGGGTTTTACAAAGTTGGTTTTCCCTTTTTTAGTGATTTTTCCTTTTTTGGTGACGATGCGAAAAACAGGGAAAAAATATATTCTTAGGAGCTGCTGCCCTTAGAACTTGGTGAGGATACATGAAGAGTGTATAGTATAGCATGATCAGTCACCACATACCAACAGAGAGGACCAAAAGATCATAACAACAATATATTTATTTCATACTCTAAAGCAATGGTTTGTGCTAAAAACATTGAAAGATGATGACCAATTGAAGGACCTCAATGAATGGGAGAGTGAATTTGGCCAGATTGTTCCACATTGCATCACTTACATAAAAAATCATGGTGAGTTGAGTCTTCACAGCTTCAACTTAATCATGGATGGAGTAATAGCCTTGGATGTTGGATATTCTAACTTTATCATGGATGGAAGGGCATTACTAGACAATTGATGGAAGATTCACCTTGCAAATATATTGAAAATTCAACAATACAAATGGCCACATGATTATATAGTGTACGAGCGGGAGTAGAAGTATTTGGCTCCTCCCAAACAGTAGGCCTTAGGGTTGTCACAATGGAAGAACCAAACATTCAGATACACTAATATGGATAAAGAACCTTGAACATATCTTGAATGATCATGGGTGCCTTACGAAGATTAACAAACTATGGTGTCATGAGTGTTGCAGACTTCATTAGTTATCTACTTTCTTTGTTTTCTCTTAATTATGTCTTAAGAAAAACTAATGTTTAGTTTATATGAAGAGGCATGAATTTTGAAAATATGTCATATTTTGTAACAATCTAAAGGTTGTTGCTTCTCTTATAAAAGAGAAACCAAGACCAAATTTTTATCTCATCATCATAGGAAGTTTTAGAAACATATACAAGGATACTTTTGTTATATTGTAATGTCTATTTGAAGCAATCAATGGAGAAGAAGATTTAATCTAGTGATCGAATTTTGGTCTCAATTATTTGTTGATAATACTGTGTATGATATAATAAGTTTTGGTCTCAAATTGTGGTATTGGATTTTTTATGTATTTTAGATGGGAATATAGAGGTATATTATGAATTTAGTATTTTAGATATCATTTTATTAAAAAGATTGAACAATTTTCTAATTTTGCAGTCTCTTAGTTTTAGTTTTCAATGTTAGTTAGACCTAAGAGATCATTTCTTTGTTTGTAACGAGGAGTCTTAGTTCACCTAATTTTAAGATATCTATATGTATTATTAAATCACAGATGTTCATTTTTGTTTCCTTCACACAAGCATATTCAATTCATGTGGAGGCTAGAAGCTTTATTACAAACTAAAGTTATCATCTAGGATGTACAAGAAAAATCTAACATCTAGAAAACATATAGAACATACAAGAAATTATATTCTAACTAAACAAAATTAATTTCAACCAAAGTAAGAAAACTAAGAAGAATTAATTACATTCAATAATAAATTACACCATACATACAATCAAATTTTAGGTGACAAGATAACCTCTTAAGGTGATAGGCTAGTTAAGGTGACAAAACATCATAATCATCTGCATTTCCAACAAGATCAGAATCTTGATCACTCATTTCTACATCTGCTTTATTTTCTCCCTCATCCTCATCTGTGACATGCTTCTCATTCTCTCTCCCAATCTCTTCATTGGCAATCAAAATCTCTTCTTCAAACACTACATCATCGTCTTCATCCACTTCTTTGAATGTTTTTTGTAAAATTAACATATTTCCCATCATGCATTATATCAACAACTTCCATGAATTTTCATTTGAATGAGACTTTGTTTGAATGACATACGACCATCCTAGGATTCTTAAATCATCAATTAGAAATGACTGGTTAATTTCAACAGAGGAAACATACAGCTCATCCATCTCTGATAAAAATTGTCATATATTTGCATGTACAAATCCATAATCATCAAATTGTATTGTAGATGGTTGGATCCACTTACATTTTAAAAATATAGGACTATTTTCACCAAAATCCACTTGAATAATTTCTTGGATGAATCCAACATAAAATTTCTTCTCAGTTTGGTGAAGAAATTCAACACTAACAACACAATCACAATTTGTCTTTCCTTTGTCTTTTTCTTCCACTCTTAAATGACTACCATAGGCCCACATTCCACTAAAACTCATAACCCATAGATGTGGAGATTTTGAAATTTCACTTTCCTCCATTGTTATGTCTTGAACTTCTTCTTTTACATCACTGATAGCATTAGTAATCCATTCTTCAAATTTTGGAAAAAAATCACCTCTAATCAAATCATGATGTATGCGCTTTTGAGGTTGATTTTGCATCTAGGTTTGATTATCTTCTTCATATTTTCTACATAGAATATTAACGTACAAATAGTAATATTAATAATATAATTGTGTAAATGCAATTGAGTAAATAAATTATTGTGTAATTTTGTTTTTACCTATGCCACTTGTCGAACAGAGTTGTGTTTTGAAGAATATAGGAATGTATTGCACTTCTTTCTATTGAAAATTGAGGTGTTTATATATCTTAATACTTTGTAAAACTATTATACTTGTTGATCTAAATAGGTATTCTTTGTGGGTAATTATCTAATTAATTCATTTTATTATTTGTAGAATAAAGACAGAAGGTTGTAGAAGAATTAGACAAAATATTAGAAAGATTACACAAGCATGTACCATGGAGAAACCCTTTCGAGAAAAAAATCCACCAAGATTTAATCTATTATTCAATCTCTGAAGTAGATTACAATTGCTCCAATTCTTGTTTGAGAATGCTTCTTTTTCCTTCACCAAATCTTCTTTACAACCTGCAATAAACTAATACAAACTCTCTTCAACTTGCTTGAGATATATAGGCAATAAACAACTTTGTAAACTTTAAAAGAGTTAAAATTACAAAGCTCAATCCCTATCTCCTAAAAGGTATGCCTATCTCTTCCAAGTAGAGTTTAATGGTGAAGAACAATGCCAAATCATCATCTTCATCCATTTGGGTGTCCCAAACTGAATTAGTAACTCTTGACCTTTATTTTGTAAATATCTTCAAGGCTTTATCCTCAAAGTAGGCGCCCAAGAGTGGGCCCACTTAACTTAGCCTTCTAAAATATCTTAACATGCAAAGGATTTAATTCTAAGAAGCCAACTTGGGTGCCCAAAGTGGGTCCAAGTCATTTTCTGTTAACTGAAACATCTCTCTCCACCATTCATGCAAGAATGGTCATCCCCTGTTAACTAAAAGAAGTTACCTGTTATCTTTCATGCAACTCAAGTCATTAGTCATGCATTCCAAGTTAATTGAAGTCAACTAGCATTCAGCTAAAACTAACTGAAGATAACTGAACCATAACTGAACTAAACTGAACTAAACTAAACTAAACTAAACTAAACTAAATTAATTCTGAACTAAACTAAACTGAACTGAACTAATATGAACTAAATTGAACTGAACTAAATTGAACTAAACTTCATGCATTTAAACATCAAACCCTAACTCCTAGGATCTTGACATGCATTCAGAAGTGTTATCTTTTACTCCAAACAGTGAACTTAACTCAAGGTGAGTTCCACCTTCCATGTGGGTGTCCCATGTGCTCCTATTATTTAGGAACTCATCTTGGACACCCTCACATGCTCCTATCATTTAGAATTAATTACAAATGTCAATTAACATGATTATTTCATCCAAAATTAATCTCTCTCTAATCCTAGTGTTTGAGAACACTTTCCAAGGACTTTGGAGACACATGAAATAAATAATGTTTAGGATTGCAATTAAATGGCATCTTATTTCCAACATTCTCCCACTTAACATTATGAATTACAATTATTCTAAACAAATAATAATTATAAAACAAGTACAGAACTTAAGGCCAATGGCCTTCCTACACCAACTAATCAATCCATGCCATCTTGAAATGCAACCTGCATAATCATGAAGCTCCAAGCAAATGATTAAAACCAAGAGAACTTATCTGAAGGAACTGGTTTCATAAGATAATCTATAACAATAAGTAAAGTGCCAACTTTCTCAATTAATACTTTCCCACTCTCAGCCATTTCTCACACAAAGTGATACTTAACATCAACATGCTTAGTACAAGCATGATACATAGGATTTTTGGCTAAACACATAGTACTCTGACTATCACATTCAAGTTTAACTTACTTGAAATTAAAAGCAATACCTTTCCCAAGTCTCTATATCCAAACTACCTCTTTGGAGGCATGTAAGACCGCCGAGTCTGTTGAACTCACGTTCAACCAAGGTGTAGGCTCCTTGGTCTTTTCTGTTGAAAATAGCTTTTCTTACTAGTAACTATTCCAACATATATCTCTTACCATAAGAGAACTCAAGCCTCGCCTATTTCTTCTAGTATCTATGAGGACTTGTAAACAACTAATCCATGCCAAACTCCAAATGCAACATAGCACTATCATGAAGTAATCAAGCAAATGATTAATGTACCCAATACTTAAGATAAATACACAAGATCAATGTCAAAGCTCTAATCTTGAACATAAACATGACATCCATGATCTAACCATCTCCTCCTAGGAGATCACATGCACCATAACACACTTCAACATCCTAGTCTCAAGAGAACCATGCCAAATTCTAATTGTAACAAGAGTAAACCATGACATAATAGCAACCACTCTAAACCAAGAAAAAACCATATCCCCATTCACATGAGGATAACCTTACCAATGATGCATCCATGTCACTTCCAATAAATCCCACTAAACCGTGGTACCGAGTCACACATGGCATCGTGACTACCATCCTCTTCATGAAGATCACTATATCCTACCAAAGCTCCCCCAGAACTATGATACCAAGCTATACATGGCAACAAGATAAACATCAAACCATCACTGTCAAAAGCATATGGAATTTCAGAAATTTTCTCATGATCAAAATTATTATAACATGTACCATGCCACAACTCTAAACCACTAATCAAGAGTATACCATGACATAATAACAAAACCATCCTACAACCAAGAATCCATTTCATTGCCAAATGCTCCCACTGAACCATGATACTGAGCAATCCCATGGCATCATGATGCACATAATCAAAACCACATTTTTGTCATAAGCTCACACCAAACCTGTGAATCCAAGCTCTTAATGACACATGATAAACATCCTCTAAAGCAAGAATATATACCTCTTGTAACAAAATTATTTTCCAAAAACAACAATAACAAAAAATAGTAAAAGCTCCCACTACAGCCAAAAAACCTCCAATCTTTTAAGAGAAAGGCATCCCAATACTCTACCCAACCTTAGCTCTAATACCAAATGTTGAAAATTGAGGTGTTTTCTTAGCTTAATACTTTGTAAAAATTTAAGATTGTTGATCTAAATATGCTTTTCCTTTGTTATAGATTCTTTGTGGGTGATTATCCAATTAATCCATTTTACCATTTGTAGAATGAAGACAAAAGTTGTAGAATAATTAGCTAGGATATTAGAAATATTACACAAGCATATACCATGGAGAAACTCTTTCAGGGAAAAACTCCACCAAGAATCAATGTATTATTTAATCTCAGAATAAGATTACAATAATTCCAATCCTTACTTGAGATGCTTCTTTTTTCTTCAACAAATCTTCTTCACAACCTGCAATAAAAACTGATATAAACTCTCTTCAACTTGCTTGAGCTATATAGGAAATAAACAACTTTGTAAACTCCAAAAGAGTTACAATTAAAAAGCTCAATCCCTATCTCCTAAAAGGAATTCCTATCTCTTCCAAGTAGAGTTTAACGGTGAAGAACAATGCCAAATCATCATCTTCATCCATTTGGGCATCCCAAACTAAAGTAGTAACTCTTGACCTTTATTCTGTAAATATCTTCAAGGCTTTATCCTCAAACTAGGCGCCCAAGAGTGGGCCCACTTAACTTAGCCTTCTGAAATATCTTAACATGCAAAGGAGTTAATTCTAAGAAGCCAACTTGAGCGCCCAAAGTGGGTCCAAGTCATTTTTTGTTAACTGAAACATCTCTCTCCACGATTCATGCAAGAATGGTCATCCCCTATTAACTGAAGGAAGTTACTTGTTATATGTCATGCAACTCAAGTCATTAGTCATGTATTCCAAGTTAACTAAAGTCAACTAGCATTCAACTAAAACTAACTAAAGATAACTGAACCATAACTGAACTAAACTAAACTGAACTAAACTAAACTAAACTAAACTAAACTAAACTAAACTAATTCTAAACTAAACTAAACTAAACTAAACTAAACTAAACTAAACTAAACTAATCTGAACTAAATTGAACTGAACTGAACTTCATGCATGTAAACATCAAACCCTAACTCCTAGGATCTTTACATGAATTTAGAAGCGTAATATTTTACTCCAAATAGTTAACTTAACTCAAGGTGAGTTCCACCTTGCATGTGGGTGCCCCATGTGCTCCTATTATTTAGGAACTCATCTTAGATGCCCTCACATGCTCCTATCATTTAGAATTAATTACAAATGTCAATTAACATGATTATTTCATCAAAAATTAATCTCTCTCTAATCCTAGTGTTTGAGAACACTTTCCAAGGACTTAGGAGACACATAAAATAAATAATGTTTAAGATTGCAATTAAATGGCATCCTATTTCCAACACTTTCTTGATGTGATAACTTGAAGCAACATCCATTCCCTTCTAATACTTCACCTGTAATTGTTTCATCTTCATCATCATCCCATACACATCGATTGACATTTTTAAAATCCTTCATATATTATGTGAAAAATCCCATAGCCTCTTGCATTGAATAACCCTTAGACATGCATCCTTCCAATTTTTCCCTAGTACAAACATTTTTTTTCAAAACCTTCATATATTGTCCTATAGGATACACCCATCTCGTTCTTACTGGGCCATAATGCTCTAGTTCATATTCTAGATGTATCAAAAGATGCATAGAAATGTTAAAGATTTTAGGTGGAAATTCCTATTCCAATAGAAAAAGGACTTCAACAACCTCCTCCCTCAAACTATCAAAGTTTGAAGGATCTAATACATGTAAAATCATTCTCTTTAATATTAGGCCCAACCTTATAACTTCCAATCTTGGCCCCTTTTCCAAACTTGATATATTTACTACAATAGGTAAAATATTCTCGATTATGACATGATAGTCATGGGTCTTGAGGCCTCTTAAGCCATTAATGTTAGGTTGTCTTCTACTACTACTACTGATATACCCAGTGGGAAAGCGAGTCTGAGACAACAACTATAAGATTTGTGCACGTTGTTCCTTTGTCTAGACATAAGGAGCACTAGGTTTTCTATATTTTTCATTAGCATATTTTTCAACCCAAAGATTTTGATGAATCTTTAGTTGTCGAAAGTCTTCACATGATTAAATAGTATCAAAAGCACCAAAAATATTTTCTATAATAGCATAAACTATATTTTTCTCAGTATGCATAAAGTCAACGGTTTGCCTAATGGCTATATCCTTAAAGTATGGCAACTTGGGCGATCCCACAAAGCTGGTTTACAATTTCTGGAAAATTTTGATTTTTGCTAAAATCACATATTTTTAGAAAATATAATGATTTAAGCCTTTAAAAGTTTCATTTAAAGCATTCCAATTGAAGAGGGTTTGATCAAACTACCTTAGATAAAACCCCCTTGGATAGAACCCCGCTAGTTTTAAACCATACCTATAACAAAGTCTCCTTTACACCTATCAAAATGCTGATAAAAAACAACTTTTGATTTACTTTTTGGACGATCAAATAAATTCATTTAAAATTTATATTTTGTAAGTATGTAGTCCTTATTATAAGCTTCCCAAAAAATATAATTTTAAATAAATTTAATTTTATTATTATATTTATTTTTTATTTCTTGTGAATGTAAGTTTTTCACCAAAAATCAAACTATGTTCGACACATGTGGAAAAATAGAATATTTTCAAAAAAAATATAAAAAAATATGAGTGCACCAGCTATTGAAGTCCTTGAGCCAACAAAAACAATTAATTTTGATACATACAAAAAAAGTTACGCATTATACGGTCACACTATGTCTGAATTGTAATTGGTTTGACTTTGAAACTTGATTAAAGAAAATATATTCAATAAAAAAAATATCTAACCAAGTGGAAGCACTAGATATTAGAGTTACAAATCTAAATTTGAAAGAATTATAATTTCATCCTTCATGGAAAAAAAGTTATGCATTATACGGTGAGCGTGAATTTTTTTGTTTTTTGAAAAAAACTAGTTATCAAGGGAGATGGAAAAAGAAGTGCAATTTGATTCCAAAACTTTTGAAAAAAATATATTTAGAACCTATAGACAAGATTTCACAAAACTCTAGTTTGCATCATCTTCAAATTCCTCATGGTTTAGCCGCTATAGGTGCCCGAAAGTGAAGATTTAGTTAAAAAAAATCATTTCAGTGTCTAGTTTGGCCAAAAATTGTAAACCACTATTGTGGGATCACCCACTTATAGAATATGCACAACCTTTTTACACCACGTTCACTACATGGATCATATCTACTACTAGCAATCCCACCATTTTCAATAAATGATATTCCTTTTTGCCCATTCTTAACAATGTAATCACCTGTTATTACTAATGGTGCTTCACAATTCTCTTCTTGACCATTGAAACATATTTTTTGTCGATGATATGGATGATCCATTTTAAGGTAAGCCTGATGTCCATAATAAATACACTTACACAAACTTCTTGAGTGCCTCACAAAATCCTTAAAGTTGCAAGTCAGACATCCATGGTATCCATGAACACTAAGACTAGACAATGTGGCATATGCAAGAAGATCATGAATCGTAAACAATAAGGAAGCTCTTAAAGTGAATTTGATTGAATGAACATCCCTTAAAGATTGAATTTCTTCAATTCCTTTCCACAATTCTATTAGCTCATCATATAATGGCTCTAGATAAGCATCAAATGTATCTGAAGTCACACTTTTCTTTCCTAGTATAATCAATGATAGGATTAAGAAAAATGGTTTAGTTGCTAACCATGGAGGCAAGTTATAATTTATTAAAAACACTAGCCAAGTTAATAATTTAGTACTTTGATTTGAGAATGGGTTCACCCCATCTAGAGCCAAACCCAACCTTATATTATGAGGATCTTGAGAAAAATCAGGCCATATGTTATCAAATTCCATCTACATCTTAGAATCAGGAACATGTCATTTTTTTTCCATCAATGCTCTTATTTTGGGCATTCCATTGCATAAGTTCGACAATGTCTCTGCACCTATACATTCGAAGTAATTATGGGATTATCAAAAAGTGGCGAAGAACCTTTCTAGGAACCACAACTGATTTCAACCCTTGTCTATACCTCGCTTCATGACATTTCGGACATTCACTCTCACTTGTAAGATTATTGTGAAATAATGCACAACCATTCACACATGTGTGGATGTTTTCATACCCTAATCCTAGCTTAGTGATTTTATTTTTACATTGACTTCGTTTTGTTGGCAATGTGGAGTTAGGTGGTAACAACGAACTTAATAATTCCACTAACTCATCTACACTCTCATTTGTCCAACCATGCACCACTTGCAAGTTAATAATTTGAAGGACTGTTGTCAAATGACTTAATTTTCAATTAGCATACACAGGGTTTAAATCATCCTTCATCAACTTGGCCCAATCATCATTCACACCGTTATTCAACATTCTATCAACTTCAAACCCTTCATCTAACATTGCTACATCTTCATCTATGTTTGGTGCTAGTTCATCTCTATTTGTTGCCTCTTCATCTCTCACACTTTGCAATTTTATCATATCTTCATAATAATTGTAATCCCAGGGGCTTATACTACCATGCCCATATCTTATCATATGTTGATAAATCATATTTCTTTTTCTCACCTTTCCACCAAGAAAGTCATTACATGGAAATGGATATTTTTCCATGACCCTAGCATTGGCTACTCTCTCATCATATGCATGGTATTGATCTGTAGTCAACCTTTGACGTTGATCCATCTGTAATGTTCTACACATAGCAACAAAAATATTTTGGGAAAAAAATCGGCAAACCAAAAGTTCAAGATTTTTTGAAAAAATCAGATTTTAAAAAAATGTAAAAAATTGTAGAATAAGAGACAACAACTATTTTTTTTAATTGAAAGGAATCTCCATAGCAATAGAGCTATAGAGAGAAAATAAAATAGAGATTTTAACTAATGAATTGTAAAAAATAGATTTTTGTAGTTTATATTCATATTGTTGATTACATTGCATTGCACATCTTTCAAACTCAAAGAATTACTTCACATTGCATAACTAATAACTAGGACAAGTCATCAATTGCATTCACTTGTCATGGCATTCCATGAGACCACATTTCTTTGAGGTATTTTTTTCAAATAGTTCACCACCTTGTCTGTGCTACTACATTTTTCATACATATTGTCTACCAAAGCATTTTATCAAACAGTTCATTGCCTTGTTGCTATGGCTAAAATCCTAAAAAAATTACTTTCGAACAAGTTATCGATGCTTGGAAAAAACCTATCAAAGCATAATAGTAAGAAATAGCATAGACAAGGCAGTGAACTGGTTGAAAAAATGCCTCAAAGAAATGTGGTCTCATGTTGATGGAATGCAATGGCAATCCATAACAATTCACTTGTCATGGAATTTGTCATGGCATTCCATCACCATGAGACCACATTTCTTTGAGGCATTTTTTCCAAAGTTCATTGCCTTGTCTATGCTACCACATTTTTCATACATGTCTACCAAAACATTTTATCAAACAGTTCACTACCTTGCTGCTATGGCTAAAAGCCTAAAATAGGTGATTTCAAACAAGCTATGGATGCTTGGAAAAAATCTATCAAAGCATAATAGTAAGCAACAAGCTATGGTCTCATGGTTTTAATTTGGCATGAAAATCAACGTGATTTTATTTGTATTTTTTGCAGGTTTTAAATGCATTTTTTTGGCAATTTTGTTGTTTGAAATGGGGAAAAACCTATGTGGTTAGTTTTGTGCATTTTTTAATTGTAGGATTCTCACAGTTAGTGAAAAAGGTAGTGTTCATGAAGAAATGGAAAAGATGCATAGATCCTTTGAATTATACTCGTACTATGCAATGGCATTGAATCATTTTAGCAAAGCATTTTTTCTTCACAGGGCAACATTTTCTTGTGGAACAGTTGACTGAGACAACTCTTGTTTCAACTAACCACCCTCTCATGAAATATCATTCATATTATAATATTGCATGAGCTTATCATAGTAAAGGTGATTATGAAACCACTGGCCACTATTGCATGGCATCATTCAAGGAAAGCTAGAGGCCACAGGATTTTATGGACAGGTTCAATTAAAGTTGGGAGATCTTAAGAGTTCTCTCTCAAATTTTGAAAAGGTTTTGGAGGTCCACCTTGAGAATTGTGAGAGCTTAAAGATGTAGGCCATATATATGCTCAACAAGGGCAGGTAGAGAAGGCTTTGGAAATTTTAAGAAAGGAAACTCACATAGATCCACATGATGCCCATGCATTTATCAAGATGGGTGAGTTATTGATATCGACAAACCCTAGTGTAGCCTTAGATTCTCTGAAGACAACAAAGTCTCTTCTGAAGAAGAGAAAAGAAGAAGTTCCTATTGAATTTTTAAACAACATTGGGTTTCTTCATTTTGAGCGTGATGAACTAGAGTTGGCTCAACAAAATTTTATGGAGGCATTAGGAAATGGCATTTGGGTTGAATTCATAAATAAAAGCCCCAATGCCAATTCTATAGTTTTTCCTATGTACTTTAAGGATATGGAATTCTTCCATTGGCTAGAAGAAGGTGGTGTCTCACTTGAGTTTTCATGGGATAAAATCACAACACTATTTAATATTGCTAGGTTGTTTGAACAACTACATGATACTAAAAAAATAAATATTTTATACAGGATAATATTGTTCAAGTTTCCTGATTATGTGGATGCATATCTATGTCTTGCAACCATGGCTCAAGCTTAGAATGAGATCCAAATAAGTCTAGAATTGGTTGGGGATGCACTTAAGGTGGATAAAAACTCATCAAATGCTTTATGTACACTTGGCAACATGGAACTAAAAAACAAATGACTAGCTTAAAGTAAAAGAAACAATTAAAGCTGCACAAAGTGAATTAGATGTGAATAATTATTATGTTGACATTTCACTTGGAAATTGGAATTATTTTATAGCTTTTCACAATGAGAGGAGCGATCCAAAGAATGAGGCAACACATCTTGAGAAGTATAGAGAACTATATTGTAAAGTGTTGGCACAGAGACCAAGAAATGTTTATGCTGCAAATGGGGCAGCCATTATGCTAGTTGAAAGGGGTCAATTTGATATTGCAAAGGAAATTTTTACACGGGTACAAGAAACTACTATAGGAAACATCTTTGTTCAGATGCCTAATGTGGGTAAATCTAGCACATGTTTACTTTGCACAAGGACAATTTCCACTTGCAGTGAAAATGTATCAAAATTGTTTGAGGAAATTCTATTTTGGCAATAACACCAAAATTTTATTATATTTATCTCAAACACATTATGAAGTAGAACAATGGAAAGATCATAAAAGAACATTATTAAGATCAGTACATTTGGCGCCCTCAAATTACATGTTACGCTTTGATGTTGGGGTTGTAATGTAGAAGTTTTCAACTTCAACACTTCAAAAGCAAAAACGTATTGCTGATGAGGTTCATCAAGCAGTGTCAGAATTAATGAATGCACTCCATGTGTTCAACCAACTGCTAGCTATGGAAAGCCCTCATACACATGGATTTGATGAGAAGAAGATAGAGTTGCATGTTGACTACTGTAAACATTTGCTTGATGCTTCCATAGTTCATAGAGAAGCAACAAAATGTGAAGAGCAACAAAGTCGTCAAAAGTTGGGAGTAGCATGCCAACTTGTCTTGGTTGATGAAGCAAAATGAAAAGCTGATGAAGAATGAAGAATTTAGATGGAAAGGAGAAAGCAAGAGGAATAACTTTGGTGAGTGATGCAACAAGAGGAGCAATTTGAATGTGTGAAGGAATTATGGAAGAGTAAGTGTAAGGACATGGATGATGACGATGATGAAGCTAGTTAGTCTGAGAAGAAATGAAAGAAGGAAAAGAAGAAAAAGAAGGATAAAGACCACAAGGCTTATGATTCTTATATGGAGGAACCTGATGTTGCCATGGAAGATGAGGAAAATTATATGAGTGATAAGGCACAAGATGATGCAGAAAATTCCCAAGATCTTCTTGCAGCTACAGGTCTAGAAGACTCTGATGATGGCGAGACAAATTCTCCAGTTTCAACAAAATCATGAAGGAGACATGCACTCTGATTATGAAGATGATGAACCATTGCAGAAGCAGAGTCCGAGAGAAGATGATCCATATGATGATGATGGATGCATACAATGACAATGGATAAGCTACCTTAAAATTTTAGTCAATCAAATATGCTTTTCCCCTTCCAAATCCATTTGACATAGTTAAATGAAATCTTATCAAAACCCTCAAATGAATCATATGTATGTTATCTTTTCATTTTTCCTCTCTTATTTTTTATGGGCAACCTATTTTAGTCTTTATTTTAGAACATATTTTGTGTCCTTAAATGTATTATGCTTTATCTTTCTATCAAATTATAGATTAAAATAACCTATAATTGACAATAGATTAATTCATCTATTTTTATATTACAATCCCAAATAGGTGGATTACATTACTTTGTTGTTAAACAAATCTTGTACAATGTAATGCCCCCTTTTCGAAATGAAACCAAGTTGAAACTCAAATGCTCATCATTCATTTCCCATGGGCCTTGGGGATTTTTCTCTTGGGAAATAAGAGTATAATAATAACTCAAAAGGATCTTAATGTCATAAAAGGGGCCACTTAAGTGTTATCATAAAAAGTAATTATAATAAAGAGGGCCTCAAATAAATTGAAATTATAAATAAAGGATGTCTCTTATAATTGAAATCTATTTTTTTAATTCCTCTCAAATATCAATCAAAGGTCATGAAGGAAATTTGAAGAGTTATGTCTTTGGAGGAAAACTGTATTTAAGAGAAGCCAAACAAGGAGGAGGCATAATGATCAAGAATTTTTTTTTTTTTAATTTCTACTCCTTGTTGAGTTTTAGACTTTGGTTCAATTAACTTGATGACAAAAAATATCTAGGACTTGAATTGGAGGATGAAAACCCACAATTCCTTAGAGTGATTTCATATAGGAGTCACCATTGAGCTAAATTGTTCAAATTCCAAATTGATATTAATATTACACTTGTGTTGAAGGGGTGTTGTGACTGCTGGAGTAATATTTCATTCTTTTTGGCCAAAAATATATCAAGTTTGTGATTACCATCTGTCATATAAGTCATTTCCATTAGACCATGATAATGGTTTCATTATGATCACTAGTTGTTGATATATTCCATCATAGGTGCAACTCTAAAAAAGGTTTCATACAGCTAGTCACCAACTTCCACATATACAAATTACATCATTATTTCCAGGATAGTGTTGCAAGTTGGGGCACTCGGATATATGGTGGATCCATATGGTATGTGCAACTCTTGTATTGTTGTCGAAATAATAATCTATGTTTAGATTATGGTGTGAAGACCTTTAAAATCATAATCACATCCAGGGATCATTGTGGTGACTTCACATTTGATCCATGTATCAATAATATATGATCTAATATTGTTGAGGTTTTAGGACTGCCAGGATGAACATAAGTCCATAATGTATGCTTCATAACAACCTTGTTTTATTGTTCCATAGAACAGTTTTCCTATCAATACAAGTATTTGATTTATTGTATTAGTATTTTTCATTTTCAGACTTTATCTAATCTACAAATTGGGTCCATATTGTTGTTTATTTGCATTGTACTATATCTATGAAATATCTCAATTTGTGTAGTAAAAAATGCTAAAAGGGAGGGCATAAAATTGGAAAATACCAAAAAATACAAAAGTTCTAGAATTGGGGACATTACAATGGTATCATAGTTGGATCTTGTCGGCCTATGAGATTTCCTTCTTATACAATAAAGTGATAGAGCCAACAAGAATTATCAAAGGGAACTTAGAAAAACTATCCATTTCCTAAGAAACAATTAAAGTTGCACAAAGTGAATCAGATGCAAAGAATTCTTATGTTGACATTTCACTTAGAAATTGGAATTATTTTGTAGCTTTTCACAATGAGAGGAGGGATCCAAAGAACAAGGCAACACATCTTGAGAAAGCTAGAGAACTGTATGGTAAAGTGTTGGCACAAAGACTAGGAAATGTCTATGCTGCAAATGGGGCATCCATTGTGCTAGTTGAAAGGGGTCAATTTGATATTGCAAAGGAAATTTTTACATAGTACAAGAAGCTACAGCAAGAAACATCTTTATTCAGATGCCTGATGTGTGGGTAAATCTAGCACATGTTTACTTTGCACAAGGACATTTTTCACTTGTAGTGAAAATGTATCAAAAGTGTTTGAGGAAATTCTATTTTGGCATTGACACCCAAATTTTATTATATTTAGCTTGAACACATTATGAAGCAGAACAGTGGCAAGATTGTAAAAGAACATTATTAAGAGTAGTAGATAGTAATGATCATTTTGAATTTGTGTTTAATGTAATGAGGGTTTCAAATTACCTCTGAATTCGATGCAAAGGGTGTAGCACCCGTCCATTTTGGCTCTTTTGATTGTACAGTGTTCTTTGTTATGTTGTTTTTGTTATACTTTGACTTTGGTACTTGGTTACTATTTGATTGCAAACTGTAAAGCGATGCAAATGTTATATTTTGATGTGATGGCATTTTACTCTGATGTTATCATTAGGGCATGCTTTGGATTAACTTAGCAGATATTTGAATTAATGATGCTTTATGCTTTTGATTATATTATTGATGTTAGATTCGTCAGTCAGTAATACTGTATTGGTGAAGGGGACGGGATTGTACCACTCGCTTACGAGCGCCCTACGATTCTAAGATTTCCTCTTCACGGTGTGTTTGATCATATTATATATATATGCATGTTCGATATACTCTTTTTTCATAGGTTGACAGGTATAGGACATCAAATCCATCTGGTTCACAGGTTTGAGTGTGTCCATTGGCCAACAGTATTCGATTGGGAGATAGTAGCTAGGTTTTTTGTGCCAAATCATCACCCTAGTCATAGTGTGTCATCGGGTTTAGTCGGGTTAAGTTGCTTCTTTGTTGTTCATCTCTTCTTGTTTTCATTTAAATTGCAAGTTGAAAAAGGTAAATAAATGGCTTTATGTAGTTAAGTTGTTTATTAAATTTATCTGGTTATAATGTTATAAAATGTTATTTAATTTAATTAATAAAATGATCTAATATTGGATTAGATTTATTTTATTGATTAATTAAATTAATTATGTTGAAATAAATCAAGTTATTCATTTTGGAAATTATAATTGTTAAATTCTTTTTGAAATGAAAATTTTAAAAGTGTTAAAGTTTTTTGAAAAGAAATTTTTTTAAAGTTAAATTCTTTTGGAAATGAAATTTTTAAAAGCATCCAAATTCCTTTTGAAATAGAAATTTAAAAAATAAAATAAATAATAAAGTCATGTTGAAAAGAAATTTTAGTTTTAAATTTTCAAAAAAAAAACAAAATATCTCCAAATTGCATAGAGGGAGTAATAACTATGGCGGATGGGATATTTTAGAGTATGTTGACTAAATTTGGGGAAGATATTTCATTTTGGAAGAAAATTGATGTTAAAAAGAAAATGAAGGTATTCTTGTTTTAAATATGCATTATTGGATTTGGCTGTGAAGAAGGAAGGAATGATTTTCTCTTGTTGTTGATGCACTTTGGATTGGAGTGAAGATTTGGAAAGATCTTTGCAGCTCAACACTAGATTTCTTCTTCAAGCTTCAAACAGGTTCTTGTTTTTGAAAAATTGCATTTTCAATTTTGAAAACTTGCTTGGAAACAATCTGAAAACCCTATTGAACACATATAAAAAAATTAGATTCTTGATAGAAATACAAACTCTTCAACATAAATTTGAAAATCAAGAAATTAGTTTTCTTTTTCAAGATTTAACAATAGAAATTATTCTGTGTTTAGATTTAGAAATGATTCAGAAATTTGGAATCAAGAAATTAGTTTTATTGAAAATTTTATGTAGAAAATTCGTTCAATTTGGCTATAAAATGGAGATTTTAGGCATATATATATATGCATATGGTTTTTTTAACATCTATAAATTTATATAATATGTTTGATTTGGGAATTTTTTCCCTATTTTTTTTATAAAAAAAAATATACTGTCAAACTCATTTTGTTTTGTTGGAAGTTACCAGCCATAGGGGAGTTGTATTTTTTTGTGTTTTAAATGTAAGTTTAAAAAATATATATAAAAATTTAAATATTAAAAAAAATTGTTGGGGGCTGGGAGACTGCCCCACAGCCGCCCCCCAACCATGGGAGGCGTTGGCTGTGAAGGCAGCGCCAGTGCTGCCTTCACAGGAAGTGACCCCCATCCTTGGGGAAGGCTGCGTAGCAGCCCAGCAGGGGTTGTGTCCCCTATTTCTGGGTTGTGCAGCTTAGAGTTAGGTTAAGTTTTTTTTTTTAATAATTTTTTTTACTATATAAATTTATATATATATATAATAATATATATTATATATATTATTATAATATATATAATATATATTATTATAATATATATAATATATATTATTATAATATATATAATATATATTATATAAATATATATAATATATATTATATAAATATATATATGTGTATATATATTTATATATATAAATATAATTTATTTATTTTTTTGGTACATAAATTGTGAATTGTATTAAAGGTCAAATTCAAATAATACAATGCCAGTTTTGCATAATATTATAGGCATGGATCAAGCCCAAAACACTCGGCCACCATGAGAGAAACCCACAAAGAGGATACAGAGTTTCTCCAAGACCCGGTCTTGCCCAAAGATCCAGTCAAGTAAGAAACAAAGCAGACCCCATGATTAGATGTTGACTCCTAAGACTCCCAGCCAAGAGAGGCAAGGTGTGACGCTTATGTTCCTAAAACTTTCAGTCTTCTATAGGGATACTAAAATCAGTGCACTTCATACCATCTGCACCATCATTTGCCAGCTTGTCTGCTTCACCATTCACTTCCCTGAAGGTATGTCTGATCTCAAAACAAGAAAAGCCTTGGAGCACCTTTAGTGCCTCGTCCAGTAGTGGTTGAAGCTTCCAATTTTAGAATTTCCCTATTTTGATTGCTTGCACTAACACCATTGAGTCGCCTTCCACTACTATCCTTGGCAAGCTTAGCTCCTTGCAGAGGTAGAGGCCCCATAATAGACCTTGCATCTCTGCCACCATGTTTGTGCCTTCTAGCAATGGGATGGAACGAGTTGCCAACGTTTGACCTTGAGAGTCTCTGATGATGCATCCAGCCCCAGAGATACTTGGGTTGCCTCTTGATGCTCCATCGAAATTCAATTTGAACTAGCCTTCTTGGGGTGGCTGCCACATCACATCAGTACGGTTTGATGACTTCTTCTCCTGCCTCACTTGTCCTAGCTTGGGAACTTTTAAACCATGCCATCCTTTCCTCATTTGGGCATCCCAATCTATGAATTGGATGCCATCACCTGTTCTTAACATTACACTGCTATTTGCTGCTTCAACTATGGCAGCCTCAAGGTGGCTAACAAAAGTGGGAAAGTTTCTTGATGTGTCTGTAAAGAGTCTCTTATTCCTTTCCTTCCACAGCTCCCATATCAAAAGAGATGGGCAAAGCTTCCATAACACATTATACAAGGATCCTTTCTTGAGAACTGGAAAATAGGAGAAAATAGACAAGATATCGTTTAGCAATGCTCAAGACCAACCCAACTTAGCACACAACCACCTCCAGCATGCCTGCGCAAAAGGGCAACATACCAGTAAATGATTTGCATCCTCTTCTGCATTCATACAGAGCACACACCAAGTTGGGCCTGCATATCCCATTTTTCTAAATTTGTCTGCTGTTAATATTTTGTCTTGCATGGCTGCCCAAGCAAAGGTTCCTGCCTTTTGGAGGCAGGACTTACCCCAACAAAGCTTTAGTGGCAGCGTAGATTTGTTCTCCTCTACACAAAGTGTTAGGTAGCCTTCTTTGGATCTATAGTTCCCCGACTTTGAATTGGCCCAGATTAGTTTATCCTCTCCCAGTCTGATCTGAATGCTTCTCTTCCATAGAATTCCCTACAATGTCTCCCTATCCTTGATCTGGGGGATATTTTCACTAAAAATTGAAATGTCTCCAATACTCCATATTTTAGCACCATCAGAAAGAGCTCGGTGTCTTGATTCCAGTGCAACTTGAACAGGGCAAAAAGGACTCTGTTTGCTCAAGTTACGGCTAGTCAAAATTTTGGTCAAACAAGCACACGGGCGTCCAAAAAGTAGAAAAAAATGATTGTCTCATAAATTGACAGAAGCAGCGTCAAGTCGAAGAGCTTGTCAAGACAATTCTGGAAAAGTTCGTTTCATCGAAATCTGAAGTCGTATGTTCGAGATATGAGCAATCAAAGATGGGTTGACTTTGCTGACATCAGCATGGTATAGTCAGCGCAGTCCTCTCAGCCAATCATCGGATGACACGTGGCAACCTGTGGATGAATAAAAAATCCCATGTGGCACATCGCTAGGTGCCACATGGCACCTTGGGACACGTCACCAACCATCCAGTCAGCATATACATCATCATAGGGCAATGACTCAAATTAGGTCACGTGGCACCTCCTCGGCACGCCACGTGGCACCCTTGTCCTCCTCTGGTAGGTTGTTGTGTTTGTTTATATTTTGGTCAAAGAATTTGTTGGAGGGATTTGAACCCTCCACCCTCCATTCCCTACAAATCCGGCCAACCATTATACCACGTTGTGTTTGTTACAAATATGTGGCAGTTTTCTTTTGTTAAATAACTATTGGAAATTGGCTATAAAAAGCCATGGCGAGGTTGGAACCTCCAACCACCCGCCTAGTAAAAAGAGTGCAAACCGTTTCACCATGCACTGTATTTGGAATATATGGTGAGCGGGTATTACATGACCTTTTCTCAGCCTACAAATCTAAACTAAATAACCATTAAATGGTTATTAGTTAAGATATTAAAATTAAAATAACAACCCCCAAATAAGTTTAGCCCGGAAATGAAATAAATTAAGGGCTCTAAATTATTTTTAAAGATTATTGTGGGGGATTTGAGATTTTTATTTGTAAATAAGGAAGATATTTGAAAATATTACCTTATATGGGTGATATGTGGGATTTGTAAAAATCTAGTTATTACCCAACTTTGGTAAAATTCTTGTATAAAAAGGGGAGTTTAGGAGTGAGTTGATGAATTAGATTTTTCAAGTCTAGGTGGTGAAGCTGTGAGAAACAAGGAGATTTTTCTAAGGATATTTTCGATCATTTTTGTACATCGGAGTTTTGTTATGCTGCCGAAGTGCTGGAAGGAAATGATCTTGGTGGAATTGCAATTCTGTTTTTGGAGATTAATCGGATCGGTCTCACTCTATTGGAGCAGATCTAGAGACATAGTCACATTTGTGGCGAACTCCATTATCAGATCGTTTGCACTCTCTCTCTCTCTCTCTCTCTCTCTCTCTCTCTCTCTCTCTCTCTTCTTCTTTCTCAATTTCGTTCTTTTCACCTTCAGTTTTTAATGCATAATTTCAATAATGTATGCATGAATTATATTTCTGCTTAATTCACATGTTAATGTGTTAATTTTTTTTATGTAATTTGGATTTCATGATTTGTAAACATTAAGCATTCAAATGCAATTAGTCTAGATCCTAATCAGATCAATCATCCCCTTGAATTTGCACTGTGATTAGGTCTCTCCAAGACCATATCAAATGCCCATCACACCACTGTTCGCACATGTAGTCTCTTACCTTTGAGCCCCATTATTGTTGCAGCACTACTTTCGATTGCTCCATTGTGGTGATGCTGTCAAGGCTCGGGAAGCCTCCCCAGGAATCCTCCCAGAAGTTTGCATTCCTACCGTCCCTAATGTCCCATGACAAATGCTTGAGTATGAGGGGTCTACAAGCCTTCATGAAGTTCCAAATTCTGGAGTCCTACAGGAGATGCTTTGTTAGCAGTATGCTATTCATATTTTGACTTTCCAAGTATTTTTGTTTCAAGATCCTCTCCCATTTTG
The DNA here is from genome assembly GCA_007258455.2 of Sequoia sempervirens. NCBI lineage: Eukaryota > Viridiplantae > Streptophyta > Pinopsida > Cupressales > Cupressaceae > Sequoia > Sequoia sempervirens. The sequence continues at coordinate 676,594,503 of VDFB02000003.1, forward strand.
CCTCGTCATTGGTGTAGACATTCCAAACCATCTTTGCACCCAGAGCTTGGTTCTATTTTAGGATGTTACGTATTCCAACCCCACCATTGTTTCTTGCTTTGCATACAGCATCCCAAGTGATGAGAGGGTATTTCTTTTGTTTTGATGTCCCTTGCCAAAAAAAATATCCTCATACCTCGATTCATCATGGAGGCATTGCTCTTGGAGAGAGCAAGAAATGAAAGAAGGTATATAGGTAATGCCAAAATCACTGCTTTGATCATTACGATCCTCCCAGCCCATGACAGCCATTTTCCACCCCATGAAGCCATTCCATTTTCCATCTTTTCTACCAGTGGATCCCATAATTTGCAATTTCTGATTCCAATGGCAAGTGGAAGTCCAAGATAGGTGATGGGGAATTGGCCAATCCTAAAGTTGAGCACTCGAGCCACCTTACTTTCCAGTCTTTGAGGTGTGTTAACAAATAAAATTTTTGACTTTTCCTCACTAACCACCTGGCCTGACACTTTACCATAGTCATTTAGGATGCATTTGAATACTCGAGCTTCTTCTACCTTTGGGGTGCCGAGAAGCATAGTGTCATCCACGAACTGTTGGTGTGAGCATGGAGGGACACCCCTCGTGACTTGCAGACCTTGGATCTTTCCTTCCACCACAACCTGACTAAGAGAGCGCCCCAGAGTATCTACCATCAAGATGTAGAGAAAAGGAGACAGTGGGTCCCCCTACCTCAATCCCCTTGAGGCCGAAAAGAAACCAGCTGGCTCCCCATTGATCAAAACAGAGAAGCATGGGGTGGAGATGGACTTAAAGATCCAATTGACCCAATGCTTATCAAAGTCGTAGGCTTCCAAAACCTTGCAAAGAAAGCGTCAATCAACTGAGTCATAGGCTTTCTTAATGTCAAGCTTTATCAGCATGCCAGACTTTTTGTTGTGCTACAAGGAATGAATTACTTCTTGGGAAAATATGGCACCCTCGTAGATTGATCTACCTAGGACAAATTTGGTCTGCTCCTCAGTGATCAAGGCTGGCATTAGAGGCTTTAGTCTATTTGCTATTGTTTTCGTGAGTATCTTATACAACGTGTTACACAACGCTATAGGGCAAAATTCCTCCAAAGAGCATGGCTTCTCCTTCTTTGGGACGAGCACAAGAAAAGTTTTATTTACTTCCTTTAGGATATCTCCTGTAGCCCTGGCTTCTTCCAGTGCTTCAACTATATCTTTTCCTAGGAAGTTCCAGTACCTCTGGAAGAAAAGTTTCGGGTAACCATCTAGACTAGGTGCTTTGTCTGGATGAAGTTGAAAAGTTGCAGCCCTAATTTCATCCTCTGTGAATGGTTTGAGAAGTGCTCTATTCTGCTCTCTGCTCACCAGATTAGGCACATGTTTGAGGAAGGCAGTTTGTTCCTGTAGGTAGGATCCTTCCTGGTTATTGAGCAGATTTGAGAAGAAATTGACAGCCTCTTGAGAGATCTCCATTGCCTCATCTATTTCAGAGCCATCACTTTTTTTCAACTTAGATATCCTATTGCATTATCACCTTTCTCAAGTGGAATTGTGAAAAAACTTCATGTTTCTATCACCTTCCTATAGCCATAGCTCTCTCGACTTTTGGAACCAAAAAATTTCCTCCCTTTTCAGTTGTTCTTCTAAACCTCTCAAAAGTTCTCTCTCCCTGGAAAATAAGTCCTCATTCATCCCCTTTGCAATGACCTCCTCATTGAGCTTTCCCAGTTCACTTTCTATTCATGCCTTTTCCTTGAATATATCTCCAAAGGTCTCTCTACTCTAGCTTTTTAAATTATGTTTTATCAATTTTAGCTTCTTAACCACATGGAAAATTTTATTGCCTTCTGGATTCTCACTATGCCACCATGATTCAATCATTGGGATGAAACCAGGTTCTGTGAACCACATTTTCTTGAACCTGAAAGGGCATCTTACCTTGCTTCTATCACCCAATATCTCTAGCTTGATTGGGTAATGATCTGAACCTAATTGGGGAATGATGTTGCATTTAAATGTGAATGAAAACTTGTTGAGGTCACCTCCAAAGAAGAACCTGTCGAGCCTCTCTACTATGTTGCTAAACCCTGATCTACAATTTTTCCATGTGTAGAAGCCTTCATTCATTGGGATTTCCATGAATGCATTTCTCATGATGAAATCTTCGAAGTCAATCTGTGACTGGGACCTTATGTGAAGACCCCCCCTCTTGTCACTGCTACACAATATTGCATTGAAATCGCCTCCCACTATGAATACACTTTCATGCTCTGACTGCATTAAATCCTTTACCTCCTTCCACGTCACTCTCTTTCCTTGCACAGAGGTTGGCTCGTACACATTGATCAATATGAATGATAGATTAGCTTTGTAGCTTCTAATTCTGCAAGATAACCATGATTTATTTGCAGCCAACTCTTCTACACAAACTGCCTGTGGTTTGGCCAAGGTTATTAGGCCCCCAGAGGCTTCCTATGCATCTACCAAGAGCAATTTCCATGATTTGTGATCTCGAACTAGTTTTTCCACCTCCATTTTTCCTAATTTAGATTCTTGTATTAAAAACACATTTGTGTCTATGACATAAATGAAACACCTGAGTAGGCGTTGCTTGTTAGGGGCATTTAAGCCCCTAACATTCCAGCTATAGATCCTCATTTCCCCCTGGGAAGGGTACTGCCCTTCCCTGACCTCAGTAGCATGGAGATTTTTTGTTGTCCAGGAGCCTCTCCATCCATGGCTCGCATCTCCTCCTTAGATTTTCTGCCCACTTTCTTTTTGTCCCCACAGTCTGGATTACACTTCCCTTCCAATGTTTGCTTCACCCCAAGTTTTCCTTTCGAAATTTCCTGGTCAACTAGAATTTCTTGAGAAAAATCCCCTTCCTATTCCTCTTCCAGCATGGGTTTCACCTTTGTCTCCTCTAACTCTCTTTCTGGGTCTACTTTCTCTGCCTCCTCTATTGGCTTAGCCATTGTCCATTTTATGTCGATAAACGGGACCAATTGCAGGTTGTTTTCTCCCCAGCCTAGCTCATCTCCTTCCTAAATTTCAGTCTGGGAAAGTGTTGTCAATCAGATTGCACCCGAATGCTTGAATGATTAAATTCAGCAATCTGTTGAAACATTGGAACTAATTCCAGGCTGTGGGTATCCTATAAGGAATTAGACCTCCAGATTCTAGGCTGGTTCCTATTTAATTTTTTAATTAATAACTAAGTGATCTGTAGGAAAAGAGAGAAAGACTAAATCTAAGTTCTAAACTATGAAACTTTAACTAAGGTGATGAACCAAAGAATTCAATATGCAGACTTAACTCACAGAACAATTACTCACTATTTTCATTCATGCAACTAGATCTGGAAGCTTAAACACTTGAATGTTTTAAACAAAGTATTTTAAAGAAACAGTCATAGAAGGAAAATATAATTCCCACAACTAGACTGTTCAATTATTGATTAGCACAATGTTTAACCAGTGGACTTAAACTGGGATGCATACAAAATTCATTAAGGAGACAGAAACATTTAAAGGTTTCATAAATTGCAAACACAATAATCACTTTGATCAATCCCACATGACAAAGATGCTTGAAACTTGAAGGTGAATTCTAAAATACTGAAACTTAAAGGAATTCTCTACAATAACACGATTTGAACCTGTAAAACACTGCTGTATTAATCTATAAATAAATGTTGAGTTACAAGATGATTCGCTTTGCAAAGTGCAAAGTCTGAAAAAATAAGAACTGAATTGAAAAAGATAAACTTTTTCAATATATACAATATAAAAGCACTCCAAAGTGCATGAATAAGCAACTGAAAGTGATCTAAAAGTGAAAAGATGATAATCCCAAAGTGAAATCTGAGCACAAGTGAAAATCCCTAAAAAAGTGGTTCAAACTCATGCAAGAATGAGTGAACTCAAACTTGAAGTGGCAGTCATAAAGCATGTAATCGATCTGCAACTCGAACTAGACTGAAATCCCTGAAAAAGTGGGCTAAAGCACGCAAAAACCACCTTGTTTGTATCAATCCACCCATGCACACTTTAAAGTCCATCTTTCTCATTTAAGTCTTCAGTTGACAATTTGATGTAGAACTGAAGTAAAAGATGACTTAGCTTTACATAATATTCTTATTTGCATTCTAGATGATAAATTAATTAAATGATTTATCTTATCATTTATTTAATCCATTTACATTATTTATGCAAATAAGAATAAAAAGAATAAAGCTAATTTACTTTATTACACCTCATGATCTTCAAGCTTAATAATGTATTTCACACTTTTCACTAAGAAACCACCATTTGACAATACTCGGCATAAATTTATCAGCTAATGATGTCAACCACCTTGCTAGGCACATTGAATTAAAAGTCGTGGCCATGGGGGAATAAAACACAATGATTATTGAAAATCATTCACAAAAATGCAAAGAGGAATTAGGGTGAATGAAAAAAACACCATCAAATCCTAAAAATCATTATCACTCTTTTGCATTTGACTTGGAGAAACTTCTGGAGGAAGTCGGCTGCCATGAGCAGGGTTTTCTAAGAGCTCTTTGATGCTAAGGCTCGAAATTTTATCATGCTTTGTTGTTTCTGAATTGGAAAAAACACGTTTTGCTAAGTGCAGGCCGATTTCTTTATGGGTGATGCTCTTTTGAAGACTTCTCTGAGAATTTCTTTGCAGGGTAAGTTGTTTTACCATAGATCTGAACATTTTTTTTTGTTTTTAAACATTCTTTGGGCCTCTTAGCCACGACCATAATGGATCTTCTGCATTTTAACTCCATTGTCTTTGTGCTCTTCCTCTGTATCTTTCATGGTTGTTGTGAGAGCTTGGCTTATGCATTCTGAAACACAAAAAGAGATCGTTCACGGGTTTTGTTAACTCTCCTCCAGGAGCATGATAGTAAGTTTTGTTTTTTTTTTACTTTCATTTATCTGTTGAAATACAAGCTTCTTGGAAACCTTCTCTTGTATAAAATGAGTTGATAGAACACACCAGGCCATGAAATTTATGTATGTTGTTTAACATTATTGGCTGTGGCTATGAGTTATCCTCATCTGGGTATTTGAAGTATTTGCTCTTTAAACCTTTTTAGAACAAACCCTCATATGGGTGACAATAAATCACTACTCTTTTCCTTTGATATTATGTTGCTTGCTTTGCGTATATGTTTCCACTCTGAGCATCACATGTTTAATTAATTTCCAGTTGAGACAATTCGGCATTGGCTGCATCACAACTACCTTGAAATAAAAGCATCTTAAATTACAATCAGTATCTGAGACTGCCATAGTTACCTCCCATGTTTTATTGCACAATATAAATGTTTTATTGAAAGCTCCTGTAACATGATATGACTAGTATACATGCTTTCAAAATCATTCTAGCTGAGATAAATTTGTAACTGGACAACATCTCACTATCCTGTGTAAGCTCTCCTTTTAATTATTGACTATGGTCATTCATTCTTATACATTGTGTAATCAAAATGATGGCTTACTCTAGGAAAAATACATCATTTTCGCCACTCCTTGCATCTGACTCATGTGGAATTATCATCATAAAAGAAACTTTCTCAGAAATTTCTGTATACTATTCAACTTTTGACTACTCACTTAATGCTTTATGTTGGTATAGATACTTTTGTTATGTATTTTTAACCTAAACTGTAAAAATGTTGTCCTATAGATGAATTTTCTCCATTAAAAGACTATTAATGCAAGCCTTTTAAGTCTGTGATAATCTCTCACTTTAGAATACTTTGTCATTCAATTCATAAATTGTTGTTACTTGATCCTTTAAAGCTCACTTTGACTAAAAAATAGAAATGAGGCATTTTATGAATTATTGCTAGTTGTTCATTGGCCTTGTTCACTGTTGTATTTCTGCTCTTTGCTTGTTACTGTGCTTCAATGTATGATCCTTGGAGAAGATGAAAGCTTTTGTACACTGTCTTGTGACATCCTTTGAGTATCTTCTGATGTATAGCAATATGCTATTTATTTAATGATAGTTGCTACTCAAATCTATACCTTTCAAAGTAAAGACTTTTCCTTCACTTAATTGTATTCTAGGCTGATGAACATGAAAGGTTTTTCCCTGCTATCTCTTGAACTCAAAATTTTCTTAAAGTTGCAATCCTTTGATTGTGAGTGTATTGCTTAATCTTTTCAACAGTGACAATGTCTCTCCAATTCATAAACACAGTGACAATATTTGTTTAATCTTGCACAACTTTCACTCTCTCATAATTTCCAATTCATAGCATCTTTTGAACTATTGTAGTGATTCAAGCTATAGCTGTGATATTATTGTTTGTAACCGAAGTTGTATATCCTTTTGATATGTCGAGCTCAACCCTTGTGGGAGCCCGTTTTACTCCACATATCTGATGAAATGATCTCAAACATGATGAACCTATTCCTGCACACTGAAACAAACATGTTAGCAAAAATAAAAGAAGCTGAAAGCTTCCATTGAATTGCGTTTTTACCCTTGATTTTTTGCAATCATCTGATAGATGCCTGATCGACTATATCTTATATTCCTGTTAGTAGCATAGGAATATGATAGGATTTAATCCATCATTGCTTAGAGACCATCTCAACCATCATCTTTTATCTTTCCTGTAGATGTTTATCATGAATCTAAACTGGAGCTGAAACTGGAAATGGAGTTAGAGCTAACATCACAACTGAAAACCTCAACTGTCAACGATTTGTCATTCCAGGAAATGATGAATCATCTTTTACCCTATGCTTTCATTATTTTCAGTTGTATAGCATACCATTGTTTATGCATTCTTTATTTGATTATAAAAATACAAAAGAGTTACTCCCACGACTTTTGTGGGATTTAGCATTTTTTACAGAATGAATAAAAGCATCGCTATGCAAATCTTCTCAATTTTTTGTTTTAAATGTTTGCACAATAAAACTATGATTCATATGTAAGATGATCTCAATGATGATCAATGAACACTTAATTTGCAAAACATGAAAAAAATTTGTACCTACTTTGATGGATGCAATTCAACTCTACCTATTTTGAGCCGGGAGTGAAAAAATAGGTAATAGAAAGGCGTTCCTGAGAATTCCCTAATTCTTTCTCCATTGAGCGTAGGTCGTTACCTACCTCCATGATGGTGTCCCAATCTCTTAGCTGGGATTGTTCTTCTACCACCGCTATCATTCTCCAATCCTCATTAGCTTCCAACCCACTTTTGACTTCTGCATATGCTTGGGGAGGATCCTCATTTGTGTCTTTGGCCAGCCTTTCTGGCTTTCCCTCTATTTTTTTATTTTCTACTGGTGCTTTCGAGGTTCCCTCACCATTCTCCATAATTCATTTCCCTTTGGATTCAGTGTTTATATTTTCCCAAAAGGACTTATTTGCCCAAGCTTTCCTAATCTGGTGTTGTTCCTCTAAAAACTTCCAAATCACTTTCTGATAAAACCTTCCTCCTGCATGAATCAGTTCAAGGGTCTCCTCTATGGAGTTCCATGGGGCTAGCTCCACACAGATGTTCATCATACCATTATTTCCAGAGTGAAGCGCTGCCTCATCCACTTTGAGTATTTTCCCTAGGGCATTGCCTATGCAAAGTAGAGTCGCTTCGCACCAAAGTTCTGACAGTATATTTGGTAGGCTAATCCAAACAAGCATTTTATCTAGGATGTATTCTTGTGGTCTAAAGTTTCATTGCCATTGCATCAAATGAAAGCCCATTCCTTCAAACATCAAGCCTTTCTTCTCCAAGATTGCTTGCTTGGTTCATTCTGAAGCACATTCAAGGATAAAGAAGCCTTCCTATATAAATCTTATCTCAGCTTCGCCATTCCAAGCCTCCTTCCACCATAGTGCCATCTTTTCCTTGGAGTTATTTCCTCCCCACCATTTCCCAAAAATTGCACATTCTTCCAGTTTTTCTCTTCTTCCCTTGGTCAAAACTGGGGGTATCATGATGGTTGTGCTTGAGTGAAGTTTGCAAAATTCCTTTTCGTCTCCTAAAGGAGGTCTTCCTGCCCTTTCCCCGCTAGACTCCCATGGTGGTTGTGGACGATGTTTTCCTTGGTTTAAAGTCCCTGCTTGTTGTTCTGGTCTCCCCTTTCTCCAACTACCATCAGAATCTGCCCTAGGGTTCCAATTTTCCCAAAACCCTCCATCCCTTTTTGAGGTGGTTGTGTTTCTCTTCCATGCCCTAATTTGTTTAGGGTTACCATGCCCTCCCATTTTCCTTGATCCTTCCCACCTGACTCCATTATTCTGGTTTATCCATGGTGGGGGGTTTCCATATGCCTTCCTGCCTTGAGAATTTCTAGGTTTATGTCCTCTCCTCAGCGCATTCTGTCCTCTAGTCTTTCTATAACAGGGGTGACAATGATCCTCCCATTTTTTGTTCACTAAAACCCATTGCGGGTTGTAGCCTGACAGATTTTGCACTTTCTCCTCTGAAGGTTTCTCTAGCCGATAGTCTTCTTCCTCCACTATCTCGCTCCACCTCCTGCCCTTATGGTTTCCTGCTAATTTTTGAACTCCTTCGGCACCGCTGCTCGCCATATTGAAGCATCAATAATTATTTTATTATTTATAATATATATATATTATTATGTATAATATTTGTATATTATATATATGATATATATATATATATATTATATTTTAAATAATTGAAAATATATTTGTGAATGGAAGTTAAATAGTTGTTTTTCAAAAAAATATATATTAAATATAAATTTATATATATAGTTATATAATCAGTAAAATATATAGCTATATCTATATATGTTTAATTTATATTTAATTATAGTTTTTCTATAAAAAAAATTATATTTGATGCAAAGATTAATTTCATAAGAGAATGATGTTATTAGGAAATTGATTTTATAATCAAATGATTTTATTTTTAAAAAAAAATTGATTTTGATTATTATGTATAATTGAGGAAAATTGAATTAAATGGTTAGTTTTAAATTCTTTAATGTTTCTAATGTAATCTTATTTACTTTTGAGTATTTGCTATAATGTTAATTATATTTATAGTTATGTGCAATATTCCATTGTTGTGCTTGGATTTAGGAAATCCTAAAATAGGGTATTAAATTGTCAAATTGTCTTTTCATTATGTGATTTCTCTCATTCTCGTTATTTGGGCAAAATGGGCTAATCGAGTTAGTAAGTCTTCCAGATGGGGTTTTTAATTATTTGGGGTTGTCATAATATGCTATTCAACCTCTGTATTGCCTTGGGTAGTGTGTATAGTTGTATCCTATTGTTTTATCTGATTTTCACGAATAGAGATGGTTTGTGCCTCCTTTGGATTAGGAGTGGTTTATGTGGTATGTGCCTCCTTTTGAAGGAGTGGATTATGTGTTTTGTTTCCTCCAAGTGTTTGGAGTGGGTTTCATTATATGTTGCCTCCTTGGATTGGAGTGGTTGTCTTATCTAGTTTACCCATTGAATTATGGTTTTGTACCGTGTGTGTTGTCGATAGGAGAGTGGCTCTTTGTGGGGGTTCGACACACAAAGGGGCGCAGGGTAACTCACTTAGGGTTTAAGTAAGTGATAACTTAAAAAGAATTAATGAAAAACTTTTAGACTAATTAAGATAATGAATGCCTCTCTCATAACTCATACACTTATTAAGGCTTGAGATGATACAAGAAACACAATTTTTATGGGGGTCCGACGGTTGGTAGAGGCAAGCCAGGGTAACCCTAAATGGGTTCCAGTAGTCTAGAAAGGTTGAGCCAGGGTAACTCATAGCAAATGATGTGTGACACTCTCTCTATGTCAACCAGAAGTCAGTTTGTTGTACTATGTAGATGATCCTTGTTCTCTAGAAGCATTGTAACCATTGTGTTAAGTAATATTGTGTTTGTATTTGATTTAGTTTAGTTATGTATTAGTCTGTGTCTAGAGGTAGATGGTCTTGTATAGGAATTCCTTGTTACTATCTCCTAGTACGGGGGGTGAGCCTTCGGGTATCACATGGTTGGGTGGAACGTGCACCTTAATCCGTTGGGTCTTCTTCTTGTTCATGTGGACAAGGTTTTCAGTTGTAGATCTCGTGGGATCAAGTTTCATTTCATGCTTTATTCATTTCAGTTGATATTGTAATTTATTACCCCTCATTTGTTATCGAGGTGGAATATGTAATATGTAATCATGCTTTTGGATTTACCTCATTTGGGGAATGAGAGTTGTAATCTTATTGTTAAATTATCGTTATTGGGAAACATGTGGTATCTCTTATGCTTTGATGTAATTTATCATGTTTGGAATGCATGTGTACTTAATTTATTAAGTAATTAAATGTTATGGTTTCAATTCATGTTTCTTGTTTGGGTTTTAAGGTAATCTCAGTCTCGCAACCTTAGAGGTTGTTGGGAATGGGTAGTGAACTTGCATGGTAATTGTACTTAAACAAAAAAAAAATTGTGCGTTTGAGTAGTTAATTGAAACTTCCTCTAGGGTTGCATGGCAGGGCATTACACATGGTATCAGAGCCCAAGTTTAAACACTGGGTGCTTTGGGATAATATGGAACCCATTAAGTTGTTAGCTGCATATAATTTAAGTTTGTGTACCTTGTCTTATGTTATGGTGTATATCTATACATGATCATGCCACCTAGGCGAGGTTGTAGTAGAGGTCGTGGCAGAGGGCCTCAGCGAATTCAAATTCATTGTAGAAAACTTTGGATTCCTTGCTCGCCTTTTTAGAAGCCTCCAGGTCCTCTCCAAATCTTTATCGCCCATGCAAGTAGCTGATATAACTAATCAAAATGCCTTGGTACCAAGCTATCCTGTAACTAATGAATGAAGCGAGGAATTTTGCAATGAACATGAATAATGAATCATGCCAATAATTGGCTGAAATATTTTTTTGGTCAACAACCAAATTAGTCATTTATTTACTCATTTATAGCTGAGTTACAAAAAATTAGTAGAATTTAGTCATTTTTAGTTGTTGTGACTAAAAGTTTTGGTCACCTAGTCATTTATTTGCCAAATTCTACTAGTGAAGTGATTCAAATGCAATTCTACTGGTGTCAACCACCAAGCCCAAGATCACAACCTGCAAATAGATCTTCACAAAAAATGAGACAAACAACACAAGGCTATTTCACCAGACAAAAAAATACTAAGATGAGATAAATTACATAATGTACAACAGTGCCTTCTAAAGGTGTGAAATATGTGACAAGTGAGAAAACTACCAAGTAGGGAAAAACCACCCAGATAATTAAATGCATTATTATGCCTAAGTAAACTTAAGTGGGTAAATATCCTATTTACCCTAACACCCCCATTAAGTGCAACTTAGGGAGATTATTATGCATAATGAAGATGCAATATGGGTTCCGGCTACACAACCATGTTAGGTACCCATTTACAATGCAAAATAACCTCTCACAACTAGAGAAAAGGAGAAAAATTATGTGGAAAAAAACCCCTATCCAAAAGAGAGAAAATAAAAAATGAAAAACAAGATGCATGGATGGAGGACTCAATAACAGTGCCCCCGAAGGAGTACATACATCATGTATATACAATCAATAGCCCCCCATAAGAGGGAAAGAGAGAGAGACAATGTAGCACCCCCACAATGTATTATCACCTACAAAAATGGTAAGTGCCTAAAGACAAAACATGATCCAATTTCGACAAACAACTTGTCTCCCTTTTGGAAGAAACAAAACCAAGTAAAAATACATGAATGCTTCCCATTCTGGATAGGAATTGAAAGGAAGAAGCATGAATATGTATGATGAGGTCTCTAAAATCTGCTCATATGTTTCCAAGACCTTGGAAGATGATGCCACAAACCAACCAGGAACATCCCCAATCACAATAGGAGGCAGAAAATAAGGTACCACTAGAAACTGATTTTGAACATTCTCCAAAGATAGAGATGGAGTGAAAAAAGTTGTATAACAACTATCATCAAATAGAAGGGATGTACCCTTAAATGTTCCTTCCAAGTCAAAATATGAGATTCCATGAACAATGAACCAATGTTTGGAAAATACTAATCCTAATCAGGAAGACAATGAGAATCCTATTGCTTAGAAATGATGGAAGTACTTAATGAATGTGGATCAACTGTCTCTGACAAAGAATTAGGAACCTCTGAAGCAACTACAACCTCATCTAAAGTCTCAAAAACCTCCAAAGGATCACATGCATGGTTTATCTTTTCTGAAGAACAAAGAGACACACTGGTATTGGAAGGAGGGTCATCAAGAGATGGAAAAGTATCAAGATATCCATATGATTCTTGAAGGCGAGTCCAAAGAGCATAAGGGATCTCAAAATGAAAAAGTGAATCCAAAAGGTCCTTGTCATTTATATGCTAAAAAATAACTTTAAAGACTCTAGCCCTATATCCTTTCCAAATAGTATACCCACTACGTGTGCCTGGAATAGGAACTTCATTATATAAATACGACAGTAGATTTTTCTCACTAAGATGAGTGAGAATAGAATCACTCCATTTCCTAAAGTTCCCTTCCTCCAAAAATACCATTATAACTAAATTCTTCAAAAAAAATCAAAGATAGTGCTTTTAAAAACTTCCAAAAAAGAATTAAACCTGATTTGGTGCAAAAAATGATGCATCCCATTGCTTGATCTCCATGCTAACACCAAGCAAATCTAAAGAGCATAACAACACCGCGAATGACAACATCTTCACAATCTGTGAGACTTTCTCACAACAACCAAAAACACTGCAACACTATTTAAAGAGCAAAAAACTACCCCACGTAGCCAATGTGGGATAATTTTTCCCAAAGACAAATTCAAACACTTGGGGCCCACCTCCACTTGACGCTGTTTGGAAACCCTAAAATAAAATATTTCACTACAAAACTAAAGTCTTGAAACTAGAATATATGATAGTTTCAACTATGGCGCTACTCAAAAAAATTGGCTTCCGTCCTCTCATTCAAAGGCTCGATCTCAACAAAAAATTGTAGCCACAAAAAAGTATGCGGTGACCTTCAACAAATTGAACCTTCCTTCAATTTTAAATCATGCCTTCAATAGTCAATGCCAAAGGTAAGGACACATGGAGGAGACATTGAGAAATCATGGGCTTACAATTGAAACGCCTCAAAGGGCATGACTTGAATGCTTCCAAAAATCAAACGTGGCTCTCACAAATTAGAAAACATGCCCAAGTGTAAAAGAATTTGAAATTGTGTTGCCTCCAATCACAAAATCACTACTCACAGAGATTAAATCGCAACTTTCACAAAGAAAATCATGCGCCTTCAATAGTTTAAGACACCTCCCAGCATGAATATGCCAAATCACGGTAGTAATGGAGATTGGCCAAGGAAAAATGCCACTGCTAGTGTGAGAAGAATCATGCCTTCTGCCAGGAACAAATGAGAATTTCCCCCTCCATAGAGATTCGTAGCCACATAAAATTATTCACAAAAAATAAAGATTATCCTCCAAATGTGAATATGAGAATTACCTAATCGAACCCTAGTGGTTGTATCACTGGATATGATGGCGCCCAGGTTGTAATGAAAATTAGCCACCAAATTTAAATCGTTGCTTCAAAAAAGCATAGGTACAAAAGGGAAAAGAAATTGTAGGTTATCATGCCTCTATAATCTACACTAAGACAAAAAAGACCCTTGTAGGCTTGCAGAAGAGAGAAGTTCCCTCACAGAGGTAATACGTGGCCCCTAGAGACACCCAATCAGGCCTTTTGGAGAATGATTCACAACAGAGATATTCGTCGCCTTCAAACATCAATCATTTTGCCCTACACAACAATGAATTTAGGCTTCAAACAGTGGAAATACAACCTTATTTTGATGTCACACAAATTCATGCCTCCCAATGAAGAAAATTTCCTCCAAACACTCGATCAACAGGTGATCCCACAATACTAGTTTACAATTTTTGGTCAAACTACACATTGAACTAAATTTTTTAACTAAATCTTCACTTTTGGGCACCTATAGTGGCTAAACCATGAGGAATTTGAAGATGATGCAAACTAGTGATTTGTGAAATTTTATTTATAGATTCTAATTTTTTGTTTTCAAAATTTTTGGAATCAAATTGCACTTCTTTTTCCATCTCCTTTGAAAACTAGTTTTTAACAGTAAACACCATTTTTAAAGAGTAATGTTACTGGCTAACACATAATTTTTTTTCTATAAAGGATAAAATTCTAATTTTTTTGAATTTAGATTCATAACTATGATATCTAGTGCATGGAATTGGTTTCATAGTATTTCATTGAATATTTTTTTCTTAATTAAGTTTCAAAGTAAAATCATTTATAATTTAGACATGATTTACTGGCTAAAACATAACTTTTTTTTGTATGTATTGAAATTCAATTTTTATTTTTTGTTAGATCAAGGACATCAATATCTAGTGCATAGATATTTTTTTAGATTTTTTTTGATAATCTATTATTTTTCCACATGTGAAGAATAGAGAGCTTGATTTTCTGTGAAAAACCTACATTCACAAAAAATAAAAATAAATATATAATCAAATTAAATTTATTTTAAATTATACTTTTGGGAAGCTTATAATAAGGACTACATACTTACAAAAAATAAATTTTAAATGAATTCATTTGATCCCCAAAAGGTAAATCAAAAGTGGTTTTTTATCAGCATTCTGATAGGTGTAAAGGAGACTTTGTTATAGTTATTGTTTAAAACTAGCAAGGTTCTATCCAAGGGGGTTTGATCAAACCCTCTTCAATTGGAATCCTTTAAATGGAATTTTCCAAGGCTTAAATCATTATATTTTCCAAAAATATGTGATTTCAACAAAAATCAAGATCTCTTAGAAAGATGACAAAAAAATACCCTTTCAACAAGAATCTCTTCTACAGAAGAAAAAAAATGGGCCTACTTGTTGCATAAACGTGCCCTCAAACTGGCCTTCAAACGCCTTCAACAAAAAAAATGCCTTTTCAAATGAAAATAATTCATCCTCATATTCTTCAATGTAATTCAAACAACCATCTTGTCTTGTTGCACATATCTTACATGCAAGTGTGTCCCTTTGTGCTTATGTTGGTTTGTCATGGAATCTTGGATTCTAGGGGTGTGATCACCCTCCTTGATCTTTGTCATACTATCACATTAACATTTTTGCACTTGGACCCCTCTTAACACATATTTGTCTACTTTAGTGTTAGTCTGAGTGTAAGTTCATACTCCCATTAAATCAAGGGCTAAATTTAGTGTAGGAAATTGTATACCTTTACAATTTCACACTATTTTTGGGTCCCTTAATTTATTGGACTTAATTAAGCTTCTAGTTTTCCAAATTATGCATTCCAAAAGCCTTATATTTTCTCATTTTTCAAAAGGGAAACCAACATTTAATTAATGCATTTAATATTTTAATTGCCATGGAATATGACTGTCCTAGACTTATAAGCCAAGACCCATTTTCCCATGGGTGAATTGGCCCCCTTTAAATGCCAAGACCCATTGTAAAATATGTTTTTGGCTGAATTTTAATGATTCAAATTCAACTTGTAAGTGTCGGCTTTTAGAATCTATTTTTTACAAAATTAGATAAACACCTATAAATACAGTATTTTTATCATTTGAAATCTAAAAGGGATCAAGAAGAAACATTATTAATGATCAAGTATTTCCAAGATCAAATATCATTGTCAAGAGAATCCAAGAGTAGATTTATCAGTCATTTTGTTGCAACATTTAAGATCCTAACATCATGTCCAAGGTTATGTGTGTTCATGTCGTCTTGTGAAGGCTAATTTGCATTGTTGATCCTAGAGCATCCAAGCATTTTAAGTATCCAAATCAATCAAGCAAAAAGAAAGATCCAATTCCTTTGGAAGAGATGTGTTTGACTTCAGTCCTCTAAGGAAAGCCATTGAAGGGTGGTGAGTTGTAGCAAACATTGTTCATTCATCATTTCCTTCCCTTTTCATTATCTTTCTATCAAGGTTTAATTACCGAATTGGGGTTTGACCAAGGCAAACCCCCATACAAACAAAACATTTTTTCCTCTTTGTGTATGTGCAGATTACATGTTCAAGAAGGATTGAAGAGATCTTGAAGGAACAATTTTACATCATTGCACAAGTTGTCATCATTGTTTTCAAGTCACATAAACTAGGTTACATAATTTATTTGAGACTTTTCGATAGTGGGACCTGTGTCAAACAGAAGCCAAGATCTAGCATTAGAGGATTGTCAAAAGCTATTTTGGAAGCCCTAACAAGGACCCATTTGCCTAGGGGAAAACTAGTCCCTTAGTAAGCCTCAAAAGTAACTTTTGGTGATAGGTACAGGCCATCAAATCCTTCTTAGATATGTTTGTAAACTATCATTTTTCATTTCTATACATTCTAAAATCTGCATTTTATGTATTAAGTCATATTGTTCAATTAGTTTGTGTGCTTCAAATAATTTTTAGTTTATTTCTAAATATTTCCTATTGTCCTAAGGACTAAGATCCAGGTCTGATTGACTCACCATTGAGTTTGAAATTCAATATTTACACCTTGTGATCTCTTTCATAATGAAATCCCTAGGGAAAGACACTTATTGATATTCCTATCTTTTATGTAACAATAAAAATTTGGGGATCCCTTTCCCCACATTTTAGAGATGAAATATCTAGGTGCTATAAGATACATTCTTGGTATATAAATACATAGAAATATGGATAATAAGAAGCTATGGTTAGACTAGAGGAGGTATCTTGAGACTATTCTATAGTGGTTCATCATGCATGATGATAATATTATAAGCATTCCTTTACCAATAGCCACTAAGTTGAGCCTAGAACAATGCCCTATATGGAGGCTCTTAGGGACATAAAAAATATTTCTTATGCAATTGTAATTGATACCTCTATATATGTATTACTATGTATAAGGCTTAAACATTACTTAAGCTAGGGGAGTTCTAAGTCAGCTCATACCAAATGTTTGTAAACAACATTAGGTGTGGGTGAACATATTTTCTATGTACTTGAAAGGAACTATAAACTAATATTTTTATTATGATTACACTAATAATATAGGAAAGGTGTTGAACGTATGGGGGATTATTTATTTTGATTGGGACAAAGATTTGGATAGCTAGACATCACAAGTGGTTATGTTTTTATTCTATAGATTTAGGAGATGGGGGATGTGGATGCTTAGCTTTTGGATTAGAAATTTTGGATACCATTATGGGTCTTTCCTTTCGATGAATTGTTACTTTTTGCTTTGAGATCCACATGGATTTTTAAATTTATTTTTCTTTGGTGGGCCTTGGTGACCTTCGGGATTAATTACACTTTTGGATTGGATTTTTTGTATTTTTTACCATGTTGTTTTGAGGGGACATGGTGATCCTTAGATTTTGGTGGATGTGTATTTCTATAAAAATTTCATTAGCATCCAAATTTATTCACCTAGCAATGTTATGGGTGAAAGGAGATGGATGATATGAAGGGAATATGAATGGAATGATAGAATTAGGATCATAGATGGAGTGCATGGAGGGAGGATGTTGGATGATGTTCATAGAGGTGTGCCTTTGTTGATCCTAGTTGGGAATTACAAGAGTGGGATGTTTAGGATGGGTTAGAGGGATAGGGGAGTAGTAGATGAGGAGATGAGTAGGATGAGATGGAGAATGGTATTTTGAGATAAAGATCCAAAAAGGAATTAGTAGGTGGGGGAGATGTGCGTGACGATGGATTTAAGAAAATAGGGACCCAAAATGGATTTATAGGATGGAGGAGGGATAGGGATAATTTTTTTGGGTCGATATGATGGAGGATGAGGGATGGTGATATTTTTTTAGAGAAATGGTGGGAAACACCTATTGTGGTCTAAGGTGGAGAATAAGTTGGCCTCATGTAAAGGAAGGTGGCTCTCTTAGGTAGGAAGGATAATGATGTTGAAGGTAGTAATTTCTACTCTTCCTATTTATATGATGTCATGTTTACCCCTATCAGAGAATAAACCAAAAATGGAAGGAGAATTTGGAGCAAAAAATGTATCCCCTCATTAGTTAGAAAAGGTCTGCAAATCAAAAGGTGATGATGGTGTAGGGTTGAATCTTTTAATGTAGCATAAAGCTTTAGGTGTAAAACTTCTTTGGAAGATGTATACAAACCAGGATCTAAAATGGGTCAAGATCATGAAAGTAAAGTATTTGGATGAAGGGGAAACAAGTATCTTCACTTCAAGGACAATCCCACCTGGGTCTAGAATATGGAATTTCTTGAGGAGTTGTCATGGTCTAATAGTGGACTATCTGACTTGGGATATAAAGGATGGATGTTATGATATCTTTTGGGAAGATTTTGTGGTGGTTATTCAAGTTCGACAAGAAGAATGGAATTGGGAAAAGTAAAGGACATTACAAATAAAGTATGGGTTTGATGTGTGTGATATTATCTTCAAATATCTTTAGTGAATGGTTGTTTCAAAGGGCATTGTAAAGATGTACAATCCTTAGGCCTATCTAATGAATTGACTAAAGTTATGAAGTTTTTTTTAAAGGAGTAGGTGGTATTTGTTAGAGATGGAAACTATTAGGAATAAATGCATTCAACCCAAAATCTTAATCCATTTCCTACATAACCCCATGAATGATAAACATGCATACAAGTAATCACAATACATAGATCAAACATACAAGCTACAAGATATACACTAGGAAAACCCTCAAGATGGAAAATCCAACCTCCAAAAGCATCCATACTCTATCTATTATTCAGCAATAAAACATTACAAGAGTTAAAATGAATACATTTGAAGCATAAAGTCTCTCCAATGCATCCTCCATGTGTCCAAGCATGAATCCACACATCCCATGACATGCTTCTTATATGCACTTCTCAAAAATACTCAATAATGACAACCCGCTCACCCATCCAACCTCAACCACTAAACATGTGCTTTCTTTTATAGATACAAGCTCACACAAATACAACCAAGTGGTAAGATAAAACCATGTACCACAAAGACATGTGAATGCAAAACTACTAATCCCTCATTTAATATTTGGTGTACTAAGTTTTCACTTTTTAAATATTTTTCCAATATTAGATTATTGTCTTAGGTCTCTCACACATTAAATAATAATACAATGTTACAATACAACATAAAGTGGTCCCCAAATAATTACCTAGTGTGATTAACCACACCTCCTAGTTGCATCCCAACTAAATAATTATTTAAATACAACATTATAATTAACATTTTATGCAATGGTGTACAACATCATATCCCAACATCTACGATACTCTAAGGTGGTATGGATCAATAATAGGCAATTGCAATGCTAAGAAAGGATATAGCCTATTTGTGAAAGATTTAGAGATTTCATCTTGAATCCCTGTCAAACTATGTTGGAATGAAAACTACCTTCCTAAGGTTGTGTCCTTTGCATGGGAAGTGGTGAAAAATAGGGTTTTGACTACTATGGCCCATCAATGTGTGTGCTTTGCAAAAAAGATGAGGAGACTAGAAACCATATTTTTTTAATTATCCTTTCACTCATAAATGTTGGTAGTGGCTATGTGCAAGATTGAATTGGAAGAGTGTCTTCCCTAATGACATTATAAGTATTTTTTAGGCTTGGCCCTTTCTATAAAAATCTTTGATGCACTCAAGTTTGTGGGTGGTAATTTCATCCTTCCTAGTATGGGAGGTATGAAAGAAAGAAACAAGAGAATATTTCAAGATAAAGAGATGCACATCTCGTCACTATTGAATAAGTTGGAAGTTGCTATTGTGGAGGTGGTGAACTATAGGGTTGGTGCTCAAAACTTGAATCTAAACTTATCTGAATGGAATACCTTAATGAGGAAGCATTGGAATGGCCTAAGGATTCTCCATTTGCATTGGGGAAGGTGGGAAAAAGACACAAGAATTGAGAAGTAAAGTTGAATGGCTACCTCTAGAACATAGTTGGTATAAGTTAAACTTTGATGGTGTTGCAAGAAGGAATCTTGGTATTTTGAGTTTTGGATGCATCATAAGGGATTGGTGTGGAAAGGTTATCGGTAGACTGGCAATGCCCCTTACAATGGGCACCAACAATGCAACGAAATTGCAAACCTTAATCTTAGGCCTCAATCTTTGTCATGGGTTAAAGCTTGAAAAGTGGTGGTTGAGGAGGTTCCTCTTTGGTTATAAATACATCAAGATCAAGTCAAATGCAAATTTGGATTGCATTGATTAGGATCTTCTTACGATTCTGGATTGCAAAGAGTGATAAAATAATTAGATAGATGGAATTAGATTGCATGGATGAGTAGCCTATAGCTACATACCAATAACAAAGGATTATGGGATAAGGGGATGAGGTTGTAGAATAGAGTGATGGATGGTGGATAGGAATATAAGGATGGGGAGATGGAAGGTTGGTTGTATAGTGGATCTTGATCAAACTCAAAGTTTTATTTTTCCCCACTTTTGTCGATGCATTTTTCTCCCAAACTAAGTTAAAAGAATGGTTGAAAATAATTATAAATTTTTCCATAGTATGAAGAGTTTATTGTTGCTCATGGGAATTTGAATAGCCGCAAATTGGACAATCAACAAGGTGTGTGGGGACATGTTAATAGTCATATCAAAATGGATTTCATTTCTTTTGGGCATGAGAAGATGGTGTAATGTATGTTGCAAATCATGTGGTACAACATGGGAGTAACAATAATTTGTAGGTAGCTATGAAGGGTGCACAAAGCACAATGTGCAAGTAGAAATAGACCAGTGGGAAACATTGCAAAACGTTGCAACAAGTTGTAGCAATTGCTACAAGTTATAATTTGTAATTCATTTTTTGGACATTTAATAGTAAAAAGACTCTATTGTTGGTGGACATAGCCCAAATTGGGCGAACCATGTTGAAATTAGTGTTATTCTTTTGTTGCTATTAATTTCTATGTATTTTTATTCCTTTATGTAATTCTATAATATGCATTTAACTGGTATCAATCTATCTATGATTCCTAACAAGGTTAATGGGATGGGAGATGTACAACGATTTGGATGAAAAGATGCATATATTAAAAAATCTAGATGCATGGATAATGAATCTAATGGATAATGAAAGGATTATGATGGATGAAATATGATTAGATTAAAAAATCTATATTAGCCTAAAATAAACCTGATGGACTAATGCAATGATGATGGATGATAGGTGATATGGCACATTTTGATATGTGGATGCAAGTGTCATGCCATAGTACATAGAATGCAGGAGCAAGATAAGTGGAATATCAAAGATAGGAAAAATAGGGATGAAGGGAAGCAAGCACACATAGAATTAATGTTTACGTGAGTATTATGGAATAGATGGGTTATGTGGATGATGGTATAAAATAAAAATGTAGGGACGAAGGGATGGGGGATTATGAATGCAATAATTAAATTGATGATAATTGTGAGAAGATCTATAAGACAATAAATGTTACCAAAAAGGTATACTCCATTAGAATTAGAATTTATTTTTCCTTTGAATTCTACTAATGAATCAAATTTTGTAGAAGAAGATCTCTCTTATACAGAGAATGAATCTTAAATAAAATCCTTCAAACAAGAGATGGAGGTAGTACAAAAAAAAGGACATTGTACTTGATTGATTCAATAAAAGGTAAGGAACCCATTGGTTGCAAGTGGGTGTACAAGAAGAAATTTAGAGTAGAAAAAACATTAGAAAGGTACAAGAATAGTTGGTGAAATGGGTTATTATAAGGTAGAATGAATATAATTTAGTGATATCTTTTCTCTTGTATCTATGTTGAATTTCATTAGGAAGTTGTCTATAGCCACATATTTTTATTTTAAAGTGGACAAAATAAATTTGGTTGCAACATTACCATATGGAGATTTAGATAAGAAAATCCATATTGTTAAACCTAAAGAATTTTAGATAAGGGTATAGAATATTTCGTTTGTAAACTAAAACGGCCTTTGTATGAATTAAATTAGTTGTCTTGTATGTTGTATCAAAAAAATCCATATCAGTGATAAATTAAAAAAAAAAAACCTTCGAAAAAAGATATAAAATTATGGCGAATCTTTCATTTTTTTAGGAAAAAATATTAATTTCTATTGGCGAATCTTTCCTATTTTCTGAAAACTTTTTTAATTTTATTGGCATTTTTTTTACATCACTAAAAGTTTGTAGAAATTTTTTGTGAATCTTGAAAAAATAATAGGAAAATACATTAATTATGATGGAAAATCCATCCAATCTAAAAATGATTCTCATGAAAAAGTAGGGGGCCAAGGGTGAAAATTATCGATGGGTTTAAGGGGTGGACTATAATATTTACTTGTCACCATTATTTTAAAATATAATATAATGACCCTCATTATATTCTGCAAGGTAAAATGTACCCATGATTTGTAATTCTCATGGGTCTTGAAATGTCTTTTAAATCATTGATCTAATGACCCTCGTTGTACTCTGTGAGGTAAATGCACCCACAATCTATAATACTCATCAAACTCGAAATTATGGGCCCCATGAGCATTACAGATTGCGAGTACATTTTACCTCATGGAATACAACAAGGTCCATTAGATTATATCATAAATCAATGGTGGAAACTAAAGATTAAAAATATGGCCCTAAAGAAACTAATAATTATGATATACTATTGGTGAATTAATATAAATTTCTACTATAATTTATAAAATTTAGGTGAATCTAATCTAATCATGCATCGAATATTGTGGAAAATTTTAGAGTTAATTTTTTTAATAAAATAAATTCTTTGGTGATTTAAATAAGACTAGAATAAAATTTTGTAAAAATTTGGTGATTCAATTCACATTATGGCTCGAACTATTAGCCAATTTTGGATTTCCAAATTTCAACTATTAGCCAATTGGTGAATATTAGCCACTAAAAATATCACCAATCCATATGCATGACAGTTGGGTTTTCCAAGGAATTCATTTGAGTTAATCATAGTTTTACATGTTGATAATATGTTAATCATTAGGAATAATGAAGTGTTGATTAGACAACTCAAGATTTAGTTGAATTGTAGTGCCCCTCCGTGTTTGGCCCTTTTGATGTTGATTAAGTTGGTTTGGGTGAATTTAAATATTTTATTAGTTGTTATTTGAGGTGAAATTAATATTATGAAAAGCCTTGTTTAATCAATTTAATTAAATTATATTGATTATAAGGTTGTTTAAATTAAATTGGAATTAAAATAAATAATTGAATAAATCCATATTGAGAAATATAAAGTATATGGTTTATTAATGATTAATTAAATTAAATTATTTTAAAGTATTATCACAATTAAAATTTAATGATAATTGATAAATTTATTATGATTGGAGTTTACTTATTTAAATGTGGAAAAGTAATATAATTTTAAATAAATAAATAAGATGAGATTTTTGAACAAGTTGTTAAAGCAACTAAAAAGATGGAAAAAGAGAGTTTGAGCACATGCATAGCTCCAAACTAAGTTCGAAATAGAAACTAGTTTTATTGAGTGATTATTGCTTGATTTTTGTTTTTGGGAAAATCGAAGCACTTTCTTTGTTTTTATAATGACCATTTTTAGAGAGGTTTTGGATCTTGGATTTTTTGGTTTTTTGAACGGAAAAAATTGTTGCAAGTTTATTTTGTCAAATAAGGATATTCAATTGAATTTTTTTGTTTTAAGGATAATATTTCTCTACAAGGAGATGTCTATAAAAGGTGTGGCTTTGGTTTGTTGAGAATCTCAGTCATTGTGTTTCAAAATTTTGGGTTGGGGGTTTTCAGAGAAGCAGTTGTTCTTTATGTTTATTGTTGCATTTGTTGTGGAGTCTTGTTAGCCTTGTATGCTTGACTTTTTTTATATTGTGGGTCCTTCTTGTCATCTCCTAGCACAGGGGATGGGCCTTAGGGTCCACAAGGTTGGGTGGAACATGCTATCCATTAAGTTTCCATTCGAAGTTTGAGATGGAAGGAGTTACCGTTTGCAGTGGCTCTAGAGCTTTACCAGAGTTGGTGACCGTATTGATACTATGCATTACATTCATTTCAGTTGTATCACATTATGTAATTGTGGAATCCTTCCCATTTCATGTTGGGAAGCATAGATGTACTATTGTAATCTTTGAACGATATAAATTCATATGATAAATGTAATGTATATATTCTTGGTATTATCATGTGAGCACGGATGGATGTTTATGTAATATTATGGATGTATGTACGTTGTTCATCTATTCTATATAATGGTTTTAAAATGAATGCTTGTGAGTATATTTTCATCGTTATGGGACTTGATTCATGTTAGAAATGTTTGCAAGTAATGCAGTCATGTTACCCCAAAGGACTAGGTTAATGATGTGTATGTAAAATTTCATTATTAATGTTGTATGTTAATTTATATTTCATATTAGTCTTACTTTTTTTTTAAAAAAAATTATGCTTCAATTGTTAGTTGTTGTGTTGTCCTTTAGGGTTTTTGTGGTGGGGAATTACATCTTGGTATCAGAGCCAGGTTGCAAACACTGGGCACTCTAAATACATATGAGCCCATTACATTGACCTAATTGGTTGTACCCTTAAGTTTATGTTTCCCCTTTTTGGTCATCGTCACTTAGCAACCTGAAATTTGCTCTTAGGTGGTGATGGTCCAATGGTGCAGAAAACCAATGGAAAGAATAGGACCCTTGATATAGTTTGCAATACACTTATATTCTTCCTACCGGGGATGCATTATGGACCCTTGTGTAGCCTTGTGGTGTGTTTCTCGGTGATGTGAATTTGTGTGTATGTGAAAAATGGATATAAAATCATGAATATAGTGCTTAGACTCTTGAGTTTCTATTTTCTCCTTTTCGTCACCTTCGCCTAATTGTTGTGACCCTTTTTCCTTGGTGGTGTATGTAGGATGCCTAGAGGTCGAGGTCAAGCTAAGGGTCATGGTAGAGGTCTCGGAGGTGGTCATGGGTTAATCATCAAAACACCCCTTTTCTAAGTTCCCACAAGAATGGTTGTGAGGAGCAGTTGGGCCCTCAGTTACGTCCCTTGCTTGAGGATATTCTTACCCGGCTAGGCCCTAGGTAGGAGGGTGGTCAACAGGTGACTAGGGAGATAGAAAGGTTCCCTAGGAGGAGAAATGTTTTAGCTCTAGTGGGACATATGATGGACCTTTTGAGGGCATGTTCTCCTCTCTTCAATAGTTCTAGTGGTGGCTTGGAGGTTGAGAATTGGATGATTTGTGTTCAAATTGGTAGGCCACCTCCAACAGGCTTCAGGTTCTGGGGCGGTCATTCTTCATCTAAAAGGATTTGGAGTTGGTTACGAGCCCAACTTTATCATCCTAGCCAATCAACTCAGAGAACACATACTGCAGTGGGTAGAGGTACAGGTTGTTTCTCTTGCGGTCAACAGGGCCACATAACTAGACAGTGTCCTCAAAGAAACACACCTAAATTCAATCAGAGTTCGGCAGCCATAGAGCCAACAGGGGATGATGCAGGCAGGTCCCATAGGGTGACTACAATGGTTGATAGCCGTCAGGCAGAGCATCAGGGCACAATTGTGGAGATTACTGGTAGTGGATAGGCAACTAACTCGGGAGCCCATGGGAATCATGCAATACAAGAGACTGATGTAGTGTTGCTCATGTTGCTTCCACTACACTGATACTCATTATGATATGTTATGTACTTTGAGACCTTGTTGATGCTTGTTTCACCATTTTGAATCGGTTTGGATGATAGTTTATCTGACTTTGATGATCATAACACTATTGATTGATGTTTATGTTATGATGGATTTATCGAGTTAGTTGTGTGTTTGGATTAATTTTACTATGTGTATTATGTGGACATATGATTATGCTTGTGCTTCTGGTTAGTGATTAATATATGTTTTTTATGGTGTATTTATTGTTACTCGATGATGTGGTTATTATTTGAGGTCTTGGTGGGAGGGACAATGTAGCATCACTCGTTCGCGAGTACCTTGCTACATTGTGACTTCCTCTCATGGTGTGGTTGTTGTTTGATATTTGTATATTGTTCGACAGTTTGTTTGTTGCAGATTGCAAGTACTAGGCATCGACTCCACCTAGTTTTCAGGCGTGGGCGTGCCTCAAAAACCCAATGGAAATGATGTTGAAAATCATATATGAGAAAAGGTCCCCTACCCTAGCCATCATCCTCAGAGAGGGTGAGTATCCAACCAGTTACCCCGTTAATGTGTATGTTGTTTATGGTCAGTTGTTCTCGTCTTTTATCCTTGTCGATATTGGGTTGTATGATTATTTGATGTTACTTGCATTTACATTAGAGGAAAGTTGAATATGGTATTATTAAATGAATTCTAGGATCAATGTATGTATAATCTATCATAACTTTGTGACTTCTAGGAGTAAGTCGAAGCTTAGGGGGGATGTAGTTCCCCTCTATGTTTGGCCCTTTTTATGTTGATTAACTTGGTTTGGGTGAATTTAAATATTTTATTAGTTGTTATTTGAGGTGAAATTAATATTATGAAAAGCCTTGTTTAATTAATTTAATTATATTATATTGATTATAAGGTTATTTAAATTAAGTTGGAATTAAAATAAATAATTAAATAAATCTATATTGAGAAATAGAAAGTATATGGTTTATTAATGATTAATTAAATTAAATTATTTAAAGTATTATCACAATTAAATTTAATGATAATTGATAATTTTATTATCATTGGAGTTTAATTATTTAAATGTGGAAAAGTAATCTAATTTTAATTAAATAAATAAGATGAGATTTTCAAACAAGTTTTTTATTAGATAAGTAGGGAAGGGCATTGATCCCATGGTTACAATAACAAACAAAAAAGAACTAGAGAGAGGTGGGAAAAAACACCACCATCGAACCAAAAAATAGCATCAATTTAGCGTGCAGGCCAACATTTAAAATAGTAACCATTGTCCAACCAGTACTAATAAAAAATAGTAAGCTATTATAAGTATACTTAGTTCTACGTAAGCCATTAATTAAATCAACAAAGTCCCAGGTGGTATTCCACCATAACATAGAGAACAAAAAAAATAGTCTGAGATGATAAAATAACAGGACAAAAACTTCATCAAAAAATAGCAGAGAGGCAGCAACAAGCCATTAACTGGCTTTCTTCAATAGGTTCCCATACTCTCCCATGAGAGAAATATATTCACGCCAATCAGGTCCCTCTATGTCATCCAACATCTTTAGGGTATCAAGTTTCCCCTATTTCTTTAATTTCCTGGTAATCTTTGTTTCCCCAGAGGTCACACCCAGCATTGCCCTTCTCATCAATCTGTTAGTTACCCTCATGAGAGTAACTAATGCCTTCCCCATATCTTCAAACTGTACCTGCAAAAAGGTAAGCCTACTCTTTAAAAAATCAATACTAAGATCCTCATTATTTTCTCCCCACCCTGAATCCTAACATCTTGTCCCAATTCAACAACATCCTAAACATTTTCAACCTCAAACTTCTCCTCGAAAGGCTCAATTTGCTCCTCCTCCTCTTCTTTATCCTCCTTCAAACCATTTTCCCCAATCTCATATGAAGAGTCTTAAAATTCCATGTCCTTAGAGTCATCTTCCTCTTGGGCTTTAAATTCTTCATACCCCAGGTCCTCCTCCTCACTCATAGACATTTTTTGTTTTCCTTTTTTATCTTTCGAAGCAACTTTTGCCAGGCGAGCCGACCTTCTCCCCCCACTACCACCACTCCCTTTCCCATGTAAAATTTCCTTTACCTCCTTACTTTGAATCCCTTCCTCTATGATATTGATAACATCCTTGGGATTTATGTCTCTTTTTGGTTTCTTAGCCTTTGGGAGCTCTAGCAACAGAGGAAAATGTTTCCTTTTCTCAAGCATGGCTCTAAGGAGCTCTATCTCATAAATTATATTTTCCTCACTCTGTGACCTTGGGGTTGAGGGGTATGACACATTAGCCACAAGGGAATTACTTTTAGCAGAAATAAGCACATGACTAGCAACAATTATAGTGGGTTGGCAAGGGATAGGTTCCTCCATTGGGATTTCCACAGCAGCGGGGTTTTCCTCATCATGTTGTTCTTCAATATTTTCTTCAAAATGGTTAGGGTTCACATTTCGGCCAGCAATGGGGTTTCCATGAGGGTTCAAATCCAAGGCATACATACAAGGTAAGAATAAGGCCTTGATGAAGAGGAGGACTAGCGCCTTTTTTTATATTAAGCTGCAAAGAGGATAAAAGGTAGAAGGGAAAATTGATTTTCTCTCCATGGCGGATATGGTTTAGTAGAGGGAAATGGTATGCATGTACCGACATAGACCTACCCTCGAGAGTAAAGTATCTCATTACAAACAGACTAACTAATGCAAAAGGAGGAGGAAGTTCCAGTCTAGCATACCTGTTTTAAAATCTCTTGAGATTTTCCCCATCATGCAGGAACTTGTCAACAAATTTCTGGTAATCCGCCCCACTTTTCTTTGCCACTTTGAGCCCATTATTCTGCAAACCCGTAGCTTCAGAAATGAATGAAGTGGTAACCTTGAATTTCATCGCACCAATGGTCACAAAGACCTTCTTCCAAGAGTTCATAAATTTAGCCATAAGTTTTTCATTATATCCTTTCAGGGATTCGAAGAACAGAACCATACCTGCATTCTCAAACATTCTCCATAAATCCACATTCTATTTCAGAGCTTGACAATTTGGAGGATTTGTTCTCTTCCTTGGTCCTCCCATTTTACTCTACAAATTCTTTTGGTGAGATGAAATTTTCTTCATAATCACACCCACAATTTGCTTCTTTCCCAGGATACCACAAACGCTCTTACGCCAGATAACACACAGAGCAAATACAAAAAATTTGAATCGAGAAGTTTCTTATTGAGAAATCTAGCTACATGTTTCCAAGAGCGCAAGTCTCATCATTAAAATTACAAGGAATTAAATCCCTATTAAAAATCATAAATTTCCCCATCCTAGAGATACGAGGATTCTAACACAATGCATTTCGACATGCATAAAAATGACCACCCTTAGCAAATTCGTTAATTTCATGTGATTTTTGGTCACCTTCTTTAAAGGGGAATTATTAAGATTGCCTCCATCCGATATCATCCTATACAAACCCGTACTCCAAATTCCATCATTACACAAAAGGCAAAAAGGCACCACTTGGTACTCATTTATTCTGCCTAAAACCAACCTATCATTTTTGCATGTGATATTCATTCTCAAATTTTTCACTTAGAATTAAGTCTCTTAGAGACTTTGGCATGTTACCACTTGTCAAATGTGTCAAACCCCTACAACTTAGCACCACATTGGCAACACAATCTGCAGCTTTATTTCCTTCCCTATAAACATGTTGCACCTTACAGATGTTGAAATACTTCTTAATGGCATTGCATCTGTCTATTATATTTTTTAATTCCCATGGTGGCACAACTTCTTCATTTAAAATATCCACAATAATCTTTGAGTCCCCTTCTAATATAACATTTCTGTACCCCAGCTCCTTTAGAGTATTGAAACCCCCAAGAGTAGCCATAGCTTCGGCTTTATTGTTAGAGAAGATTCCCATGTTCACTCCAAATCCCACAATACAATCACCTTTATGGTTTCTAAACAAACCCCCTATTCCAACTTGTCCTGGGTTCCCTTTTGAGCACCCATCAAAATTAGATTTTATCCAATTTTCCTACAGAGGGCTCCACACAGTATCCATTCTATTAAGCATCTTTGACCAGTTGAGTTTGGTTAGATCCTTCCCTATTCCCCAATTTTGTTTGATCCTCATTTCTTTGTAGTTAGGCCAGGGTTTGGAGAAGTTGTATCTTACAGCCTCAATGTTTTCCTTAATTTGGGATTTTATAATCAAACTAACCTCCCAACTACTTCTCTCAACTTCTTTGAATATTCTATTATTCCTTTCCTTCCATAAACCCCAGGTGACAAATGGAGGAACTTGATTCCAAAGGTCAACAATTACATTATGTGAGAAGGGGCAGTTTGACTAGTCTTCAATAAAATGCCTCATGGAATTAGGAAACACCCAATCTGAGGACAACATAAACAAGAAACAAGACCACACTTCCCCCATGAATTGGCAAAGAAAGAAGATATGAATTATTGACTCCTCTTCCTGTTTACAAAGAGAACACATATTAACCAATTGGAAACCCCTCCTTACCAGATTTTCAATAGTGAGAATTTTCCCATGGGCCGTTGTCTACCAGAAACAATTAATTTTTGGAACAAGGTTCTTTAACCACACCTTTTCCCAGAAATGGTCTGGAACAGCAACCTAAAGTCTCGCCATTTATTCATAGGTCTTCTTGACTGAGAAACAACAAGAAGAGTTGCCTTTCCAAATCTATTCATCACCCCTTTCTCTATCAAACCACTTAGCCTCCCCAATCAGGTTATGCAGTCTAGTTAGGATTGGGTCCCAATTTACCTATATTTGGCCTCTCATATTATTCCTTCTTAGGAGAAAATTGAACTCCTTCCATTTAGGTTCCTCCATATCCCAGTTAATATAATCAGAAACCTTTTTACCACAAATCCTGTTAAGGCTAAGTTTAAGAGGGTTAAGAACTTCTAAGGAGGACAGAGTAGAATTCTCTATCCAAGGGTTCTTCCAAAAATTTGTATTATTTCCATTCCCAATTCTCTTTATAACCACCATCTTCCACACATTCCTCAATATCACAAGATGATTCCATAAAGTTGAACCACTAGGTAGATCAAAAGTTGAAAGAAAATAGCTAGAATTCTTGTTCCTTAGGTATTTTTCTTGAAAAAATTTAACCCAGTCTTTAGAGCCTTCCAGTAGATTCTAACCAATTTTAGCCATTAGGGATTTGTTTAGCATGGATATTCTTCTTAGTCCCAGACCACCACTTCTATTAGGCATACACACTTTTTCCTAGTTGACCAGGGACAATCTATTTTTTTCTTTAGTTCTTGACCATAGGAATTTTCTCTGAATTTGCTCAATCTTCTCCCCTATAGAGGCAGGTATTTTGGAAAGAGATAGGTAATAAATTGAGATATTCCGAAGAGAGGCTTTAAGGAGTTGAATTTTTCATACCAGGCTAAGAAGCTTCCCCTTCCAACTAGCAAGTTGATTTTGGAGCCTTTTAATCAGTTGATTCTAGTAATTATTTTCTAGTTTTTTAGAGATTAAAGGGAGGCCCAAATAAGCATAAGGTAAATCAGCTTCCTTACATCCTAGGATTTTTATTACTCTATCCTTAATCTGTTAGTGAGTATTAAAGAAGTACTTTTTTTCTTTTATCATAGTTTATACACTGACCAGAAACAATAACATAGTCATTGAGAACCTGTTTCCAATGACCTGCTTCCCCCACCGAGGCTTCCCCAAACATAAGGGTATCATCAACAAACTATTGGTGGGAATCAGGCATAAGAGAAGAGGCAACTTTAACACCTTTTAGAAATTTTGAGTCCACCAATTTTTGAATGTTCCTGCCAAGAACTTCAACAACAATAATAAAAAGGTAGGGAGAGAGGGGGTCACCTTGCCTTAGCCCATGCCATAGGAGAAAAACCCCTGCGGAATTCCATTGACCAGAACATAACATTTAGGGGAGGTAACAAAAGAAGAGATCATTTTTAGGAATCTTCCTTCTATCCCAAACTTCTTGAGAACAACA
Organism: Sequoia sempervirens; assembly: GCA_007258455.2. Lineage (NCBI taxonomy): Eukaryota > Viridiplantae > Streptophyta > Pinopsida > Cupressales > Cupressaceae > Sequoia > Sequoia sempervirens. Next base: position 676,626,204 of record VDFB02000003.1, read on the forward strand.
AACACAAAAGGCAAGGAAACCCTATCATAGGCCTTAGAAATGTCAATTTTGAAGGTCATCCCAGGCTTTTTGGAGTGATCCATTGAATGGATAATTTCATGGGTGAAAATAATAGCATCAAGAATATTTCTACCTTGAACAAAACCTTTTTGGTTTCAAGAAATCATTTTACCAAGAACTAGTTTAAGCATTAGCACCAAAAATTTTGAGAAAATTTTATAGATCATGTTGCAAAGGCTAATAAGTCTATAATATTTCATGGAAGAGACATCAACAAATTTGGGGATAAGAGCTATGAAAGTAGAATTCATTTGATTCAGTAGCTTGCCTAACCTAAAGAAATCCCTAGTAGCATTAAAAAGATCAGTTTTAACTATGTCCCAATACGTTTGGAAAAGGGAAGGAGGGAACCCATCAGGTCCAGGAGCTTTAAAGGCACCAAAAGAAAACACTATTTTTTTTACTTCATCCATAGAAATAGCATTAGTCATCATCTTTAAGTCAGCATCAAAAATTACATTAGGTATCACTTCAAGAAAGTCAACATTTACCTGACGAGCATTGCCAGAGGCCATGAGGTAGGAAGAGAAAAAGTTAGCAACTTCCTAAGCAATATCTTTTTCATTGGTTACAATGGAGCCATCCTCTTTCACAAGCGACCTGATTTTGTTTCTACTTTTGTGTTTCGGATTGGATTGGTGAAAGAATTTGGTATTCCTATCCCCTTTCATTAGCCATTGGACCCTTGACTTTTGTTTCCAAAAGATTTCCTTTTTTTTTGTTTATCTTGTACCATTGTGATCTAAGGTCTCTTTCCTTGGCACATATCTCTTCATCCACTTGGCTAACCTCCATGATATCATGAACCTCTTTTATACTTTTTTCCCAAGCTATTCTTTATTTCAAAGATGTTTCCAAAAGTCATCTTATTCCACCCCTTCACTTTTTTCTTTATTCTACTTAGTTTTTCCACCAGACAATACATAGGTGTGCCTAATATTGGTTCCTCCCACCAAGATATCACCAATGCATCAAAATCCAGGTGAAGACACCACATAGCTTCAAATATGAAAGGGAAAGGTCCCCTATTATGATCCATATTTATTTTTAGCACTAAGGCATTATGATCAGAACCTTATCTTGGGAGAGTGAAAAAAGAAAGGAATTGAGAAATATTCCAATTGGAAGAGATCAAAAAATGATCCGATTTAACTTGGATTAGATGGTTTCCATTCTTTTTGTTGGACCAAGTATACTTAGTTCCTTGGAGGGGGATATCAATAAGACCTGCTGAAATGAAGAAGTCAACAAGTTCCATCATGCTATTAGAATAATCATCCACCCCTCCTGACTTTTTTGAAGGAAGGAGAGGAGAATTGAAATTCCCTCCAAGAAACCAATGGTCATCCTTCCTAATAGAAATAGCATCACTTAGTTGTTCCCAAAGCTTAACTCTATCCCTTCCAGAATTTGGAGCATAAATTTTTATTAGATTGCATTCCTCCTGAGAGGTTATGTCTTCAAGAGTAATCAAAAGGCTATGCTTACAAGCCAAACACAAAGTGCATTTCAGTTTAGAAGGATTCCATAGGGTAGAAATTCCACTTGAAGCTCCTTCCACCTCACTAATAAAGTAATTAGCACCTGGCCATATATTCAAAATAGCCTTATCAAAATTTTCTTTCTTCATCTTTGTTTCTTATAGAAGGAGAACATCAACTTTATTATCAAGAATGCAAGATTTCACCAAAGACTATTTATATGGGCTATTAAGTCCCCTTATGTTCCAAGAGAGGTACTTCATTGATAAAACCAAATACATCCCCACCTCCATCCCAAAACAACAACCCAGGCTACTTATTCTTGGGTTTTGATCTTGTGATTGAGTCCAAGGTTCTTTGTTTTCTTGTTGCAACATCCCTTACTGTATCTTTGGTTCTTGAGTCCTTTTGGGAGGGTCTTCCCACCTTATTACCCCCTCCCACATCTAGTTTATTTTTCTTTTTATCTTTTTTTAAAGCTTGGAACCATCCCTCATCATCCCCCTTATCACTAGACCCTTGAGAGAAGCCAAGAAGAGCTAGTGATTCACTTAGGTTTCCTGCTCCAATTTGAGAAAAGGAGTTCATGTCCTCTAGAGACACTAATCTATTAGCTAGTATGCATTCACCTTCTTCCAGGTCTTCACTACCACCATAAATCTACTCCTTCACCTTATGAGCCATCACATTTTCCTCTAACAGAGGATCCCCAACTTGAATCTTCTCCATATTTACATTTTCCCCTCTCGTAACCTCCATTGTAGGGAAACCCAGAGTTGGAAGGGAAGAAGCAGGGGCATCCACTTCAGGGTTCAGGCTAACCAAATATTTGACAACAATAGGAGGGACGAAAACAAATTTCAAGTTCAACTTCACATTATCCTTGAGGAGGGGAACCAACACCTCCTAACCAAAAAGAGGAGTAGGTAGCACAATAGAATCCATTTCATTGGCCAGGTGGTCTTCTTCAAATATCTTTTCCTTAGCCTTTGAACCTTCAACAGACTTTAACCCACAAGTGTCAACTAGATGGCCAAACTTCTTACACTCCTGGCAAAAGAGACGAGCATTTTCATACTCAAGAGGTTGAGTCTAGTTACTGAATTTTGACTTAAGTAGGATTGAGGAAGGGAGGACCATATTCATAGCAACATTAAACACATTCTGGCATACACTAGTCCTGTTCTCTCCTTAGTTATCTTATCTATAGGAAAAAGGCACCCAAAGGAGTTAGCAATGCCCTTTAAGATTTCCTTTTCCCAAAATTCTAGAGGAAGGCCCAGGAAGTGCACCCAGGTTGGAGCTGAGGCCCCCAAGTCAGCCAATGGGTCAAAACCTGGTTTCCATTTGCAAAGGGAGAGAAAGTTTTTAAAGCTTGAGTCAAAAGCCAAGGGACCCCCAGTTAAAACCTTTAGCATGTCTTCGTAAACAATAAATGAAAAAATAAAAATATCTCTAGGCATTGCATTTATGGTTATGTTGCCTTTCAAATTCCATGTGGAAGCAACCCACTGACAAACTAGTTCAATATTTGGCTTGTATGCCAAAAACTTTCCAACAAATGCCATTTTGAGGTTATCCATCGCCTTCAACATCAAAACCTCAAGGACATCTACTTCCCAGCCAGTCACCAAGAAGGAAGTGGATTCCAAAATCCTGTTACTCAAGGTTGGTGAGTCAGACCCCACTAGTTTGTCCACATAGGAAGCTGGAGCTTCCTCTGAAAAAAAGGAGTTGAGCCCGAAAGATGGGGAAATGGGCGACTTCCTAGAGATTCCCCCTGTCACTTCCCTAGGGGAAAGGATTGAAGTACGAGATGGGGACGTCATATTAGGAATAGCCAGACTGGCAGCTGCCACTGTAGGTATAGAGCTAAGAAAGAGGACAACATCCTAAAAAGATGGAAAAAGCAAGTTCAAGCACATGCATAGCTCTGAACTGAGTTCAAAATAGAAACTTGTTTTATTGAGTGATTATTGCTTGATTTTATTTTTTTGGTAAAATCGAAGCACTTTCTTTGTTTTTATAATGATCATTTTTAGAGAGGTTTTGGATCTTGGATTTTTTGGTTTTTCGAATGAAAAAACTTGTCTACAAGTTTATTTTGTCAAATAAGGATATTCTATTGAATGTTTTTGTTTTAAGGATAATATTTCTCTACAAGGAGATGTCTATAAAAGGTGTGGCTTTGGTTTTCTGATAATCTCAGGCGTTGTGTTTCAAAATTTTGGGTTGGGGGTTTTTAGAAAAGTGGTTGTTCTTTATGTTTATTGTTGCATTTGTTGTGGATTCTTGTTAGCCTTATATGCTTGATTGTTTTTATGTTGTGGGTCCTTCTTGTCATCTCCTAGCATGGTGGGTGGGCCTTAGGGTCCACATGGTTGGGTGGAATGTGTTATGCACTCCATTGGGTTTCTAGTTGAAGCTCAGAGCTTTACCAGAGTTGGTGATCGTATTGATACTATGTATTACATTCATTTCAATTGTATCACATTATGTAATTGTGGAATCCTTCCCATTTCATGTTGGGAAGCACATATGTACTATTGTAATCTTTAAACTATGTAAATTCATATGATAAATGTAATTTATATATTCTTGGTATTATCATATGAGCACAGATTGATGTTTATGTAATATTATGGATGTATGTGTGTTGTTCATCTATTCTATATAATGGTTTTAAAATGAATGATTGTGAGTAGATTTTCATCGTTATAGGACTTGATTCATGTTAGAAATGTTCGCAAGTAATGTAGTCATGTTACCCCAAAGGACTAGATTGATGATGTGTATTTATAATTTCATTATTAGTGTTGTATGTTAATTTACATTTAATATTAGTTTTACTTAAAAAAAAAAAATTGCTTCAATTGTTAGTTGTTGTGTTGTCCTTTGGGGTTTGCATGGTGGGGCATTACATGAATTATAGGTTTGAGATGAAATATTTAGGTGATATAAGATACATCCTTGTTATATAAATACATAGAAATATGGATAATAAGAAGCTATGGTTAAACTAGAGGAGATATCTTGAGACTATTCTATAGTGGTTCAATGTGCACAATGATAATATTATAAGCATTCCTTTGAAAATAGCCACTAAGTTGAGCCTAGAACAATGCCCTAAATCTATGGAGGTTTTTAGCGACATCAAAATATTTCTTATGCAATTGTAATTGATAACTTTATGTATGTATTAATATGTATAAGGCTTAAACATTACTTGAGCAAGGGGAGTTCTAAGTCTACTCATGCAAAATGTTTATAAAGAGCATTAGATATGGGTAAACATATTTTCTATGTACTTTAAAGGAATTGTAAACTAATATTTTTGTTATCATGACACTAAGAATATGGGAAAGGTGTTGAACATATGGGGGATTATTTATTTTGATTGGGATAGAGATTTGGATAGCTAGATATCACAAGTGGTTATGTTTTTACCCTATAGATTTCGGAGATGGATTTTGGGGATGCTTAGCTTTAGGATTAGTAATTTTTATACCATTATGGATTTTTTCTTTCAATGAATTGCTACTTTTTTATTTGGGATCCACATGATTTTTGTTATTTATTAACCTACAATTCACAACATACCCAACCCATATGTTTTTAAACTATGTCTAGCTAGGTTTGTATTGCAAAGAGAAACAACACAATTGTTCCTTTTATTGGGTAAATTGTATATATTTTTCCATGGTAGAGGTTACAAAACATGTTTATTTTGGATACAATGTGAAGTACAAGTTATAAATCATGACATGTTTTGAAACCCATAATTTTTCATACCCAAACACGCTGTCATTAAATGATGTTATTCGAAATGGACACCTAGATATGTATAGTTATAAATTTATTATGAGAAATAAGAGGTTTCAAAATGTGTTGTATTTCAAAAAACATTGTATTCATTATCCTGCAATTCACAATGTACCTAACCTAGATGTGTTTTTTAAACTATATATATCTAGGTTTGCATTTCAAATAGCAAGAATACCATTGTCATTGTTATTGGTATTGGGTAAATTGGATATAATTTTCCACTAGAGGTTACAAAACATGGTGTGTTTTAGGTACCATGTGAAGTGCAGGTTACAAATCATGGTGTGTTTTGGGTACCACGTGAAGTGCAAGTTACAAATCATGGTGTGTTTTGAAATCTATAAATTTTTCATATCAAAACACATTGTCATGAAATGATATTATTTGAATTGAAGACCTAGATATGTATAGTTATGAAGTTATTATGAGAAATAGGAGGTTTCAAAACATGATGTGTTTATTAACATATAATCCTCAACATACCCAACCCATGTGTTTTTAAATTATGTATATATCTAGGTCTGCAATCCAAATAAAAACACTATTATTCATGTTATTGGGTAAATTGGATATAATTTTCCACAATAGAGGCTCCAAAACATGGTGTGTTTTGGGTACCATGTGAAGTGCAACTTACAAATCACGTTGCATTTTTAATCTTGTAATTTTTCATACCCAAACATACTATCATGAAATGATGTTATTTAAAATGGAGACCTAGATATGTATGGTTATGAATTTCTTGTAACAAATCTATGGTGTGTTTTGGAACCTACAATTTTTCATATCCAAGCACATTGTCATGAAATGATGTTGTTATTTGAAATGGATTATCTACATATGTATAGTTATGAATTTATTATGAGAAATTGGAGGTTTCAAAATGTGTTGTGTTTTGAAACATGCTATGTTTATTAACTTACAATTCACAACATACCAAACCAATTTGTTTTTAAATTATGTATATCTAGGACTGCAATTCAAATAACACCATTGTTCATGTTCTTGGGTAACTTGGATATACTTTTCCATTGTAGGGGTTACAAAAGTGGAGTCTACAAATCATGGTGTGTTCTGAATCCTAAAAAATTTTGTACCCAAACACACTATCATGAAATAATGTTATTTAAAATGGAGACCTAGAATGTATAGTTATGAATTTCTTGCAAAAAATAGGAGGTTTCAAAGCGTGTTGTGTTTCAAAACATTGTTTTTTAACCTGTAATTCACACCGTACCCAACTCGTGTTTTTAAATTGTGTATATCTGGGCTTACATTTTAAATAGAAACAACACCATTCACTTAAGCAACTTTTAAGATCATTCACTTCAACAAAAATTAAAATTCATCAATTCAATAGTAACTATAGATTTTATTTTCTCTAAAGGTTTGTCTTAGTTTTTCAAGCTTACAATCTCCCCTATGTTCATAATAAAAATCTCATGGACACTTTATCTTTTTAGATACTAGGTTATATTCTAGAAACTTTAGAGTCATATCTCTTCACTCTTAACATAAACATTGGCATTATGAAACATGGAAAAATAAATATGTCTAGGTACATATCCTAATTTTATTATTTATTATAGCTAAAATTTACTTTAGCTCTAAATAAATCCACTCAAGTACCCCAATCTATAAATTTTCCACATGTCCATATAGCCCATTAAAACAAGTGCTCATGATTTTTCAAAGTAATGGTTACTTCTAAATGATTATACTAGTCTTCTTTGAATAATTTTTTTCAATAAAACAAGGCCTTAGCACCATATCAAAAAAAATTACAAAGGTAAAGGTTGATTGAATCCAAAAATCACACTAAGAGAGATGAACACTAAATTGAACTTAAAAATAATACAAAATTATAAGGGTGTACAATTTCAATCAAAAATTTATTTTTTCCACTTCAAAATAAAAAGATGTAGCTATAGACAACATCCTAGTAAAATTCAGCATAGATACTGTAAGGTAGGGATACCTCCACGTGCAAGGCCCCAGGTCACGGAGGGACACGATGTAGAAAACTACCCTAGCTTACCTCAGCTAAATGCGATGTTTAGGGTATGATGATGAGAATGATGAGGACTATAAAGTTCTGCAACCACGCTACAATCTCCAGCTTTGAAGAGGGGCTAGGCGAGCCAATTTCCAGGTTCAACATTGTGCCTCAGGGAGCTCTCTACCCGAGGATGGAAGCACAATCCTTGGATGATAGCACAGTGCGCTAGTGTCTCTAAAGTGCGCTGACATCCATACGAGCAGACAACAAAAGAGAAAAGGTCAAACCTTTTAAAATAGGCTAATGGCCCAGCTAACTATTGTTAAAGGGCCAATATAACATGATTAAGTAAAGGAAATATTCTCTAATATGATAAAGTAAGAATGCAAGAGTAAGGGTGGTGAGAAGGATCTCACAAAGGAACTCGTTTTCCAGCTAGCTCCTCAAAAGCACGTCCACCTACACATAAAAAGAGAGAAAATGTTGGGTGGTTATATAGGGACCTACCTCAGTCAAACCCCTATTTAGGTCTTTCCCCTCCACAGAAAACCAAGGAAATGAGATAAAGAAATAACATAGTAAATAGCACAAAAACACTACAAAACAGTAAAGTGTTAACTCAACCAAGTGATAAAAGGAAAGGAAGGGAAGCTTACCACCTCCACCAAGAGCACTCAAGGTTGCTTGGGGAAGAAAATGAGAGTACTTGAACCTCTATTACAATGGTGTTTTGTTCCCAACTTGTTCTACCAAAGTACTGGAGTGTTGGGTTTGTTGCAATGAGGTGCAAGAATGTTGCTAGAAAGCTTAAGTGAATGCAAAAGAGTGTGTTAAAGCTTGTGGAGTGATTGTAGAAGATGAAATGTTTGTTCAAGGATTCAATTTGAAGAAGGAATGAAAGAAATGGCCATATTCAGGTCAATCGACTGAAGGGGGCATTACAACTTGACTCCCAATGAGAAGTGTAACGCCTTTGCAGGTTCAACCGTAGGAATCTTCCAGGGACGTAAGTGCACCACATGTGCGTCCCTGACAGAAACGCCTCCACCAATGCTCAAAATAGGTGCCAAGTGGGATGCAAGTAGTGGTTTTACGTGGAATTAAGCCTTCGAACTTGGTTTTCTAAAGTGGAGAGGGAAAAAAAGGGGGATTTAGACATGGGGTGTAAATTCACTCCTATACATATACAAGAGAAAAGATATCACTAAATTATATTTGTTCTACCTTAGAATAACCCATCACACCAACTATCCTTCTACCTTTCTAATGTTGTTTCTACTCTAAATTTCTTCTTGTACACCCACTTGCAACCAATGGGTTTCTTGCCTTCAATTGAATCAACCAAGTCCCACATTATTTGTTTGTAGTGCCTCCGTATTCTCTTTCTTGGATTTTATTTAAGATTTGTTCCCCTTGTAAGAGAGATCTTCTCTTATAGAATTTGATTCATCATTAGTATAATTTAGAGGATAAATAAATTATAATTATAATGGAGTATACCTTTTTGGAAACTTCTATCATCTTATAGACCTCCTTTCCATCGTCATCAATTTAATTATTGCATTCATAATCCCCCATCCCTTCATCCCTACATTTTTATTTTATACCATCCCCCATCCATAGATCCCATCTATTCCATAATCCTTATTTAATCATTAATATCGTGTGCACTTGCTTTCCCTCATCCCTATTTATCCTTATATCTTTCATCTTCCACTTATCCTACTCCTACATTTGATGTACCATTGCATGAAACCTGCATCCAGATATCATAATGTGTTGTATCACCTATCATCCACCATCATTACATAAATCCATTAGGTTCATTTTAGACTAATATAGATTTTTTAATCTAATCATCTTTTATCCATCATAATCCTTTCATTATACATTAGATACATTATCCATCCATCTAGATTTGTTAATCCATGCATCTTTTTATCCAAATCATTATGTATCTCTCATCCCATTAACCCTCCATCTCCCCATCCTTATATCTCTATCCACCATCCATCCCTCCATCCTACAACCTCATCTACTCATCCCATAATCCTTTGTCATTGGTATCTAGCTATAGGCTACTTCTACATTCAATCTAATTTCATCTATCTAATTATTTTATCGCTCCTTGCAATCCAAAATTATAAGAACTTATCCTAATCCATGCAATCCATTTATGCAATCTACACGAAATCATCCAATCACATTTGTAGTCTTATTCATAGCCTTGTTGCAAGCCTTGATCCAATACCAATCACTATCATCGATATGTATCCTTCTAAATCCTTGTGTTGTTTTAGTATATATTGTTCTTATATCAACAACACTCAATCATCATTACTAGGATGTATCCTTCTCAATCCTTTTGTTTTTCAAGATATATCATTCCCACATCAACAACACTCCTTCCATCATCAATCAATCTTAGCTTTTCAACTTGATTCGAGGAAACATTAGTTTCTCCTTTGGGCTTTGATGTATATCCATAGCCTCTTAAAAAACTCTCATTTGGGCACAAGCAAGGATGATACAATTAAGGTTCTAAAGTCTACCTTTTTATGCCTACCAACTACATTTGCTTCAAAAAATTTAAAGCCTTTCCAACAAATCCATTTCGTGGATATCTTGCAATCGTTGCAATCCATGAGACCACATTTTTCTCCTCCTTTTTTCATCCAACACGTAGAGATCATAATTGTTGAGAGGTGGATTCCATTCCTCATAATGGAATTTTTGTACCCCTTTCTAATGACATACCTTGAATTCATCAGATTCCTCCTAGGAAACAATGGACACCATACCTTTTTCAATGGAATTAAAACTACAATTTTTTAATAAAGGTAAAATAGGTTTTAACAGGATCCTGAAATCCATTTACAACAATGCATTAGTTGCTGACAAACAACCAAACACCAGAAACACAAAAGAAACACCAATGACTACCAATGAATCAATAGTTAGTTTTGGAGTGGAGCTTTGTTTGTAAAAGGTCAAGATTTATGCTTTAGATACCATAAATAATATGATGAGACCTATTTCAAAAGGTCAACATACTAAATGTTTGGGAAAAATTAGAGTTTATGAGAGAAAGGTAGAAAAATTATAATATATATATATCACCAACTTGACCATATTAGCCAAAGGTAGAAAAATTGCACAGGTTACAAAATTCATTAGAGAGAAAGCTTGTACAAACTAAAAGCGTCAAGAGGAAGTATTCCCTATAATAAATAGAGAGTAGAAGTTGGGTTTTTAAGGCGTAAACAAAACTTAAACCTACAAACAAAAACTGATACCCTTACAACGCACTTAAGCACAAAGTAATATTTATAGAATACTAAAGGACATAAACAACTGTATCCTTAACTTCTTCAAACTGACATAAATTTAAGAGCAATTTTACAAGCTTGTTTCATCCAACTTAAAAACCATTGAAAATTGAATGACACTTTATCACAACCATTCTTTATCAACTGATCAATAGAATGTACACAATTGATATGATAATATGTACATACTTGATAAGCATAAGATGTTCATGAGTATTTCCATGTGATAAATTATACAATGACTACAAAAATCTAATTCAATGTAGAAAAAAAGAATCTTATATATGCATTGCTATAAATTCATGGAATGCAATGCTTGTTATGCCTTTGCATCTTGGAAATGATAATTTTTTGTTGTCTTTAGCTCTTAGATATATCTTCTTGATTTTTATTTTAAAAATTTTGTTGGAATATAAGGTTAACAATTGTAATAAGGTAGTCTTAATAATTTATGTTAGTATTAAAATATTTATTTACTTGGAATTTCTTCTAGGTAGTTTGGGATAGTTAGGGGAAATTAAGAGAATACAATGCTTCATAAACACTTGCACAATTAATTATAAAACCTGGTAGTACTAATTTATTATTATTATTATTTGTGTTTATTACCATACAATTATGATTAATTTTTTCAACAATTCAATTCCCCAACAATATAATACTTTTTGTCTTTTTTCAAAAAATGAAGGACCGCATGAAATGAAGCTCGCATTTTGCCGTTAACGGTAATTATTCAAAAAAAATTGCTCGTTATGTGAAGGATGAGGGTTTTCATGGGGCATGAAGTTCATCAAGGTCTACTCTTTTGAAGGATTACGTTGTTGATTCTAATAGATAAAGTTTGGGTTACTCTGAAAATGTTTCTTCAAGGATGAAAAAAGGAATTTTCCCCCAGGTTTAATAGTGCTAAAGAATTTCCAGGTGTTGTTTTTCATAATGGGGCTTGGATTTCTGATTCACAAGCTCTTACTTTCACTAATAGGAATCTTCAAAGCAAAAAAGCATGCTACTAAATCTCTTATTAGAGATAAGCAACCACCTTTTGACATTTGTGCCTCTGAAGTGGAAGCCCTGTCCAATTCTTCAAGGTTTTCTCGCTCGTGGGCAGATGTGGTTTTTGGCCATTCTTTTTTGGGGCTCCCTTCATTCCAAAATCATCCCTTCCTTGTTCGGCCACTTTTCTGAATTCCATTCCTATTTATCACCCTAAATTCTTTGGCCTAGTGAGATCTCCTCTTACTTTTCCAAATAACATCTTTATTTCTAAGAAGGGTCACTAGGCCCGACTGTTAATGCCTCTCATGGTGTCGAGCAGAGGGTTCCATCTAAATCTTATAAAGATATGGGATTTAAAGGTAAGCAGCGGAATCCGAAGCAAAATATGGGGAGTAATCACGCTAGTGTTACTTTACCTCATGCCATGCTTCAATCGCAGATTGATGATCTCAAGGATGTGGCTCTCATCTGTAAGTTTTGGAATTTTATGCCAAATATTGATTTTTTGAAATGTTGGGTTTTTCAAACTTGGAAAGGATCTAACCAAGTTTTCTATTTGGACAAGGGGGAAGTTTTCTTTGTAGTGATATTTTCTAATAAAAAATATAGGAATGTTGTGTTGTGCATGTTTTGCACACACGCCCCGCCTAAGGTAGGCACCCCCCTTTCTTTTTCTTTCGTCGGCTTGCTTTTGCTCCTAACGGGTCATTCTCACTCTCGTGCTTGTTGTTTTTCCCTCGTCTCGCTTTGTGCACCCCTATTTCCAAGCCTAAGTTGGTCATGACCATTAAAATGATCAAATTCCCTTTAACAAAATTCACCTACCTGAATTTCACTAAGACTTTTTCCTTTGCAAAAGTTTTGTTGCAGGTTTAAGCCTGCTTTTCGTTCTTTTTCCACATCCAAGCTTTAGCTTTTGCCCGCATGTTGGATTTCGCATACGCCTTCACCCCTGCATGCATCAAGCACTGCGGACACACAGCTATGGGTCACCTCATGCAAGTTTCTGATTTCGTTTCATTACTGAGTAGCTGTTGACCCTTGACTTCCTCCCGCATTGTGGAATCTGCACCCATTGCACCCATTTCATTGTCAATCAACGATGAAGCCTTCATGACCATCTTGAGTTGTGCATTTCGTAGATGTTATCAATGATTCTGGACTTGAGGTTCAAGATGATAAAAGCACTAGGACAAGCGCTTGCAGGTCTACCTTTGCAGAAGGTCATCCGTTGTTCGTCGGTCGTCTGTCATCCTTCCGTCACTTGTGGGTCTACCTTTCGCACGTTGTCCACCGTCTTCCATCTGCCTTCTATCTTCCATCTACCTTTCATATTTTGTCTGCCATCCACCTTCCATTTTTTCATCATCCTCCATCTGCCTTTCGTTCGTCAATCGTCTGCTATTAGTCGTCTATTGTCTGCCATTTGTCCACCTTTTGTCTATCCTTCGTTCATTGTCCACCTTTCATCCACCGTCTTCCTTTCGTTTGTCATCCATCGTCCATCCATCATCTGCCTTTCGCTCATCCATTGTTCATCGTCTTCCTTTCATATGTCATTCACCTTCCATCTGTCCATCATCTGTCTTTCACCTCCCATTCGTCGTTCACCTTCCATCTGCCACCCGTCTGCCATCTGCCTTTCGTTCGTTGTCTACCTCTTGTCCACTATCTTCCTTTCGTCCATTGTCTGCCTCTCATTTGTCATCTTCCTTCCATTTTCCATCTGTCATCCACCCCTGTAGAAGGTTGTCCGCCCTCTGTCGTCTTCCTTCCATCCATCGTCTGCCTCCCATCAGTCATCTTCCTTCCACCCGCTGCTTGCAGGTCCACCCTTGTGGAAGGTTGTTTGTCGTTCATCATTAGCCTTACATCCTTCATCTGCCTTCTTTCCATCTTCCGCCTTCTATCTGCTAGCCATCCCCCATCCACCGCTTGCTGGTATGCCCCTGTCGAAGGTTGTTCACCATCTGTCGTCCACCTTTCATTTGTCGTACGTCTGTCGTTTGTTGTTCGTCATTCTTCTACCCTAGGGGAAGCCCACACCCTCAAACCCGCATTTATGTTTATGGCCCAAATGAGATCCAAACATGAATTTTATGATCTTTTGGTAATGTATTAATGGATCTAATGCTCAATTTGTACGATGTGATTAATATTCACCTAAATTTATATGTGAACGCACTTACTACGTTTTGTGTATGCATGATTTATGGAACCTGTTGCGGGTCCATCAGGGAAGCCCATTCAAAGAGCTATCTTGCTTTTCATAAAATGATCGTGATCCATCAAGAGTTGTTCCACAGGATCAGAGGGCGCAGCTAATCTATTTCACAATAATACAAATCACTGATGAAGCTCGTTTGATTAGCTAAAGGATGCAACAAACACATCAAAAAGAGAGCAACCTTTGGTAGTTTCAACGACAACAAAGAAGGTTGTCACTATAGGACAAAACCGCTACAGTGCTAGGGTCACTAGATGACAAAATAGGGAAAATACAAGAATGTATTTTAAATTGTGAAATATTTAGGGGTAGGTGAAGCCCTAATGTAAACAAATCTAAGCCACTCATTATGAAATAATCCTAGCCATTCATTTGGGCTTTGGAAAACTATAAATAGGGGCTTGCCCCTCATTTGTAAATGGTTGGAGAGCTAGTGTAAAGACATTCTGTAGCAATAGAGAGCTATATTGCATGATTTATGGATGTTTCTCTTCTGCTTCTTCATTATGCATGCATGGTACTACTTCCCTATTAGCTTAGTTGTTAGTTTCTTAAATGGAAGTGATGATGGTGTTTGTTGTTACTGTATTTGATGAATTTTCAGCTCATGTTTTTTGTGGTTTGTTGATGATGAATCATTTTGTAAAGCTAGTCTGAGCTTCCTTACTTTATTGTTGCAACTTAGTTCAATTGCATGTTCATGATGTGTGTATGCAATTTGAAAATTTTCAGTCGTTAGAAGATTGTAATGGTTTTGTGTAACTGTAGGATCCTCTTGGCCAACCAAAACCCAGTTTAGGGAGTTTGTCTACTGTAGCAGTTTCCATGATCACTGTTCATTCATAGTTTCAAGTCTAGGAACTTCCTCTCTTCCTTTCCCTTTTTCCTTTTTATTAATAAGTAACCTAAGACAAGGTTCATTGCACATTGTAAATCCAAATCTGAAGTTAAAACATGAGTTCTAGATTGTTGTTTGAACATGCAACAACTGAGCAACAATTTCTGCATCTTAAGAACTCCATTTGGAAACCCAAATTCCCACACTCTGTAACTCATCTGTAAGTCCACCTTGTGATTCCAAAAAAACACATGAAACAACTGAGGTATTCCAAGCACTGTCAAGACCTGACATTAGAGACCTTGGAATAGTGTTCTGCAATTTGATTGTAGAAGATTTTCTTTCAAGAGAGTGATGCACCTATGCATTACTTGTGTTGAGATGCATAAAAAACACATCAACTAAACTAGCACTAGGAGAGCTGATATGTTGAGGCTACAAAGCTGAAAGTTAGAAGTTGAAAAGAGAACCTTCAAGAAGAAATCTGAGATAGGGAGATCTCCTTACTTGCTAAAAATTTAAAATCAGAAAATTCTAAAGGCAAACAAAAGCTGAGTTGAAATGGAGCAGCGCGTGCAAATTAACATCACTCAGTGGCATGTAGATTTGAATAGAAGATTGAGGAAACCATTGCAACAATTTTCATTAGCGGATAAATGTAGAATCCATTGCACCCGCAAACATAATGAACTAGGATGTTTGACATTTTTTAGCAGGATTGAAAGAGTCTTGCAAGGAGAAATTGTCTTTTGGGAATTATATCAACCTTTAGCCCTTGCAGACCCAGAAGAAGAGTTGACAACCATGGAAGCTAAGGCATTCAAAGAGTTGATCCAAGAATGTTTAGGTGGTGAAGATGGACCAAGATTAGATGAGGTGTTGATGTCTAGTTGGTGCAGATTTCAAAATGCACCTCACTCAGAATTAACTTCTTGTTCATGTGCAAACGTTATCATTCAAGTCATGGGCTGCTTGAACAAGTTGGAGCAGCCAAACATCAATAAGGATGATTCATCTCATGGGGAAAAAGACCTGTCAACATCCGGAGTACAACATATTGAAGATGAACTAAGAAATTTCACACAAGCTAGTGCTAGGATAGCAAACACAAAAGCTAAAAATCAAGAGAAAGAGGCTGATCTCCTTGGGACAGCGAGGGGCTTTGATGAAAACTCAACAAGAAAGGAATTAGAAGGCTTATCCATCAATAAAGAGCAGCCCTCCACTCCAGAAGAGGAACCATTGACAGTTGAGGGTGGGTCAGCAAAATCTCCAACAACGTATGTTGGGGCAGCCAATGAAGATGCTAAAAATCAAAAAGAGGAAAAGGATGACAGCCTTGGGACAACAAATGAAGAAGGTGAAAGCATAAGAGAAATTAGATTGAAATATCTCTCCTTCATAAATGACAGTGATCGAGAATCTGAAAATGAAGGTTTGGAGGAGTGGGAACAACCACTTGCCACGACTATCTACCATTAGACTTCCTTTTCAAGTGAGGATGAGGACCCAATCATGGATAGATATAACAAGCTAGTGTCAAGATTAGCAAAGGATTGGTCCAAACTAAGATATCAAGTGGATTTGGACATATTGTTGCTACCAAATTAGTGTAGACTTCATGATTCATCACACTCGAAGTTCACATGCGGACTCTGCCAAGAATCCATCGAGCAAGCCAAAGAACAAGCGAGGCAACCAAGTACACCACTTCTTGTGGTTGCTTCAAGGATGGAATGTGAGAATCAAGAGCCTAAATCGAGTCATGACTCAGTTGAAGGCAGTCCTCAAGAAGGTATTAGGGAAGCAACAGGAGAAGGACGACAACATTCAGAGCTTCTAAAAAATGAAGCAGAGCGCACAAGGGTGTTCATCAAAAATCAAGAACCCTTCCCTCTTGAAGAGAATTTATACACCATGGATGATACGCTTTATGGGGAGTCCTTGGAAGGAAATCACATACTAAATCTTGGCCCCCTTGATGAGGTACCATCCATTAATGAATTCTTTCCATTGGGAGCTATATTGCGGAGGTATGCCAACACTGAAAAAGAATACATCTTAGAAGACGGGGGTGATGAAGGCCTACTACCCGAACCTCTAGACAAAGAAGCATTAGAGTTTCTGGATTGGGAGAGGAACTCCTCCATGTATAGCAACAGTGAGCAAAAGAAAATGAGTGAATGTCATGATGACATGCATTACTAGCAAAGAGAAGACAAAGGTGGAGGTGCTGAGATAGCTGCCAATAGAGATGAAGCACTCGACCGACTACAAGATGCAACTTGGAGTCCTTCTGCCATGATCATTGTTGATCCTCCTTCACATTTAGATGGATGCAATAGGATAGATTTGTGCATGTCATCATCCCATGATATCGAACATCATAAAAATAAGGCCAGCACCCAGGGATTGGATGACATACTGCCTTTTGAAGATAGCAATCAAGTGGAGCCATGGACTACAAAAGAACCACGTGATGAAGTGTTTTTCCTTGAAGAACAACTAATAGGGGTTGTGGGTCCCATTGGTAGCTTGGAAGAGGTGCTTGCTACCTTGTCCTCCTAGTCCTATGCATGCCCAAGATCATAAATGTTGCACAATCTAGTCCCTCCATTTGAGGTTGCCAACACGACGAACGATGATGCTATGCTCACTCTTGACTGTCAAATGTTGCCGCCTCCATGTGACGACATCCAGGTTCTATCTTTCCTTGCCCTTGTTAATTTTCATAGTTGTGTTTATCATTTTTATTATGGGAATGAGGGAAGGAAAACTTGCATATGGATCAACCATGGGTTTGACGAACCCCCTCAACTACTGATTTTTTGAGACTATGTGATTAAATTTGAATGCTACAATGTTGAACTTTTTTTGGAGTATAAAGATAAATCTGCATGACTTAGAACTATAGTGATTGCCCTATTTCTTGTGCATGCATTACAAAATCCAATGGGCGTGAGTGTCGATTTGCCCTACCTAAACATAGTTGTAAATATCTTTGTGAATAGCTCATTTTGAGTAATGTAGGTTTCCTGTAAATACTCTGCTTTCCTGCTTTCCTTAGGTTAGTTTGTTTGCCATAGGTTAGTTTGCTTTAGGGTAGTTTCTTTGTTGTTTGCTTTTGCTTTACCGCTTTGGTTAGTGTAGGTGTTTTCTTTCCATTTGTTTTCCGTTTTACTTTCTATTTTGATGTCGCTTTGTTGTTGCTTTGCCAAGGGTTCATCTTCTTTTAGCTGGGCACATCTATGTGCACAACAACCATACTTATCACCTAGGGTTGTTCTATGTATTTCTTTGTTAAACTCTAATCAAGTTTTCAAAGTGGATGGTGAGGATCTTCTGCTAGTGTCAAGTGATCTGGGTGTTTGATTTGAAGGGGATAAGTTATTGGTTGGTCTCATTCCTAAGGTATTTTGAAATCTTACAACTCTTACACATTTTAAGAATCTGGAGGTCATTGTGGGCCCTTTCGTGACGTCTAGTTAAGTGAAAAATCTAAAATTCTGCTTCAGCACCACTATGATTCTTAGCCTTGAGTGCAAGCTTCACTCCTTGCGGGTTGAAAATAAAGAAGAGAAAAGAAAATCAAAAGAAATAAAAAAGGAAAGAAAACATTGAAAATCAAAAAAAAGAAAATTCAACTTTTTAGGGGGATCCGAGCAACTCTACCGGGGCTATGGACGCCTGGTTGGTAGTAGAGCAATGCTTAGGAGAATCACAATGACAACCTTGTCGGGGCTATGGATGTGTGATTGGAAGTGAGACAATGTCTTGGATGCTTTTGGAGTTAGAATAAACTACATAGCTTAACTTGATGGAGCTTAGGTTCCTACAGCAACCTAAGGATGAGAATTATCGCAATTGCACACACTTGAATTTTTAGCATACTGAAGGTTGGGTTGACTAGTGGTTTTGATACTTTGGTAAAGCGTCTGGTTTGTTTGCCCTAGTGTGAAGATCGGAACCAAAGATTCTAGGTTTGTGATTCAGTTTGTCATTGAAATGCTCAGGAGCATTTCCCTGCTGAGTCACCATTTTTTGTACATTTTTTGCACACATGCCCCACCTAAGGTAGGGGCCCCCCTTTCTTTTGCTCCAGTCGGCTTGCTTTTGGTCCTGACAGGTCATTCTCGCTCTTGTGTGGGATGTTTTTCCCTCTTCTCACTTTGCGCACCCCTGTTTCCAAGCCTAAGTTGGTCATGAGCCTTAAAATGATCAAATTCCCTTTGGCCAAATTCACCTACCAAAATTTCACTAAGACTTTTTCCTTTGCGGAAGTTTTGTTGCAAATTTTTGCCTGCTTTTTATCATTTATCCGAAGCCAAGCTTTAGCTTCCGCCCGCATGGTGGATTCCACATCCACCTTCACCCCTCCATCCATCGAGCACTGCGAACCCACAACTATGGGTCACCTCATGTTGGTTTCGGCTTCCATTTCGCCAATGAGTAGCGGCTGACCCTTAACTTCCCCCCACATTGCAGACTTTGCACCCATTGCACCCCTTTCGTTGTCGATCAATGATGAAGCCTTCACGACCGTCTCAATTTGTGCATTTCATAGATGTTATCAATGATCCCAGACTCGAGGTTCAAGATGGTAAAACCACCAGATCAAGCACTTGTGGGTCTACCCCTACAGAAGGTCGTCTTCCATCCACCGGTCGTCCGCTGTCCTTCCGCCACTTGTGGGTCTGCCATTGCAAAAGGCTGTCCGCTATCCAATATCCGTCGTCCACCTTCCATCCACCATCTTCCTTCATTTGCTATCCATCCGTTGTCCACCTTCCATCTGTCCATCATCCATCATCTGCCTTCCGTCTGATTTTCGTCTGCCTTCCCTCTGTTGGCCATCTTCTATCCGTCATCCATCGTCTGCCTTCCATCTATCTGTCGTTAGTTGTCTGCCTTTCGTCTATCCTTCATCCATCATCTTCCTTTCGTCCGTTGTTCGTCCACCGTCTACCTTCTGCCCGTTCACCCTTTGTCGTACATCGTCTACCTTTCATCCGTCATCCGTCATCCGTCTACCGTCCGTTGTCCATCCACCGTCCACCTTTCATTTTTCCACCATCTATCATTTGCCTCCCATCCACCATCCTCCTTCAATCTACCACATGTCTACCATCTTCCTTTCATCCATCATCTTCCTCCTATCTGTCATCTTCTATCTGCCATCCATCATCCACCCCTGAGAAAGTCTATTTGTCATCTGTCATCCGCCTTCCATCCGTCATCTGCCTCTCATCCGTCATCTTCCTTTTGTTTTCCGCTTGTAGGTCCACCCCTATGGAAGTTTTTCTATCGTTTGTCGTTTGTCGTCCACCTCCCATCTGCCATCCGCCTCTCGTTCGTAGTTTGCCTTTCGTCTGTCGTCCGCCGACCGTTCCTCGTTTGCCTTTCATTTTCCCCTGCAGAAGGTTGTTCGCCGTCCGACGTCTGCCTTTCGTCTATCATCCATCTACTGTCTATTGTCAGCCGTCCTTCCGCCCTAGGGGAAGCCTGCACCCTCGAACCCACATTTATGTTTATGGCCCAAATGAGATCCAAACATGAATTTTATGATCTTTTGGTAATGTATTAATGGATCTAATGCTCAATTTGTAGGATGTGATTAATATTCACCTAAATTTATATGTGAACGCACTTACTACATTTCATGTATGCAAGATTTATGGAGCCTGTTATGGGTCCGTCAGGGAAGCCCGTTGAGAGAGCTATCTTGCTTTTCCTTAAACAATCGTGATCCGTCAAGAGTTGTTCCATTGGATCAGGGGGGAAACTAATCTATTTCACAATAATACAAATAATCGATGAAGCTCGTTTGAATAGCTAAAGGATGCAACAAACACATCAGACATAGGGCAAACTTTGACAGTTTCAGCTACAACAAAGAAAGTTGTCACTATAGGACAAAACCGCTACAGTGCTAGGGTCACTAGATGACAAAATAGGTAAAAGACAAGAATGTATTTTAAATTGTGAAATATTTGAGGGTAGGTGAAGCCCTAATGTAAAAAAATCTGAGCCGCTCATTGTGAATCAATACTAGCCATTCACTTGGGCTTTGGAAATCTATAAATAGGGGCTTGCCCCTCATTTGTAAATAGTTGGAGAGCTTATGTAAAGGAATTTTGCAACAATAGAGAGTTGAATTGCATGATTTATGCATGTTTCTCTTGAATAGAAGTGATGATGGTGTTTGTTGTTACTGTATTTGATGAATTTTCAGCTCATACTTTTTGTGGTTTGTTGATGATGAATCACTTTGTAAAGCTAGTATGAGCTTCCTTACTTTATTGCTACAACTTAGTTCAATTGCATGTTCATGATGTGTGTATGCAATCTGAAAATCTGCAGTCCTTAGAAGATTGCACTGGTTTTATGTAACTGTAGGATCCTATTGGCCAAGAAAAACCCAATTTAGGGAGTGTCTACCATAGCAGCCTTCATGATCAATGTTCATTCGTAGTTTCAGGCCTAGAACTTCCTCTCTTCCCTGCCCTTTTTTCCTTTTTTTTAATAAGTAACCTAAGACAAAGTTCATTGCACATTGTAAAGTCAAATCTAAAGTTAAAACAGGAGTTCTAGACTGTTGTTTAAACTTGCAGCAACTGAGCAACAATTTTTGCATCCTAAGAACTCCATTTGGAAACCCAACTTCCCACACTTTGTAACTCATCTGTAAGTCCACCTTGTGATTCCAACAAATCACATGAAACAACTGAAGTATTCCAAGCACTGTCAAGACCTAACATTAGAGACCTTGGGATAGTGTTCTACAATATGATTGTAGAAGATTGTCTTTCAAGAGAGGTGATGCACCTATGCATTACTTGTGTTGAGAAGTGCATAAAACACCCATCAACATGTTGTTTATAGGAAAAAAGTTTGGATTTGTGAGGGTTCACAACATTATGGACTCCAATTTTTTTTCTTTCTCAAATTAGAGTTAAATTCATTCCATTTTGGATTCAGTTGCAAGGGTTACCTTTGGAGTTCAAAGAATCGAGCATTATTGAGGTTCTTGGTAATCAGTTGGGGATTTTTCTGAATCAAGATTTGCATCTTTTCTCTAATCCATCATTACCAGTTAGGCTTTGTGTTCTTATTGATGTTTCTAAAATCCTACCAACAGTTGTTAATATCAAGTCTATTTATGGTTTGTGGAAACAAAAAGTTTTTCTTAGGATCCTAAACATGTTTTCTTTGCCATTATCCCATTCATCCTTCACAAAAGTGTGTGAAGCAGAAGGATTTGAGTTTGGTTAATTCTCTAAATGACTTGTCGATTGTGCCTATCAAATCTTCTAATAAGGGTTTGTTGCAAACATATGATTTGTCTTTTGTTTCAAAGGTATTTGATATTTGTTTCAAGTGGTGTCAATTCATCACTGGTCTAAGTTCACAAGAAGCTTTTGTATTGAACTCAGTTGGGGATTCTTGTGGTAGCTTTCCCTCATTGGGGGAAGTTCTAGGTGTTCAAGCTATTTATTCTAATCAGTTAGAATGTGTCCATGATAGAGATCATTTATAATCAAAAAATTCATTTCTTCACTATAATAGTGGAGAACTACTTGTCAAGGTTTTTTGTTTTTCTAAAAGACCTTTGGTGGTTTCTTTTGTATATGGATTTGAGAATCTTTTGTTGTCTCCTTTTAAAATCTTTTTTCACTCTCTCAATCTCTTCAATCCTCCAATCACATTTGATAGCTTCCAACAATTGAATCAGTGTGCTTCAATGTTAACACTTGGTTTCTCAAACCAATGTTAAAAAGGATTAAAGATATTTGATGGCCAAGATGAAGTTGATAATTTCATTTTCCAACCTTGGTCTTACTTGGCCCTAGTAATTCTTCCTCTAGTATGCCTTCTAAGATGGAGTTTGAGAAGTTTATTGATGAAGCTTTAGTATTTGTAGGAGAGAAAATGATTGATGATATTGCTTCTAAGGTTTTTGGGGAAGGGGAGGTATCTACTGAGATAGGTTCCTTATCAATATCTCAGTCTCCTTTGTCTCCTGCCTCAAGCAAAAAGTCACCTGCCAAAAGGGGCAAGAAATCCTTAGCTTTTAAACTACAAGAAGAAATAGCAACAGGCTTGCAGTCAACTTTAGATGGTAAATGGGAGTAGGTTTGAAATAAAAAAGACTAAGGAGAGCTTGTTACTCTTCCAAGTTGCAATGAAGCTAATATCTTGAAATTCAAATCAAGCAACAATTAGATGCTTGTGGGGCTGATATTGTTGTTCTTCAAGAAACCAAAACTTCAGATGAGTCTTTTCAAGCTATTTCTAAGAAGTGTAACAAATGGAAAGCTTCTCATTTTCCATCTCAAGGAACTTCAGGAGGTTTGATTACATTATGGAATGCAAAAACAATATTCATTAGTAATGTTTCTTTTGATCATAATTGGCAGCTAATGAAGATTACTCATTTTGACTTAACCTTTTGGTTGCTCAATGTTTATGGTCCTACCAGTACAGTTGGTAAGAAGTTGTTGTGGGAAACTTTGAAACTGAAGATAGATGGGGTGGGGCAAGAAAAACTTGTTCTTGCAGGTGATTTCAATGCAATTACAAATTTATTACAAAAAAAATGTGGCATATGTCCCCCAAAGAAAGATATGGAGGATTTTGCTTATTTTATCCAAGATAATGCTTTAGTGGATGTAATTCCACAAAATGGGGGATTTACTTTGACAAATAGAAGGAAAGATTTCCTTCAAATTGCAGAAAGATTGGATAGGTTCTTAACTTCTCCAAATTGGGTTTTAAGTGATTTTGATTTAACATCTAAAATATTACCTTTTGTTGCCTCAGATCATTTTGCTATTTCTTTAAATTTGACAACAAAAAAGGTAAAATCTAAATTTCAATCCTCTTTCAAATTTGAGGCAATGTGGTTTAGGCATCCTGACCTTGTTTGTTTGGTAAAGCAAGGGTGGTTGAGTGCACCATTTTTCAAAGGTTCTAGAATGTATCAGTTGAGTAACAAATTGGATCATGTTAAACAGTAGTTAAAAAGTTGGAATCAACATGTTTCTAAGATTTTTTTTTAGCAAAAAGATTTGATTTATAAAAGGTTATCAGAGGTAAATGATAAAATTATTGATAATGGTCTTGACAGTGTATTATTTGAGGAACAGAGTAAGTTGCAAGAGGAGTCAAAAGAGTTGTTACTGATAGATGAATTTTATTGGAGACATAAATAAAGAGAGTTATGGTTGAAAGATGGTGACAAGAATACAAAAAATTTCCACATATCAATGCAAATTAAAAAAGCCAAATTCTCAATTTTCTCAATCCAAGATAGTGAGTCAGGGGTTTTGCTTACTAATGAGGAAGAAATTAAGAATGAAAGAGTAAAAATTATTTACACTTTATTAACTGCATATAAAAATGCACATGTTAATTTAGTAAGGGAGAGAGAAGAGATTCTTTAGGATATTCCAAAGCTAGTATCTCTTGAAGATAATGTAAGGTTGAGATCTCCTTTTTCTCTTAATGAAGTAAAAGATGTGGTTTTTTCCATGGCTCTTGATAAAGCTCTAGGACCTGATGATTTCACAACCATTTTTTATCAAAAGTGTTGGGAGTTCATTAGAGTAGACATTTTAAATGCATTGGAGGAATCAAGGAAATCAGGAGGTATGTTGAAAAAATTCAAAGTTACTAATATTGCAATTATCCCAAAAGTTAGTACACCAATAATTTTTCTAATTTCTGGCCTATTTCCCTTTGCAATACAATATATAAAATCTTTACAAAGGCCATTTATCTTCGTTTATATCCTCTAGTGTCATAAATCATTTCTGAGGAACAGGGGGGTTCATTCCTAGCAGAGAAACACCAGAAGAAGCAATTGTTGCTCATGAAACATTGTATTCTATAGCTATAAACAAAATATCTTCCATGGTTATTAAACTTGATATGCAGAAGGCTTATGATAGAGTTGATTGGTCTTTTTTGAAGCAGGTGCTATTGAAGTTTGGTTTTTCTCATAAGTGGTGTAAATGGGTAATGGCATGTTTATCAGGTGCTAAATTTTTTTGTGCTACTAAATGGACCTGCAGTTGGGTTTTTTTATCTACTCAAAGGGTCTGTCAAGGGGATCCTTTGTCTCCTTTTTTATTTATCATTTTAGTTGAAGCGTTGAGTAGATATTTTCATAAAGCTCATGAGAAAGGGCTTGTTCAAGGTGTTTTAATTCCAAATACTAATATATCAGCAACCCACTTCCTTTTTGTTGATGACACTTTGCTTTTTGGTAAAGCTACAATGTCTGAAGCTTTGCATATTAAGTCTTTATTGGATAAGTATACAAGAGCTTCAAAGCAAAAGGTAAATGAAGGAAAGTCTAAAATCTATGTATTTAATACATCAACTGCCATTGAGAACCGATTAGTGAGATTATTTGGTTTTCATCAAGCTTAGTTACCATGTAAATATCTTGGGATTCCATTTTTTACAAGTCAGAATAAAACTAAATATTGGCAAAAAGTCATCCAAAGTATTCAATCTAAAATTTTGTCATGGAAAGGGAGATGGTTATCTTTAGCAAGAAGAATCTTATTGGTAAAATTTGTGCTCTCATCAATTCCAAACTACTATTTGGTAGTTTTAAAAGCTCCTAAATCTGTCATTTTTCAAATTCAAAAGTTGATTAGAAAATTTATGTGGTTTGGCAATTTGGATAGCAAAAAGAAAATACCTTTGATATCTTTGGAAACAATGTGCTTAGAGAAGGTTAAAGGAGGAGCAAGACTTCATTACTTGTTACAAAGGAATTAAGAATTAGGAGCCAAAATGGTTTGGCGAATGTATGCAAAACCCTTTACAAAATGGTGGCATCTCATGCAGAGTAAATATTTGGATAACCACTGTCCATCTAGAATTTTGACTATTTCAAATCCACCTTTGGGGTCAGCAATGTAGAACTTCTTAGTCTCTTGTAGAAAAGTTATTTTACCACATTTAACTTGGGAAGTTAATGATGGTAATCAAGCTTTATTTTGGAAAGACTCATGGAATGGTTATCAAAATTTAGCTGTGGATTTTAATTTTGGAAATTTTGTATCTATAATGTCCCAAAATTGGGGGTCAAAAGTAAAAGATTATGTCCAAAATGTGGATGTATTGACAGGTAAAGTCTAGTGGAAAGATTATTATAATGAGCCAATAGATGATAATCATAAAGTCCAGATCACATCTATTTTGCAAGAAAGAATGGTTTATTTCTCATCCAAACTGGGCAGATTAATTTGGTTAAAAGCAATAATAGGTTGCTAAACAGTTAAAGAGGGGTATAAGTCAATTTCTCAAGCTCTTCAAATTACAAATCAAAGAGCATATAAGTTTTTTTGGAATTCACAAGTCTTGCCTAAAGCAAGTTGTTTCTATTGGTTAGCAATACAAAATAAAATTCTTACCAGTGATAAGTTAGCTAAGCTAAGGATAGTTGCTCCTTTTAAATGTGTGCTTTGTGATGAATAATTTGAAGACATTAATCATCTTTTCCTTTTGTGTCCAGTAGCAAAAACTTGTTGGATGTTTGTCATTGGTAAAATGAAATGGGTGATAATTTTGCCAAACACTATTTGGAAGCTATTTACTATTTTCAAGTATTTGGAGTATTATTCCATCCTCTATGTTATCGGCTATTTGGTGGGCAAGAAATAGATGCATCTTCATGAAAGAGAAGTTGAATATTGATCAGATGTTATTATTGGAAAGGTTTATATCTGAGACAGTAAATGCATATGTTAATAAGGTAAAAAAAGTAGGTTCACTCTTCACTTAATGGGATTCAAGCATGTTGTCCACTTTGACATCTTTATCTTTTCCTTTCAAAGGCAGACTTCATCAACATCTCCAAAAAGTGGACAAAGATTCCATTGTTTGGCTACCCCCTCCATCTAGAATTTTCAAGTTGAATATTGATGGAGCTTCTAGGGGAAATCCAGGTCTCTATGGAGCAGGGGTGATTATAAGAGACCATAAAGCATTAGTTTTATGTGCTAAATCTTTCAAATTAGTATATGGAACTAACAATGCTGCTGAGGCTCAAGCTCTTTTGCAGGGTTTGAAATTACTACACAGTTTTAAACTTCCTATGATTCAGGTGGAAAAAGACTCCTTAATTTTATTCAATACATGTAGAGATCATAAGGTTCAGAATTGGAAATCAAAGTATATTGTTAAACGGATTTGGTCTTTGCATGATAAAATAGGTAACTATCAAATTTTGCACACATACAAAGAAGGAAATAGGGTGGCTGATTTTTTGGCAAACTATGGGTGTGATCAAGTTGATGAAATAGTTATTCATGTGGACGAACTAGGGAAAATGAATCATGTATTAGAAGCTTTACTAACCAAAGAGGAATGTTACTAATTTCTTCTCAATCATTGAGGTATGTTGAAGCAGCTAATAATCATCTGATTTCCATTCCTTATAATAATATGCATATGGTGTGACAAATATTTATACAAGCATGAGATGATCTGGTAATACATCTGTAATTCAAAAATTACAAGTGTGTTTGATACTAGCTAGAACTATGGAAAATACTTACTTGGAGATCTGGTTACACATATGTAATTGGCATTTACAAATGTAAGTATACTGATATGAATCTACTATTATAGTTTTGAAAATCCTCGTGTAATCGAAAATTACATGTGTTATCTCTGAACAGATCTAATATGGAAATTTCAATATATTGATTATCTAATAGCACACTTGTAATTGGAAATTGCATGTGTTAGGCCCATATCTTTTCAAATCAAAAAATAAAGTATCATGACTGTATCTATATGTGTTATAAGGAATTGCATCAGCACATGTATAAGGTGGTGGGTTGGTACCAAGGGTAACATATTAGTACAGTTTGTGGTACAATGTGGTACCATTGGAGCTATTTCAAGGTTGTGTGTTATGTTTGCATTCAAATGAGCTTCAGTAATTACATGTGAGTTTTATTGCAAAATGTGCCTCTAAATTTTTCAGAAGTGGGGTCGAAACGATTATTCCTTTAAATGCTCAAAGGGAATCAAAATTTTATGATGATATCCTCGTAAGGATTGCATTAATATTTTTTATCTGTGCAGGTGTACAGGTGTTAATAATATGATGTCACATAATACTTCAAAATGTGTGAGATCAAAGCTTGAATTATCATGATGGTACAATCTAAAATGAAATGATTATCAAAAGCTATATTACTTTTATCTAAAGTTAGATAAGGTCATTATAGCTAATGTTTTTATGCTTATTGAAAGGCGTTCTTCAAAGTTAGCACAATTTATTTATAAGTTGCTTTTCAAAATATGCTAACTCCTTGTGGTACATGAGTACAAGGTGCATAGGATTTGTAGAGATTTGTCAGTAAAGGCATGAGAAATAAACTAATCATGATTATTTCTAAAAAAATTATAAATGAAGCAAAGGCCAGGAAGAAAGTCCTCAAATAAAGCTCATGTTTTCTTCAAGCTCTAGTAGTGGGGAGATTAGTATTCCTAATCTTTTCTGTTCGGCGAGTGCAAGAAGGAAAATGGAGTTTTATTTGAGGAATTATAGAATCTTCATACCAACCAATGACTGGGAATTGCCAGTATCAGAGGAATTCAGAGATGCAAAGATGCATTTAGTTTTTAAAGATCACTGTAGAATTCTCATAAAGCACATCAAAAGGGTTGTAGGAAAGGAAATATTGGAGCCAGAAGCAAAATGGTTAATATATCCTTCTCAATTGCTATCAATTTTTATATCAAATCTTATGGACTTGTCACAAGACTTCAACGTGGTGGAATTTATGATTGGTTAAGTTGCGAGTGAGGTTTATTTGCACAATGATAATCTTCAAAAATCCTGTCAAATAGGAGTTTTGTTTCCAAGGCGTTTCATTCTTCATAAGGTAGAGTTCCAAAAGTTATATATTGCTATCAATAAGACTGTCATATCAAAATTCAAGTTTTATGCTAAATGTGCTAAGGAATTATGCTTTTGGGTTTCGCCAGAATTTGATGAAAAGGTAAAAGTAAAGGTTCATGGGATTTGTAGTGTCCCTCCCATTTTGACATACTATTTAGTTTGATTCTGCTTGATAGATGTTTTAGTTTACTTTGATATTATATTGTTTTGTACTTCGTGGATGATACATTGACATCCTGATTATCTGGATTGTGATTAGTTTGATTGTAATGAGATAGATTCTTACATGATATGGTTTCTTTCTTATGGCTTTGCATATGGTTATCATGTTGTAATGATTGCTTATGATTTATCTTGCTCGTGTGTGTCAGTGAAGAAGACAGTGTGGCATTACTCATTTGTGAGTACCCTACTACGCTGAAATTCTTATTCACAGTGTGTTTTCTAACATGAGTATATATGTTCTAACATTGATGTTACCTGCAGACACAGGTACTGGGTAACGGCTCCACCTGCTTGTCAGGTCTGAGCGTACCCTAATTCAATATAAATATGTTGTCAGAGGTATTGACAGATCCTTTTAAACCATCGTTCTTTTTTGAACGAGTATCTCTGTGTTACCCCATGTAGTTGTCCAGTTCATTATGTTGTGTTCATTTTTATTGTTTTGTGTTTGCGTATTTAATATTTAAGTTTATTAAATGTTTATAAATGTTTATACCAATGTTTGTAATTTGACTAATTAAATTAAATTAAATATATTATCGAATTATAAATGAGAACGTTAATTCTTTGCAATGCTTTTAATTAAAATATTATTATTACTGATTTAATTGTGCAACTTGAATTATGTAAAATAGATTTTATTAAGGAAAGATATTTTCGACAAGATATGTATCTTTGATTGTCAGTTAGAGGTCTGTTTTGATATTTTAAAGAATGAGTTGAACTGAATGAGCTATTTACAATGCAAAATGAACTATCAATTAAAATTTGATGATTGAAATTGAATTGCATGAATTAATATCAAAAGAAGAAGGATTTGCAATTTTTAACATTCACGGGAAGAAATTTCATAGCAGTAGTTTTTAGCAGATTGTTTCACGACAGTTGTTGGACTTGAACTTTTCTTTTTAGATTTTGTTTACAAGCGTGGTTTGAAGTTGGATTGATTGGAATTTCGCCGTCGAAGTCTGGAAAATTAATAGTGAAATCAGCAAAGGTTTCAAAATTCGTTTCAAGCTCAATTTCCAAGATTGTCCAGGTTTTCATCTTTTTAAGTTTCTGTAAAATTTCTTCAATTAACTTTTTGGAAAAATAGTAGTTTGTCAAACCTGCAAATTAAACAAAAAATTGTTAGATTAGGCAAACAAACTTTATTGAAAATACAATTAAATTATGATGTTAAGAATTCAAGAAAACTGAATTTAGCATATAATCTTAGAACTAAAAATGGAGTTTGATAACTTCTAAATATCCATTGATTTATTGAAATGTCTGATCTAGAATGAAGAATGAAATCTAGGAACAATTAAAAGTCTGATATCTTGAAAATTTAAACAACACAATTTGGGAAGGGGTTGAATCTTTAAATTCATAACTATCGTCTCTTTTATTTCTTCTTTATCTCCAACACAGAAATCCTGGTCTCCCTGTAATGGCGCTGCTTTTAGGAGATTGAAATCTTAAGATTGTGAGTTCTTTCGGTTGTATAGGAAATGATCTGGAATGTATTTTTCTTTGTTTTGTTAAACCCTCTTTCTTAAATCTGCATCTTAAGTAAATTTATGTATATAAATGTCATTTATAACCATCAATGGCTTGAGTCACTTCCATACGTCTTTACTTTGTTGCCTTATAATGGATGCCTTATGAATCTGAGAATATACCTTGACTTTTAAAGTCATATCTCCATAGAAGACGTTTGAAACCCTCGAAAAATCTTGTGTGCTGGAAATTCCATATTCAGTCACCTCCTGTAGATCAGTATTTTTCGGCTTCTATATATATATAACCTATTCATTAGATCTGTGAATAGTTTCCTTTTAAACTCAACATATTGGATCTTGATGCCGATTTTCTTGAGAGGTGATTGAACTTTTGATCTTTTGTCATATATCTTCCTCTATGTGAATGCGCGCAGACATCTGTTTTAGATGTTCTCTGTATAACCTTTGATCAGAAATCTAATGACCAATTTTCTTAAAACACATAGTCTCTATTCCTTGTCCACCATGTCGAATTTTCTTTTTTTCGATGTTGTATTCCAAATCGTTGCTCATAACTAATCCTTTATATAGTGAGTTTTTTCATGGATCTAGCAACCAGTTTTAGATTTTGACCATTATCAATTGTGAATGTAAACATATGTCTGATATCGCATGTAAACAACAAGTATAAACTTATCCATGTCTTTAAAATATATATAGATCAAAGAAAAGAAAAAAATATTAAAAAAATTAAAAAAATAATAAAGAACGTTTCATATCTAGTATAAATTATGAATATATTTGCTTTAAGAAACTCGACCAAATTCCCTTAGTGAGGCGTGGAACATTTTTGGTTTTTGACTTTCTTGTTTTTTTGAAATTTTTGTATCTGTGATCCCTTCTATACACGTTCAGAAAAGATACGCCTAAGTCTGCATTAACCTCACACTTTGCATGCGTCTAATGTGCTAGTTGGTATGTATTCCCGGTATCAAGCTGAAGTAACCTGCATTATAGATGTTGTGCATAGCATGATTTGTACAAATCTTTAGTTAAGTGTTACTCTTTTAAAGATAGCCAAATTACTTCATAGCGGTAGAATTACAAGGTAAATATATTTAGTTATATATCCACAACTAATGCGCAAATTTACCCTGTTGCTTTATTTAGAGAATCTTCTATTTTGCATACATAACAGATTTGATAATAGAAAATTTGCATATATTTAACGCCTAAGTTCCACTGTTAGTTAGGAGTAAAGGCGCTGAATCCTTTATACTTATTAAAAGAATTTCATGATATTTTGTGTCACCTAAATTATGTGTTATAACTCGTAATTGTGTGGGAGTTAAATAGCTCATTTGATATTTATAAATCTATTTGTTGCCTGAACTAAATAGAAGTCCTACTCCTGTGACCTACGTTAATTCTTTAATTTATACTCTTAATTATGTCACTAAGTGTTTGCGCTAGGTTACTTCCAGTTATCTTTTGAAAACTGTTTATTCTATTGTTTAATGAATAAGATTTACTCTATCAAACTCTAGTGTTGCTTTTGCATGGTGTTATTAATTGAAGTTAGTCTGTGATTTACTATTTTTGTTAGTGATGTTTTGCTTTCTCCATAATATGCGTAGCAAGCTCTTTCTTATAATATTTATTATAGTTTAATTAAATGAGCGTTGTCTATAACATTGAACTTGATTAGTCATTATTTAAAATTAAGTGGTACAAGTAGTTTACAATAAAATTGTGATTTTAGATTCATATACATGTAAAAGGGAGATTAAACTATGATTTAAATAACATGGAAACAAAGAAATGAAGAAAGTGAATGTTATTATATTTCAGTATTAGGGGTTCATAATTAAGATATTATGTAAAGTGAATATATGGTCGTTTGAGTTTTTATCTTAAATGATTTATGATTAAGGAGATCTTTATGGATTTATTTGTTTGAAATTGTCAAGTGGAAGTCAAATGTTAAGTGTTACTGAGATTTATATTTCCAAAGGTTAGGAAATTGAATTGGTGGTTTATAATATGAATGTATGTACTTTGGAGTATTATTGTCACGATCATGTTTGGGGTGAGACCTTGCACAACTGGTTGTAGATATGGTGACATTACAAAAATCCTGGTTTATGTCATGATAGAGATATGTGTACATTTATGAATTTGTTCCTTGTACTTGAAGGCTATCCTTGGTATTTTGATGTTGAGTCATGCTATAGAGAGAGTGGCTTGCGGTAGGGGCCGAAATCCTGAAGTGGTTGTCTGGGTAACCTATCGTAGGTGGTGTAATTCAGTGAAAACCTAACTAATGTATTAGGGGTTGGGTAGTTGTTAACACTAATTCAGATAAATGTTTGCCTTGCCTACTTTTTTAATACTCGTATAGATTAGGAAGAGGCTGAGAAGGCCTGAAATGGCTAGTCATCATCTTGTCTTCTTGAAAGATGAAGTGACTCCACATTGGTCTGCATAGGGGTCGGGAATCGGTAGAGGCTACTAGGGTAACTCTTGGAGAGGGCCGGTAGTCTAGGAAGATTCACCAGGGTAACCTATCCCGACAGTGTGATGACACTCTTAGTCTATACCATAATGGTGATCCTTGTGTTCAGATTTCTGTTGGTTGTGATTTGTTAATGAGTTATTATCCATTCTGATTTGTAATCGTTATGTTGTGATGTGAATTTGTAAACCACGTAAATGTAATGTTCTGTCTTCATTGCTTGTGGACCTGTCATTATCTCCTAGCACGGAGGGAGTGGACCTTTGGGTTCCATGTGGTCAGGAGGAAACCGTGCCACACCTTCCAGGTATTTTCTTGCAGATGATCCTATGCTTGCAGCAGGTTCCATTTACTTCATTGTTCGTGACTGTGGATGCGAAGCATGTTCGTGGTTATGGATGTCAATTATGATATAATCACTTTCTACTTTGTAAATTTACCTCTTGTTTAAGAGCGTACTCATTGTACTGTCATTTTGATGTATTGAGATTCATTGAAATATCATCTATTGTAAACTTGACATTCAGAGATTTGATTGTGTTAAGTTTTGTAAACCAGATCTTTCATGACATTAATTTGTACTAAGCTTTATGTTTATGTGTTGAGTTTATTTATTAGGTTTAAGTAACATCGTCTTGGAAACCTTATGGCAAATGTGTAATTAATTATCTTTAAAAAAAAATTATTCGATTAACTTTACTCTTTACTCTTTGTTATAACGGTAACCAAGGTGGGGCGTTACAGGATTCTTGTACTACTTATGCATGATCATAATTTTCCTTTACCTGTTTCTTGTCAAGAACAAGTGCAGTTGAATTTGAACAATTTCAGGCAAGTTGTGGGTGGAAATGAAGCTGAAGCAGAAAGCAGTATTGCTCGGGAAATGGCAGAGGTAAATGCACAAGCTAGGGTCACTCATTTCCAATTGTTTGGAGTGAAAATTGCAAATCATTTTAGTATTAATGATGAATCTCTGATGGAGGCTAAGAGTGGTGAGCATAATCTAGTTTTTATTCAAAAGGGACTTAATAATTCGAGTGAAAGGCAAGTTGGTGAATATCATGAGCAGCTTACTGTCTAGCCAGATGAAGGCCTTGGTGAAGGCCATGGTGAATATGAACAATTAGATATGATGGAGGTTGAGATATAATATATGTTAAAATTTTGTCTCAATTTTGTCCAAAATACAATATGGCTAAGGATGTAGGTAGTGGCTAGCAAAAGTGGTTTACTGGTATGTATGTGTTGTTGATGTTAGAGGAGTAGCGTCAAGCTTCTACTTCCAGCCTAGATCGAACCATGAAGACCAAATTAAATCATAGCCTATTAGCTATATAATTTGATAAAGCGATTTTATAAAGAGACATTTTTTATTAAATAACATTCAATATTTTTTTATTATGCTTGAGGCCAACCTCCTACATAATCGGCAATTTGTTGAAGGATCACATCTTCTCATTGGTGGCCGACCTTGTGAATTTGAAGAGACCAAATTGAAGGAGGTCGAGTTTCCTATCAACAAGTTGCATTATATTGTTTTTGTATTAGCATCAGATTGTGGTGCTCTTATTTGGCCTCCATATCGGGCTCTTTGTAACGGAGACATTCATTGATATTCAATATATAAGTGATATATTGTTGTTGGGTTTTTCTCCCTCAAGTGGAGGGTTTTCCCAAGGTATATGTTGTGTTATTGTGTCTGATTTTGAATTAAATTTTGTCTATCTAATCTGATCATAAAAACTAACATGGTATTAGAGTGGGTATAAAAAAGATCGTGATCAGATTTAGTCAAGCAGCGATATCCTTCATTCTTATTCTCATCCTTAATTGCATCTATCTTATCGTCAAGATGGTGAATGGGCTCAAGATCGAAGATAGACTTGAGGGCACACCTAACTTCACATCTTGGAGGTTCAAAGTCATGCCCGCCTTGGAGGAAAATGAGTTAGTAGCGTTCGTAAAGGGTGAAGTTCCCGAACCATCCGATGAGAATGACAAGTTACAATGGAAGATAAATGGCACTAAGGCGAAAAAGATGTTGGTGGATTCCGTGAAAGATCACATTGTGTCAATTATCTCTAAGTTAAAATCTACAAGAGACATGTTCAAGAATTTGGAGGAGATGTATGAGATTAACAACACAAGTCGAGCTCTTGCATTAAAGCAACAACTTCATCATGTCAAGATGGAAAAAGGAGAATTTGTCATCTCATCCTTCATGAAGATCACTGAGTTGAGATATTAGCTCTCTACTATTGGGCATATTGTTGATGACAAGGATTTGACCATGTTGGCTCTTAATGGTATTCGTTCATCTTTGGAGTCATTCATTCAAGGAATTAGTGTGAGATCAAAACTCCCTAAGTTTGATTTTATGAGGGCGGATTGTATACAAGAATAATTAAGGTTGGCTACAAGAGGCATTGGTCAAAGCTCTACTAGTGAAGACATTCATGTTCTTGCTGCTCAATTCTAGAAGAAGAAAGGGAAAGAAGGAAAGAAAGGATATTTCATGAGCAATAGAGATAAAGGATCTGATGGTGCTCCTGCATTCAAGAAGAAGGACCTCTCTCGTGTTCAATGTTTTAGATGTGACAAGTATGGTCACTATGCAAAGGATTGTCCAACTAGGCCTAAGCAACAGGCTTCCATTGCAGATGTTGGTGAGATCTCTCTGTAGAAGGATTTAGGTGGTTTTCTATTCTATTATGCTCTTTCAAGCAATCTGCCTACCGACAACAATACTTGGTTAATTAATAGCAGTGCTTCTCGCCACATCATCAGATTTAGAGAGCATCTAAATGATTTGGTGGAGAGAGATTCTAGTGTTCAAGTCATTACTGGAGATGATGCTAGTTATTATGCGAAAGGAGTTGGGACCTCCTCTCTTCACTTGGATTCTAGCATTTCCTTATAGTTGAGTGATGTTCTATTTGTTCTAGGTATCAAGCGAAACCTTGTCTCTATCTCAGCCTTGGAGGACAAGGGGTACCAAGTTGCATTTTTAGAAGATAAAGTTCTTGCATGGCCAAAGAACTCAAATATCAAGATTGCACAACTTGGACTTCAGCCACAGCTATGTGAGATGTAAATCTCTCCTCTCGGAAAGGGGAGGCGCCCTTCTTACTGGTAACAGAAGTGATAGTAAAACAAACAAGTAATTACAAAATGTACACAAAACTTACGAAGTGGGGGGGACGGGTGTGTTACATTCATCCTTCTCTCTTTTTTTAGAGAAGATGTTTACAATGCTTCACTATTGGAAGTTCACGATTCTTAACAACTTTAAACAATCAACTAGCAGTAATACCAATACCTCTATCTTGTCAAAGCAAAGCGTAGAAATACCAGAAGTAATTAACAATAAAAAAATAAAGTAAAAGGGAAAGCTCACGAAGGCACAAAGTCGTTCCGTAGTTTTTTCAATGGTGGGTTTGTGAAAATGTATCGTTTGTCACTTTAGAAGCACAAAGTCTTCTTAGACGCAGCAATTCCTCGAACAGCATGAACAATTACAAGTGCAAAGTCTTGTAGATCATCCAACCAAATTATCAAAAAGCATGAACAATTACAAGCACAAAGTCTTTTAGATCATTCAACAATAGTATCCAAAGAACGCGAATAATTACAAGCACAAATTCTTGTAGATTATTCAATCGAAAGATAAACAAAAACACAAATGCAAATCTAAATAATAGATGTAACACAAAGTTTACATAAATTACTTAAGAGTCCTTCAGATTACATCACCTAATCACCACCAAATAAAATCAATTCGTAAGATTATTGAATCCAACACAAAGTTTGGCTTACAATCTTCTTCTTTATTGATCGAATTTCATTCACAAAGCATGAACACAAGTTTCACAATTCTGCTTCAAAAAGGGCAACACTTCGTTGCAAAATACTAAAGGATAAATTTACAATAGAAATCCCTCACATTATATAGAAAGAGGGATGAGAAAAATTAGGAATCTAATTGAGGAAATTAAGGAAAGTTAGGTGAGCGATTTTAGGAGATCTCACCTAACTTTGACCAAAGTCAAAGTGTAATTTGTTTTCAAAAGATTACATCTTCGAACTTGGTGAAATTACAATTTACAAAAAGACATTTAAGATGTCAGGAAATATTTACAAGATGCATAAAAGGATGCACCAGAAATGTCTAACACTAGAGAACGGGAATCTTCATGGTTCCTTGCTTTGGGCGCGGAAGTCTTCATATTTCTTCCTGGTCTCCTGACGAACTTCTCATCTGACCAAATGTAATCCATAATGGTGAATTCTCGGATCGATCTCAGCGGCAGATGAGTAACCTTGCACCCCAGATGCATTTCAGTTATCCAATGAGCCTTGTATCACGTGATGACCGTGAGGCTTCAAAAGTCTAAACTCACAATCAATTTCATGATGGCTTCTTTGTAGATCTGAGATATTTTTGTATTGGCAGGAAGATACGATTCTCCTCAAGAAGTTGACCGGGCAACTCTTTGATACCTTTCTCAAGAATAACATGATGTCCTTCGACATCTTCCTGTACTTGGTGGAGATCTTCCGTAAGAGAATTGAATTGCTTGAATTCGATGTTTCAAGGATTCTCTTACCTCACAAACTTTTATTTGTCGAATTACCCTAACTTCCACCAATTTACTGAGCTTTACCTGTTTCATCTCCGACCATGACAACAGGCATTTCTCCATGTCTCTGCACTCCTGGGAAAGTACACTTTTTTCTTTATCAAGCTCTGTGGTGAGCTTGGATAACAAAGTAGTTTTCTCGTCCGCAACAATTATGATCTGAGATCCGTGTTCGATGATCGTCTCAACAAAATCATACAACACTCTACCTTTAGAGGCGAACTTCTCAACTTTCTTGACAGCTGGGTCTTCAATACTTACCACTGTCAGCAGTTGTGCATTGCTTGGAGAACCTGCAAGTCTCTTTACAACAGTGGCATAATGCTCTGCTCTCTATTTGTACATATTACGAGCTTGCTCTACTTTATCCAATCTTCCAACCAAGATATCCAATGTCACTTGCGCATCGGCCTTTGCACTTTCATTGGTAACCTTGCCAAGTTGGACCTTTGTCACCATGTAGTCTTCCATATGGACATCACCTTCTTCATGTGGTGGTATGCCAATTTCCGCATACTTGTGGCCAAACTTATCAACATTCAGCCCTTAGTATACCTTTGCCTTTTTCTTCCCTTTAGCCTTTGGAAGGACTATCTCTTTGAGGTCGAGCTCTTTCGGAGAGATCATTTGCTTTTTCCGCTTCGACACTTGAGATATTAGCCAAGGGGGAAGAAAGGAGGTGTGAACCTCTAGATTCACTGTCAATTCAGTTGCCATTGCTACTTCTGAAGTTATTGTCACGTCTGAAGTTACCATGGGTATTGTGACAATAGGAGAAGTGTCTGTCGCCATTGCTCCTATAGTTTGCACATTGAGCTGATCATGCATTGACTCATTCATGAAACGATTGAATTCATTTTCAGAAGTGATATCATATGTTTGTGAAGACTGGCTAGGAATGGACGATGGAGGGCTTGACAGTATATCAACCGTATGAATGCTTGTCACTGAGGGAGTATCAAGCGGGGTTGATGCTGCAGGAATGGTGGATATCTCAACTGCAAGAATGCATGTGGTAGGAATAGGTGACGAAGGAACAGGAAGTGGAGGAGTTCTTGAATTTGGAGGGGTATGAGGAACATTGGAAATCACAGGCGATGACGTTCTAGGAATTTCCTCAACTTCATTCTCAAGAGTAGTTCTTTCTTGATCATGTCGGGGTTCCTGTTGATCACCCTCTTGTCTCTCTGATC
Source organism: Sequoia sempervirens (assembly GCA_007258455.2). Lineage (NCBI taxonomy): Eukaryota > Viridiplantae > Streptophyta > Pinopsida > Cupressales > Cupressaceae > Sequoia > Sequoia sempervirens. Next base: position 676,664,949 of record VDFB02000003.1, read on the forward strand.
CTGGTTCACCTTCAAGATCACCTTCAGATCCTTCTTCAGAATCTTCTTCAGACTCTTGCCCGCTTTCAGAAACCTCTTCTACATCGGAGTCTACTTCTGTTGAATCTTCATCTTCAGCGAATTGATCACTTGAAGTTCCTTCTTCATCGGAATCTTCCTCCTCTGGAATAGACTTTTTACCTTTAGAGCGAGATGGATTAGATTTCCTGATTTTTGTCTTTGGGACGGACTGGGTATCTTTCTTGCCAACAGTAAACTTGATCCTGGGACCTCTTCATGAAGAAGTGGGAACAACCGTTGATTTATTTTTGACGCAGAGTTCTTGCTGTTGGTGAGTTTCTGCTTCAGAGTCTTCTCCTTCCGAGTCTGTTCTGAAACTTTTCATTTCATAACCATGTTTATGTAACCATTCTGCAGTGTTGGCTAGGATTGGCTTCAATCTCTCTCATGCTGGTAATTTCTTTCCTAGACCATTGAATTGCAGGCAACGGCCTTTTAGCAATTCCTTGCTCATCATAGACAGCATTCATGATATCACCAGGATCTGCAAAATCCTCTGGTAGATCAGCAATATCAAGATCTCTGATCTGCTGAACAATCAATCTGCAATAGTCCATTTTACGAATGGCTTCTTCATCTCTGCAATCAGCCCAGATGTCTTCAAAACGGTACTTGTGATGATGACCCTTTTGTAATCTTTTTCTAACATCTCGGTAATCAAAATCAAACCTATACCTGTAGGTCTTGATTGTCATGATCTGCATTTCAGCATAAACAGACTTAGCCTTTTGTGCAGTCGAGATAGTATATCGGCCAATGGTCAGTGGGAACTTGAATCCACGCTTGTGGTTGCTTCTTCGTTCCTTTTGCACAGAAATCAACTGTCTACATGTTTCCATGAGAACCCACTTATCCAAAGGATAATGTGGCAGCATGTAGGGACAACTAGTGTAGCACCCTACTCTCAAGTAAGTAAACGTTGAGAATTGAAGAAATAGGCATCCAACCTTACTTACCACCTTACACGCCTCATCAGATACCCTCCTTTCAAGAGCTGGATCAAAATTGAAAAGCAAAGGCGCAAAGAAAGCATCTGTGACCCGCCTGAAGTGATGAAAGCTTTCATTCAGCTCTAATTGATAGAAAAATTTGTACACAGGTACCATCATCCGATTCCCTTTTGTAGATAGACCCGGGAATTGCCTCATTGAAGCCGCTATGTACACTAAGTAAGAAGTCATGTAGAATTTCAATGTAGAAGGAACATTGATCAATTGCTCATGTATTTTATCACTGATCTTTTTGCCCCAGTCAATATGCACCTTCTGTCTTCTTATGATCCTAATGTATTCATACATCCAATCATGAAAAGTGGATGATTTTGGCAAGCCTTTCACTCTACTTAAAAATGTGATCATATCTTTGACGTCATCCTTGAAATCACTTCGCAGGAGTCCTTTTGGCCATCTGGAAACAAATGGTCTAGGCTTCTTCAACCATTGAGCATTTATCAAGTTTTTAGCCTTGTTGGGATCAGCGTCAAAGACCTCTTGTGCTTTTTGCATAGAAATATCAATGTATTTTTCCATATGAGGAACTTTGAAAACAATGTCAAAGAAATCAGGGTCGAGTCTTAGAATCTCGTGCCCAGAAGAATTGATCACACTTCTACTTTCCCTGATGTAGTGAGATGCCACCTGAAGAACAAACTCTGTATTATGTGCAGCTGTAGGAAACATGTCTACCAAATGCAAGTTACTGTGTACAATTGCTCTCATTGGGTCAGGAAGAGGCTTCGTCTCTGTTTGCTTTGCAAAGTCAACCAAGTCTTGATGGCCAACCTCTATATCTTTTATCTCTTCCACCTTGGAGACCACTACAGTCGGCGGATAGATACCTTGATATTTGTACTTCATTTTGGCTTTTGCTTTTGAAGAAGACGGAGGTTTACTGGCAATCATCAGGAACAACTGGAACTTTGATAACTCAGACTTTGAAGATCTTTGAAAAGAGATTGCAAGGTGTTGAGCCAGAACAAACATTAGTCGTTAGGTAGCATGGGGATGCGCGAAACGAGCAATGATGATGGGAAAGCGTGGAGCGGATGACAAGGCACACAAAATGATGCACAAAAAGGAACGAACAAGGTTCAAGAGTGAAATGGACAGAAATGAAGTTCATCTGGAAAAAGATTGTAAAAAGTGTAAGGGCGCTAAAATTCAGCGCCCTTACATTTTTGGAGATTTCAGTTTTTGATGCAGGGGCACTAAAAATTAGCGCCCTTGCATCTCTCAGAGTTTGAATTTATTTCAACATGTTCAACATGTCAGGGCGCTAAATTTTAGCGCTTTTGCATCTGAGACGTGTTTGAAAGGACAACAAGAAAAGACGCTCACACAAAAACGTTGGGGTTGAATGCAAGAAAAATGCGTTGGAAAACAAAATGCAAGAGTTCTATTGTGTGAGGGTAGGAGGAGAAAACGCGATTACAAGAGGAGAAAACGTGTGATGGAGAAAACAAAAACGCGTGAGAAGAAAACAAGGAGAAACGCGTATGAAAAACTTAGAAATATACAAAAATGAATGGAGAATAAAGAGAAAGCAAAGGTAACAACTTACAAAGATGAAACGAGAAAAACACTGAAGAACTTCGAATTTCCAAAACACGTGATTACAGCTTGAGAAGAACTCGCCCAGCAAGAAGGAAAGAAGACAAAAGATCATAAACAATGAAAATGGCAAATAAAAGACTTTTAAGTAAATTGTAACTCAAAAACCTAACTCAAGTCGAGCAATAAATTTAGGCACGAAAAGTGGCACGATTGACAAAAAATGCGAAAATCATGAAGAAACGTGCCAAGGCCAAAAAAGGTTTAAGTGTCAGGCGAAAGTGTAATAGCGCTAAAATTCAGCGCTATTACATTTTTAGAAAGTTCACTTTCATGCAGGGGCGCTAAAAATTAGCGCCCCTGCACTTTTCATACTTAGCCAAATTTTGGCTTCAGAGCAGGAGCGCACTTTTTCAGTGCAACTGCATTTTTCGCGATTCGCTAAGTACGAACAGTGAGACTTTGCAAAGGGGCTCATTTCGAAGGTCTTCGCGAGGCGAACATAGGGGGATGCTCGAATTGACTATTCAAGACTTTGGAATGCATTTCGAGGTGGCTTGAAAATCACTTCGTTATGCATACCTGAACTTCACGAATCCTAGGAAACGGACAAGTTTCGTAGGGGGTTATCTGTGGAACGAGCGCTGCTAGATTCCATGATAACAAGTTCAACATGAGAGCCTCTACAGACTTTGTACCTATCTACTTCAGCCTCTATTGCATGATTCATCAAGTTTGTGTGAACTTTGCAATAGAAGATTAGCTGACCTTCACTTTCGAGCACTACCTACCATGGAGAAATTGGTCACTGGCCTTCTAAAACTCAACCAAGAGCATGAAGGCACTTGCAGGGGTTGCACATTGGGTAAGAATACTAAAGGTCCATTTCATAGTAGTGAAAGTAGATCTAAATGTATTCTAAATCTTATTCATTATGATTTATGTGGTCCAATGTCTATTGCTTCTCTGAGGGGTTTCTTGTATTACATTGTTTTTATTGATGACTACTCTAGAAAGACTTGGATTTATTTCTTGAAATCTAAAGAATCTGAGGAAGTACTAGAGAGGTTCAAAGAATTTAAAGCTTAGGTAGAGTAGTTGTCTGAGAAGAGGATCAAAGTTTTGAGATCCGATAATGGAGTACATTTCTGGTACCTTTCGTAACTTTTGCATTGAAGCAAGGATTAAGAGGGAGTTATGTGTCCCTTACAATCCTCAATAGAACGATGTTGCAGAAAGGAAAAACAGATCTATTGTAGAAGCAGCCAAGGCCATGATTCATGATCAAGATCTGCAAACCTTCCTTTGGGCTTAAGTATAGGATCTAGGACAGTTGTTTATGTTCAGAATAGAATCCCTCACCGCATCTTGGAGAACATGACTCCCGAAGAAGCATTCACAAGGGTGAAGCCGAAAGTAAGTCATTTGAGGATCTTTGGTTGGCCAGTGTATGTTCACGTACCAAAAGATAAAAGGAAAAAGATGGAACCTTCTAGCAAGAAGGGGATATTTTTAGGCTACAACGAGTCTCCAAAAGCTTACAGAATATACATTCTAGGCCAAAAGTTGATTAAGATCAGTAGGGATGTTACATTTGAAGAGGATGTTGCATTAAGGAGATCCAAGGGCATCCACATGGAGATAGACAATGAAGATCAAGAGTCTCCTTAGGATATGGAAGTTGACCATACTCCAGAGATTCAGAGGGAGGCTACTAAACCCAAATAAGATGATGATCCAGTTGAGCCTTTGGATCCTACTGATGGGCCTACAGATATTGTGATTGGTCGTAAGAGACCTCTTTGGGCTAGGCAAACAATGTAGGAGGCATAAAGGTTTGTAGCCCCAAGAGGAACATTTAGAGAAAGCAAGAGACCTCATAAGTTTTCAAGCTATGTTGTTTTGATGAGTCAGAGCCTTCCTGTGTTGAGGAAGCTACTAGTCAACAAGTATGGAAAGATGTTATGGTTCAAGAGTATCAATCCATTCTCAACAATGATGTTTAGGACATCATACCTAGACCTGAAGGAAAATTTGTTGTTTCTTCTAAGTGGCTCTTCAAGATCAAGCATGCAACTTATGGGAGCATCGAGAAGTACAAGGCTAGGTTCATGGCTAGAGGATTCTCTTAGAAAGAGGGAGTTGATTATGAGGAAACCTTTGGTCCAGTTGCTCGTTATACTTCAGTCAGGACCATCATTGCTATTGCAGCATCTAAAGGATGGAAGATTCACCAAATGGACGTGAAGACAACACTTCTAAATAGTGTAATCGAGGAAGAGGTATATATTGAGCAACCTGATGGCTTTGAGGTGCATGGGAAGGAGTCTCATGTTTGCAAGCTGAAGAAGGCTTTGTATGGCCTTAAGCAGGCTCCTCATGCTTGGTACGAAAGAATTGATCGTTACCTGTTAAGCTTGGGCTTCTCCAAGAATGATGTTGATTCAAACCTATACTCCAAGGTAATTGATGGCAAACCATTAATCTTGGTTCTCTCTGTTGATGATTTAATTCTTACTGGAGAAGATCACCTCATTATCATATGCAAGGAGGAGTTAGCTTCTTAATTTGAAATGAAGGATCTTGGTCCCATGCACTACTTGGTTTAGAAGTATGGTAGAAGCTTGATGAGATCATTCTAAGTCAAGGGAAGTATACCATTGATATTCTGAAGAGATTTGGTATGATGGATTGCACATCCATGTCTACACCTATGGAGACAAACTTGCATAAGTTGAAAGAGGCAGCAGCTAGTTCAGATCTAGTGGATCCTACTATGTACAGGCAATTGATTGGATCGTTGATGTATCTAGTCAATACTAGACTGGACATTTGCTATGTAGTGAGTGCACTTAGTCAGTTCATGTGTGAACCAAGGAAAATTCACCTAGTTGTGGCAAAGCATATTTTAAGATACCTGTGTGGCATAGTTGGGTATGGCTTGAGATATTCTTCTGGTGCGGACTTGAAGCTGCTTGGATATAATAATTCTGAGTGGGCAGAGTGTGTTACTGATCAAAAGAGAACCTCTGGATGTTGCTTCAGTTTGGGGTCTGCGATGATATCCTCGTGTAGCAGGAAGCAGTCTTCTGTGGCACTAAGTACAGCAGAGGCCGAGTATATTGCAACTTGTGTGGCAACTCGACAAGCAGTGTGGCTTCGGAAGCTCCTTGTAGGATTGTTTGGACAATCGATGGAGCCAATTGTCATTCATTGTGATAATCAAAGTTGTGTGAAGCTCTTTGTCAATCCATTGTTTCATGATAGAACAAAACATGTTGAGATCAAATACCACTATATCAAAGATATGGTATTGAGGAAAGCGATCCAGTTGAAGTACATCAACACTGATGAGCAGACAACAGACATTCTCACAAAGCCTCTATCCAGGATAAAGTTTGTGTACTTTCAAGACAAGCTTGGTATGGTGGAGAATGAAGCCCTAGATGAGGAGTCTCAGTATCAGTGATCTTCTTTAATGCATTTCTCTCTATGAGAGGGATTTGAGGTGCAAGCCCTTGTTAATGCATTTCTCTCTGTGAGAGAGATTTGAGGTGAAAGCCCTTGTTTCCACCCTTTAAGAGTAGCCATGGTGGATGTCATGTGTGTGACTCCATGACAACATGAGAGAGATTTGAGGTGAAAGCCCGTGTTTCCACCCTTTAAGAGTAGCCATGGTGGATGTCATGTGTGTGACTCCATGACAACATCACGTGAGAGTCTGTGATGATTTTCTTGTACTTGTGTTTTCACCCTCTGGGAGTAGCCATGGTGAATGTCACGATGAGGTGACGACATCACGTTGAGTGATTCCATGATCAACACTTGTACACATTTACCATACATGGGAGTGGCCATGATGGTTGATATCACGATGAGGTGATATGTTTCCTTTCCACATATGGGAGTAGCCATTGTGGTTGACATCACAATGAGGTGATATGTCTTATGCAGCTAGAAGTATCCTCCCTAGCTAATAGGGAGTGTTGATGTTAGAGGAGTAGCGTCGAGCTTCTACTTCCAGACCATATCTCACCATGAAGACCAAATTAAATCATAGCCTATTAGCTATTTAATTTGATAAAGCGATTTTATAAACACACACGTCTTTTATTAAATAACATTTAATATTTGTTTATTATGCTTGAGGCCGACCTCTTACATCATTGACGATTTGTTGAACAATCACATCTTCTCATTGGTGACCAACCTTGTGCAGTTGAAGAGACGCCACCCTTGAGCTCTCATCATCGAATTGTATATAATGAAGGTGCCATTCGATCATTCATTCATTTCATATTCATTGTTCATCATCAGTTCGATATACATAAGTGTGAGTTTGTGTATCAAGATCATCAAGTCCAGATCAATATAATTAAAGGAGGTCGAGTTTGCTATCAACAACTTGCATTATATTGTTTTTGTATTAGCATTAGATTGTGGTGCTCTTATTTGGCCTCCATATCGGCCTCTTTGTCAAGAAGACATTCATTGATATTCAATATATAAGTGATATTGTTTCTGGGTTTTTCTCCCTCAAGTGGAGGGTTTTCCCAGGGTATATGTTGTGTTATTGTGTCTGATTTTGAATTAAATTTTGTCTATCTAATCTAATCATAAAAACTAACATGCGCATGGAAGCAAAATCTAAAGGATATTTTGGGTATTTTTGAAAAGAGGATTATGGAATTTCTTAATAAATTCTCACTCCTTGGTTAAAAAGGTGCAACATTGGAAATGTATGAACAAAATGTAAATAAGAGTAGAATGATGTTGAATCTAAGCATAAAGGGATGTTAATTTTGTAACTATGTAATATTGCAGTGCCAAAGCACAGAAGATGATATGTGATGTAGCGATGTAATTAATTGGGTTTTGTAGCCAAATTATTTAACTTTTTGGGCTATAACCGAAGGCTTTCTTCCTGATTCTTTCCTACCAGTATTCTCTATTGAATCAGGGTTACATACATATTAAATATATATAATATAATATAGTGGCTCGACCACTTTTGTTTAATATATATATATATATATGTTCTTCAATTTCCAACAATATTTTCAAAGAATAATTGTTTTGGAAAGATTCCACTTCATTTCCTAAACAAGGATGAAAACAAGAAAAAAGCTTGTAGAAATATATTGTCAAATTAAATAAAAAAATGTCAACTTTGAGTTACTATTTGACAAATTTGTGTTTTGTCAAATTAAACAGTGTTTTTTCAGTTTATGAAGGGTTATGTTGTTTTCATACTGTAAGCAATGAATGGCATACTGATCATAGATTAGTTAGATTTTGAATGTAAATACCTTGTAACTATTTTATTATATAAATAATATATATATAGGCTTCATGCCTTTTGCTGAAATAAAATTTTTAAAAAAATATATACTTAATATTATTTGCAAATTGGATTTTAAATTTTAAATATTTTCCGATTAAAAAAAATATAATCGCAACCATTTGAGACTTGCAACATTTTGTTTTTCGAAATAGAAATTTTTTTTCTTCAATTTTGTTTAGATTTTAGACTTGGAAATCTAAACAGCATTTAAGTTTAATGTCATGATGTCATCCATTACTAAAATTGACTTCCACAACATGGGTAACAACTTTATATTACATATTTTTTTATGAAATTAATAGAGATTGTAGATGTGAATTCTAGTTTTCAAACACGTAATTTTTCAAACTTTACACCTAATTTTAAATTATTTATTATTTTTCAAAC
>VDFB02000003.1:676673388-676697149 GCA_007258455.2 Sequoia sempervirens
ATGTCTCATTCTCCCTCCATATTTTTTTTTTTTTTATCTTCCTTTATTTATTTTATATCTTTTATTTTCCTTTTTCCTATATCTCCAAATTTCATTCAATGACTTTTCCTTAACTTGCCCTATGTATGGGTAGATATTTATTTTATACTTGTCTATCTAAACTACGTTCTATTATGTTCATTCATTGTGTATAAGAAGATATAATTATTTATTAATATACTTTCCAATATTCTATTATTAATACCCCTCTAAATACACCTTTCCAATTACAAAACACCCCTTTTTTTTACCATGTGTCTAAATTTTCAAACTTCGAATGATATTCTCTATTACAAGCCTTTTAATTTTTACCGCTTTGTGTTGTACTCAATATCTGATTTTTTTACATCTAATTATTAGCCAATAGGCTTTTATTGCAGCCTTCCCAGTCCACAAGCCATCGGGATACCTATCTCATGCATCCCGTAAACTTGTTCATGGTGCTAAAAATCAATTTTGAAGTTGTTAAAACATATTCAAGGACGAGGTGGGCTTATTAGACTTCAAACATTTATTGACCCTAGCACGCATTCAATGACATTTTAGCTAGCAAATCAAATGAGATTTTTGTAGATATTTTTAGATCCACTTTTTGTTTCTGATTATTGTGAATAGATTTGGTTGAAGCAGCAACTCTAAGCAAATATTGTTATGGTAAGGTTTCGTAAAAAAAATTTGCAAACTCCACCCATTTTTTCTCAAACAAATCGTTAACAGCAAGAAAAAATTTAGGAAAAATCATGAGGTAAGTCACTTGCCATGGTTTTAGTGGGTTTTATTGTTTGGAAGCTGTATGCAGCCGGATTTACGTAGAATGTTGAGGTAATTAAACAAATGGCAAGGAAATCTACAAGAGGGAAGGCTCCTCGAAAGCAACTGGCAACCAAGGCGGCGAGAAAGAGCGCACCGACAACAGGAGGAGTGAAGAAGCCCCATCGTTTCAGGCCTGGTATAGTTGCCCTTCGTGAAATCCGTAAATATCAGAAGAGCACAGAGCTACTAATCAGGAAGTTGCCATTCCAACGACTGGTAACAGAGATAGCACAAGACTTCAAGACCAATCTACACTTTCAAAGCTCCCTCGTGACCTCTTTACAAGAAGCAGTCGAGGCTTCTTTGGTTGGATTGTTTGAAAACACCAACCTCTGCGCCATCCATGCAAAGAGAGTCACCATTATGCCCAAAGATATCCAACTCGCTCGCCGCATTAGAGGCGAAAGAGCATAGATCTTCTCCCCTCTACTCTCTCTACAGTGTGTTTCACACTACCACTCTTCTTTGGAAATCTTTTCTAAACCCTTAATGTTTATCCAATGTTTGGGATCATGTATTCCTTGAATGCCAATGAGTTGCACACTATGCTCAATTATGAGTTACAAAGGAGTATTTCCTCCAAAATTACAGCTCTATTCCCTATAAAATCATTTAAATTGATAAAATACTAAATACCAAATCTTTGATTATGAAGCCATCTATAGGTATACATCAATACTTGGAACACGTGACTTTTTGATCAGAGATACAAAGAACATATATGTTATTGTCAGGAGTATTGCTATACCTGTTTAGCTTAAAATCTTGTTTTGAACTGTACAATACTACACAACCTTTAAAATAATCTGTAAAGTAGTGCTATCAAATTAGGTTCTTTCTCTGCAACAATATTTGTCCTTGCAAGCTTCCTTTCATCTCTGCTATACAACATGGGTAGAAAGAAGGGTTGCTCAATGTGCATGTGCTTGGACTATCAGGGCCTCAATAAAGTGACAGAAAGAGAGAAGAATGATTTCCCTTGTCTCATGATTAGTCAGACGTTATGAATGATATTGCCAAGTAGCTTTGAAGAGTTGGTAGCATCAAATCAGAATAAAACGGGAGGATGTTGGGTAAAGCCAAAATGTTACACCTTTCCTAGAGATGCTAGCTGTGTTTTGCTCATATGAATCACATGTGTGCCCTTGTTTGACTTAGTCTGAGCCTCTTTCTTGCCATCCATTTTTGTCCAATGTTTGTCAAGATTTTTACAAGGTATGACAAGCAAATGTGGTATAGCAACTTTAAAAAATACAAAGCACATAAAATCCTCAACTTCAAACTTTTCTGTGGAATTTCATTGGGTAGTGCCAATCACATGGATAGAGAAAGATAGGAATTGGACACCTTGTAAATAATTTTTTTCTAACAGAGAATAAGAGCCTGTATATTATTGAGAAAACTAGCTCATAACATTCTAAAATAGTACGTATGATTGTACTCTGACATGAAACCAAACCTTGATGAGATAATTGATTAATTATCTGTAGAACCAGCATGAAATTAATCCTCAAATTTCCAACCTGTATAAATAGTCCTGCTGATGAGTATACATTTGTAGTTATACATATAAATTCTACTTTTGGAGACCATGTTACATTGCAGAGACAATGAAGAACTTATTCATCTTTTCTCCAAACATATCATTCCTTTCCTTCCAAGATTAAAATTTGTATATAAGAATATTTTATTGTGAAATAATATTTTATGGGTACTGATGGCTTTGAAATTTTCACAGTAATGTCAATGGTGTCCTCTGGATCATGCTTATATGAGGGTTAAATTGGTAAATTTTCCCTACTTATTTTATGCTAAGTTTGTCTAGGGGCTTGAAGTGAGGAAAATATTCTTACAAGCTTTTGTTTCCTTGACAAAGGTAAGTTATCATGTATGACGTAGTATCAGTGGGTGTGCATTTTTGTGGGTTGAACTATTGTTGATAGCTCCAGTTCTTGTTGATCCTCATTGTTCTTTTATGTCTTGATGTCTTTGAAATAGGACTTAACCATGTGATTTTTTTGGATGGTTTATCTGACAATTCCATCATAATTCAAGCGTTGATTTTGATGTAGACTTGAGAGCTTAGAAGGCAGAGTCCTAGTGCAAGATCCAAGCTTTTGCGGCAAGAGGCCCACTAACAATGAAAACCCCAGCAAAATTATTGATACTAATTTACATTTTGTTTATATTGTATTAGATATAGGAATATGAATTTAGTGTTTCATATATAACATACATTGTTTTGGATATGGGAAAATGTTTCTAAGTACATCATAATTTCTTGAACTTTGTGGACAGAAGGTCAAGACATGAAAATCCAATTACTATTTTCATAGACCCTTCCACACGTAACCACTATATGTTTCTTTACTCTTGCAAGGAAAAAAATAATCATAGAAGTAAATAGCCACCAAGAACATTGTAAACTATATTTTTTATGTTTTATGTGCAAGAGAGCTAGAATAATGTGAGTGCAAAAAAATGATTTACCTTTGTATCAAATGAAGAAAACAACAGACCATGGTTCAAAAACTCAGATTCAACAAAAAGTAGGCAGGCCTGATATTTGGTTTGGACTTGGGATTTCAGAAAAAAGTTGCCATAATCATTGAGCATTAAAAGTACATAAATTTGTAAAATAATCTTTAAAAATATTACTTAAAATTGAATTTACAAAAGTTATCAAGTAGTTTTTCCTTCATTTATAGATCGGGTAGTAGGCCCCCATGGGGTCAAGAGGCAGTGCCTTTGGTGTCATAGAGGGTGAGATGGATGGAAGAAGTCCCAAGCCCAAATTTAGGTGAATGAATTGGTCCTCTATCATATTTTATTTTTATTTTTTTGCTTAGACATCAATTTAATTTTCATGTTTCGAATTCACGACATTTCTTTAGAGCTTAGAAATTTTATTAATATTTACCATATTTCCATGGTCCATAAAATTGTACACAAGTTATTCCCAAAAGACTTTTTCTAAAACAATTGAGTATTATCATATTTGGGCAAATTGTAGTGATTAGTTAGTCACAGAGGGCAGATTAAGAAATATACTCAGAATATAACAATCTATTAGGAAACTATAAAGAAAGATGGTATCCATTAGATGAGAAAGTGGCTCACCTAAAGATGTTTCTACATGGAGATTTCTTTAATGGCTCAAGATGAAAACCGTAGTCTGAGCACTGAAATATATACCTTTTAACTCCACAAATTTTAAAATACTTAAATGATTATTAATAAATTCTTAATACTAATGGGATACAATGAACTCGACAACTTCTAGAATAAAGGGGTGGACAATAGTCACAATTTCCCTCTCGCTTAAGATTGTTATCAATTTGTCTACTCTAAGCAAGAAAACTGCTATAAAAAAAAGGGTTAGATAAAATTACTTTAATGGTATCTTGTGGATGGACAATATGCACCTAAGTCTGAAATGGATTCTTTAGAAAGTTGGAGGCTAATTTAGAGTCTAAAACTGTATGAACACTCAAATTAAAATTTTCAATGTAGATAGAGAAACCTAATTGTCAAACATGAATATGATTGGGGAATGTGTTACATTCCTGGATAATGTTTTACATGATGGAAATTCTTACATCAATTCTAATAGGTTTTTAGCATAGTTGAGACAAGAAATGAAGTTTGGTAAATACTCTACATGTTTCTCAAAAGAGATGAAATGTGGCATATGGGGTGTGAACTATCTTTATATAGATTTAAATGATGAATGTATACCAGAAATAACACTCGGAAGCTAGATCATTATGCCACCTTCCTACCAAATCATACACCAAGTAAATGATGAATGTATACCAGAAGTGACTAGATATAAAAAACATATCCAACAAGCATATTTCATTGTTTATAAAAACATATCCAACAAAAGAATGTACCTATTTATATTATACAATGCATACATCTATACAGGTATATTTTAATACAACTACGTATTGTTACAATTCATTGACGATTTTTCTTTAATTTCTTATCGGCGCCTCCCTTGAACCTCCTATAGGTGCAAGTGCTAGTGTCTAGAATTAGTACCTTCAATGAATGCCATCCTAAAACAAAGTAATAGACTTTGACTTGTTGGATGAGTAGTCTAATGTGTCATTATAGCCCTTTATTACAATTCCTTCAAAGCCCTAAGCATCTTCAATTTCTTTGTGAAAGCCCTCCATGGTTTTTAAACCTTATTTTGGAGGCCTCTTTGTAGTCTAAAGATTTTCCTTCAGTTTCTTGTGCAAATCCTTTTAAGGATGTTTGTTTTCCTTCTAAAGGCAATTGGACATCCCCTTTATCTCTCTTTCAGCTGCTTAAATTTCAAAAATTGTTGCTCCCTTTGTATTTGGCGTGAGCGTAAATTTTACATCGCTTGAATTCTAAACTTTGGATGTTTTGGAAAGGTTGGGTTGGACTTAAGTTTACAATTACAAATTTGGTTCTTCTAAGAAAGTCCCCCCCCATATCATATTGAGATCCCGTGATAAGAAATCGAAGGTAGGTTTATGTTCAAGTTGATGTAAGGTTATATGGGTTTTGGCCAATTTTATTATGTATTTGAAGTTTTACACTCTTATTTTAGAGCTTTCTTTCGGATGTGGCCCCAATAAAACCCACATCTAATTGATCTCAAAAACAAAAATTATAGCATAATATGCTATTAGGAATCAATTTACCTTCTACATAAGCTTTATGTAAAATAAGAGCCGCTGAGCAGTCAGTTCCTACCATGAAAGGACAGAGAGACATTAAAGTTTGAAATAAAGGGCGGCGTCATTGATTTTTTGCTTAAGACACCAAAGTTAAATAGGTGGGTACTCTCGTTAAGGCAGACAAAATAGTTATAAATTCATATCCTACTGCAAGAGCTTTTGAGCAACAACTCTACAATTTATACTAGGCTATCATTGGAGTATTTCTATTAATTATTAAGGCCTTGGCATATTGCTAAGCTTACAAAAGAGAAAAAGAAAACTACAAAAATAAACAAAAAACATAGAATCCACACCAGACATTTAGCACTCAGAATTATCAAACTCGATTGTACAACTTACAGTTCGAAAGTACTTTTAGAATGTTATAAACCAAATCTCAAACAAAAGCTTATGCCAAGTAGTACTCAAGAATTATAGAAATGCTATGCAGGCTTAAATACTAGGGCTGCGGTGCAGCTGCAGTCCCTGGTAAAAACTGTAGCAACAGTCTGCAGTGATTTAGCCAATACTCAATTAGTAGTTACAAAGGCTTCCTTACATATTTTCAGGTTTCAATTATAATTAATTAAGGAAAACAGAGAGGATAGGGGCACTGAAATTGGATATTAAAATCCAATGTCAATAAGCAAAATATGCAAGTTCACAGCTACATAACCACTAAAATTCAGCATTTGCAAGACAATATATTCGGAGAGAATTTCTTTTACACCATTGACAATACTTGGTCTCAACCACCTTCCCTCAACATGTGTATATGTGGAAATAAAAAAAATCTATTCAATTATGTGTGTAGCTGCCCTAGAATTTTGTTATGCTCTTTTCTGTCATTGTTTTTGAGTTGAAATATTCAAGGATAAAAATTGGGTCCCCTTCTGTTGTTTCAAAACAATCAGACAGATAATCACGTCGATATACAATAAAATTAGAGAAAGCAAACAAAAGTTAATCTCATCGATATACAATAAAATTAGGATGCAATTCTTCAGAGTGCATAATAATTGGTCTCTGTCATTGCTACACTGATCAAAATAGTCGTGCATTTTGTATTTGAGAATGTATGAAATGGCAGCTGCTACTTGAGAAGTAGAATTGTTCCACCTGATACCGAACCCTCTGTACCATTTTCGTGTTTACCCAAGTTCTTGCTTCTAACGCTATCATTGCAACTCATCTGAAATACTTAGTGTATCATTGAAACAATTGTGTAGTTGCGACAATGAAATAGTTGTGCATTTTGTATTTGTGTGTGTATGAGTTGATTGTCATGGTCGCTACTTGGTAAGTAAAACTACACCTTGTTGGCGTTTAAATTCGCACCTCTGGAATGCGTATTTGAAATGGACAGCTATGCACAGATAAACTGCTCTTCAAATTAGGAGGGGAAGCTCCCTCTTGCTGATGGTATTCAAGAAAGTAAACTAAAACTAAGTTGCCTATCTTTTTATCAGCTTAGAGCACAAGGTTTATAAAACACAAATGCCGCAGCTGAGATTTTCTGATTTAAGAACTTCAACTACGACTAACCTAGACTAAAGACGTTCCTAACCTCTCAAGTAATAGCAGAGCAAGAGAAGTTAGAAATTAACAAGGTAGATTTTCTGACAAAATACTTCGATAAACTCTTTCTCAACAAACATCTACACTTCAATGCAAGCTGAAATCGAGATCATAGAAGCATAACACAAATAACGGAAATCTGAGATTTTGGATCAAGGCAAAGGAGGCTCATGATTTTATTACTCAAACTTCTGGAACAAAGCTCACTTCTAACATGCCTGGAACAAGAAATTGCAGCTAAAGAGGCTTGCAATCTTGTTCTTACACAATAGAAACAGCAATTACACTAACTCCTTGTTGGCTAAAGAGGCTCAACAATTTGCTATCACAACACAATTGAACGACACTTGAATAACAAATAGAAGGCAAAATAGGCTCAGCGTTTTGTTATCACTAGCATGGTTAAAGGAACTAAATGAGCAAAGGCTCTTATTTATAGAGAAGCAGAGGAGTAGGGAACCCTAAAATCTCCTTGCTTTCACAATTTAGGGCTTGCTCAGCAAGTAAGCTTTATTACTAAATCTAGAAAGAAGATAACAACTAAAACCCTAGAAAGCCGAAAAAGGAAACGCCAACTATTACATTTATCTTCTTTCTCTTCTTCAAAGAATGGATAAGAATCGTTCCAAGAATAGAAAGAAAGCGGAAAGAAAGCTTCTAGATGAAAGCCGCTTTAAAGCTCGATCTCATCCGCTAGAAAATTGGAAATTGTGTCCCGGTTCGGTGCATCTATGCCAACTAAGGCAATATTCTGATTCTCCAAGATCTCTTCGCCTTCTTAGAGAATCTTTCACTTCTTCAACTGTTTTATGAGTTCTATTCTTGCAAAACATCGCTGCCCAAAAAGATGATTCACTAATTGATAACTTGGCGGCTCTGCAACTTTATGTTTCTGACACCTCTCTTGATTTCCAACAGAAGAGTATTGCACAACTCTTTTCTGATACCTTTCCTCTTTCTCATATCACACCTTCTCTCGTTCTTCAGCTGAGATGATGAAGTTTTAACATAGTGCTGATTTGGTCTCAAACTCGAGGGGAGTGTATTCCATATTGAAAACCTTGAAGAATGACTGTAAACTCGCCTATGTTCAGACAAGTCTTGAGCAACTTTCTATTTTTAGAATGCTGGTTTTTCTTCTTCAAATGGACAAATTTTTGGAAATTTTTCTGAGATATGGGTTTTGCTCAGAATTTTGTTGCAAGACAACCCAGATCGTCCGTTTTTGAAAATCTTGAATTTTGACTAAAAAGCAGCAAACCCTAATTTCTTCAATTTTCCCGAAAAAAGCTGGCATCCGGGTTTTGTTCAGAATATCGCTAGAAATGGACTCAGTTGATTGGATTTGCAAAACTCTGACGTTTGATTGAAAAAGCAGCCAACCCTAGGTTTTTGGAAAAAGCTGCGATATGGGTTTTCTTCAGAAGACGATTGGAAAGGACCCAGATGGTTGAATTTTGAAAGCACTGAGGTTTTCCCTGACATGCAAAAATAAAAGCACTGCTGCAACTTGATGAAGTTCTTGAAAATTTCCTTCAGAAGATTGAGGCAAAAAGACCCAGATGATTGAAAAATGGAATGCCTTGGTCTTCTTCTTGAAAAGTTTGATCTTCTGGATGAAAAAGCTAGAAAAAGCAAGGGTTTATGTTGCTGGTCTGAAAAATATGATGAAAAACCAGCAAGCTACGTTCTTGAATCTTGAAAAATTTCCTCAAACTTGCTGCTCCAACTTTCTCCCTTGAAGGCTACCTGCAAAAATAATGAAAATACATAAAAGAAAGATGTTAAATAGACTTAGGGTTTTGTTTTTGCTTTGCTTTCTTTTGCTTTTATCTCCAAAACCCTAAATCTCAGCTTCATTGAATTTGGACGCCTCTTTCTTCTCTTGCAATCTTGAAAATTTCGAAAATCTATGAAAATTTTCTAAGGCATGAAACTTTGGGCGCCTTTCTCCAAGAGGGGCGCTCAACTTCACCAGTGTTAGTCAAAATTTCAACTTTTTCAACTTTTCTCCATTTTAACATGCCACTTCGCCATTGATTTCTCGTTGATAGGTTTACCCGACAGGCGAGCTGAGTGATTTACGGCGGAGCCTGACTGATTCTGAAGAAGACGTTCTGGAGGCACCTTCGGCTAAAAACTTGATTTTGACCTCCGAATTCATGAGAGGCTTTTCCTTCTAGGGGCGCCCAACTTCTTCAGTGTTAGCCATTTCTTGATTTTCAAGTTCTTCCTTCTCCTTTTGATTTTCAGGTGAATCTTCGATTCCAGGAGCTACGCTGATCCGACTGACTGTCTGATTGTTTCGCTGGATAGCCAGACTGATTTTGATGAGGCACTCTTGGACGCTACTTCTGCAAATTCCATCATCTGAAGGCCTTAAAGTTTGGGCGCCTTTCTTCAAGGGGGGCGCCCACTTTCACCAGACTTAGAAAAATCTTCAATTTATTCATGTCTTTCACTTCTTCGGGCGACCTTGTTGAATCTTGAGCTCCGGACGTCGGATTGATGAATGTTCGGACTCGTCGCGAAGCTGAGAGGATTTTAGGAGGGGTCTTCTGGAAACACTTCTACCAAAAAGCATCTTTTAATCCTTCAAAAGCTTGGGCGCCTATCTTGACTGGGGGCGCCCACTTTACCAACACTTAGTTTATTTTTTGATTTTTTCACCTTTGCTTTCGGATCTTTGTTCTAAGCTCTCGTCAGACTCCCTGTTCGGTGCTTTGTATCTGGCGACTGCGACCTCTGATAGGCGTGCTGAGTATCTCGTTGTAAAGCTGGATCAATTGTGAAGAGATCTCGTTAGACACTCGTCTGCAAATTCATCTGTTGGGATCCCTGAAAACTTGGGCGCCCTACTTCACCAGGGGCGCCCACTTCCTCCAGACTTAGCCATTTTATTGATTTTCAAATTTCAGAGTTTGAAGACTTCGTTCTGTATGTTCATCTTGATTTGAATTTGCTGAAGATTGAGCAGTCGGATGATCTGACGGAGACAGGCACGTCGAAGCTGGCTGAGCTCTGAAAAGAACAAGCATATTCTCAAACCCTAACGGCTGAATCAGGGCCTTCAAAAAGCTGGGCGCCCTTCTTGACCAGGGGCGCCCAAAATCTCAACACTTAGTCAATTTTTGATCTTTTTAAATTCTGGTTCTGACATCTATCTGGAACCTCCCTATTCAGCTTTGAATTCCGGATGAATGAGTAATCTGATAACTGCACTGCTGAATTCGTTGCGAAGCTGACAGAGAACTGAGCAACATTGACTGGAGGCACAAACCCTAATTCTGACATTTGGTGCCCTAAAAAGATGGGCGCCTTTCTTCAACAGGGGCGCCCAAAGTCACCAGTGTTAGAAAATTTTATCAATTTTTCAACTTCATCTTCGTTCTCCGTGCATGTTCATCATTTCATCTTCTTTTGAATGCCTGAGTGTTGATTTTGACGCCTGGCAGCCGAATGACCTCCATTGATGACCTCGGAGCTCCAGATACGCTTCTGAAAAAGCAGATTAGACCCAGTAGGGAAAAACTGATTATTTTGAGATTCTGACTGCACCAGCCTGATATGGACGTATTTTGAGCCAATCAAAATCAGTTTGGACCCTGGCAGACAAACTTTCTATTTTTAGAAATTTTCTATTTTTTAGAAAATTTTTGCCAGTATCCATTTCGAAAGAAACCCAAAAAAACCCAGAAAACGTTACTAATTTTAGAAAATTTCTAAAAATAGCAGTTTTCCTAAAATTTAGGGATGAAAAACTGAGATCTGGGTTTTGTAGGTTAAGCCGCTCTTAGCAGACCCAGATCGTCAGAAATTGAAAATTTTGTGTTTTAACCTCTCATACAAGACATGCACACCCAAATTTTGACCTTTTTGACTGATTTGACAAGACTTTTACTCGTTTCTTCAAAATGTCTAAGTGTAACAAAAATTTTAATTTTGGGGTACAACACACCTAATTCTACACCATCTATAAATTTGTGTACACCCAATTTCTTGCTTCTCTACTTACCATTGCAACTTAACTAATTTTTTCTGGAATTCATATACCTTGAAATTAGACAGCACAAAAGAAAGTTGTATAAAACACAGTTAATTAAGATTTCTCATTCCACCTAACAAATTAGTGCAGCTATTAACAAGAAGAGAGAAACCTACAAAAATAAAAGATCCAATAATGGAAGCTATAAAATAAAAATCCAAAGAAGTGCGAAGCTGAATTGAGAAGAAGCACCAAGCAGACAATTGTAGACACGAGCTCACTTTGCAAGGGAGTTTGATATTCCAACTTCATGATGTACCCCAATACTGCAAATTCCACCAATTTAATTCTACTCTCATTGTAAAGGGGTTTGAAATACATACAGTTAGAAGAAATCGAGGATGCACACCATGTAATGTTACAGTCAACATTGTCCTAACTACAAACAAGAGAGAAGCACTTAAAACATAAAGATTCAACTGATTGATATAGCTTCTTGAGTTTTCCAACTAAACCAATAAAAAGCTGCATTAAAAATGTTTTAAAACACTTATAGACAAATATAACTTGTATGTCATCCTTGAGGCGCATGTTAGGTAGGGTGTCAAGGAAAACTTTGATTAAAATTTTTAGTTGTGTGCATAGATCCTAAATGGCCTCTTTCAAAAAGACTTATTTTCTATTCTATTGATCTTGGAGGAACTAAAATGTTTACTTTTCAAAAAGGATTATTCATTTCCTTCACTACGAGTGATTCTTCTATAATATATTTCATAAGTACATTAGGGTAGATATTAACATCTTTCAAGATCACAATCAATGGAATTCTATTATACCACTTATCATCATAATGAACGAATAGAGTCATTATTACCTATAAGACTCAATAATTGCTGCAAGCATCATTATTAGATAATCGTAAATAATATCTATTTATATATATACATTATATTTGTCAATCACCTATGATGTATATATGAATCACAATATATATCATCTAAAAACATATCAATTATTAACATGTCATTAAATCTCTCAATATATTCATCCATCATAATATATTTAAATATATTCACAAATCATAATATATTAAAATATATTTATAAGCATCAACTGGTATTTAAATTAATAATATATTTGACAGTCATCACACATAAATCCATAATTGATGTAACTCGTATTTTCTAAATACATAACCATCAACTTTTATTCAGACGTATGATGGTACTTACCTCAGTCTGCTGCTCTGTATTTGATCAGATCTCAGAGACTTATTCCCTATCAGAATATCCTCTTCGTTCCTTATTCCCTCCAACCACGATCCTTCTCTATTCTTCTGACTTATGCGTGTCAGATTGCTGACCAGTTTATTCTGCAGAATACTTCTTCCTTTTCCCCTTGATCGAAGTTCACCATATGATCTTTTTCTTCCTTCAACTCAGAAATATATTTCTTACTTTGTATATAGGTCATATTATTCTTATTTGTAGGTTGTTATGCAATACATATGCATATATTACCTTCATAGATCTGTTGCTTATGCCAAGACAAATCTGCTCATAACACATTTAATACACCCATAATTCGGTTGGCATACCCTCCAAAAATGGTTCCTAAATGATCTATTTATCCTCCCTATGCCTCTTCATGAGAAGAGTCGTCTCTTATAATAACCACCACGTTTGAGTGGGCATGTCCTTTTTAGGGAAGGTTTGTTTCCTTAATACTAATTGTAATTTGAAATACTGCCTTTATCTACATCATCACTCTTACTCCTCTAACTTCATCAACGCTGCCTTTGTTTGGGTCAAGCATTAAATCACCCATTCCCAATATCATTAAGCGCTGCCTTGATATATTGCTGTCTTAATACCATTCTCTTCCCGTCAATCAAAGAACCATATGTCAGCAACCTTGAATATATCAATACATGCGAGCAATATATGAAAATGATTCCACCGCACCTTGATTGAAGTCTCTGCCTTCCTTATATCGCTTGATCTGCCAAACAATCACCTCTATTGAAGAAGGAACGTGGCTCTGGCCTGATCGCTGCTTTAGTGAATGACACACCCATTCCTAAGCGCCGCTTTGCATCTGGTTGAACTGACTGCCTTCGACTCTGCCCTTAATCTACTTTATTATATGTCTTAGTATTAATATATGTTTTCTTATTTAATATTTATTTGTATATATTAGTTTTAATATATACATATTTATTATTATTACCATTATTATTATTTATGTATTTATGGTAATTATAATAATAGTAAATTATCAATATTTGTATTTATCATAATTGTCCACTATTGATAATTTAATCATAATATTACTTTTATATATATTTAAATGTTAATACTTATATTTATATCTAACGATATTCTAGGTTATCTTAATTATTTTATCTTGGAATTGTATTCCACATTATTACAATGATTAGAGAATCTAATATGCATATTCTGGGGATTACAATATTCATCGTATAATAATTATAATTATAATATTGTCTTCTGACAGTTATACTTATAATGGTATCAAATCATTAATATTTATAAGTATGCCTTTGCTATCTTAGTGTCAACTTTCGGAGACATGACAATCAATCATCAAAAGGATTATCAAAAAATCATCGTGACTTGGATTTTCAGCATCTCCAACTTCAAGACCATCAAAATGAGAGGTAAAAACGAAATGTGTGTGTTTAAAGGCCTCATATTGGGTCATTTTAGGGCTAGGAGGAAAAAAAAAATTAAAAATATTTTTTAATAGTGTTTGGGCCCACTTTTTATGACTTGGGCCGTGGGTTCTCCTTGGTTCGCCTGGGTTCATGCCAATTTCACCCAGGATCATGCTGGGTGCGCACAGGTGCGCGGGTGTGCGCACCCTGGCAAACCCACAGTGTTGGGCGTGCACACTGTGCACACCGAGCATGTACCCACAGATCAACCCAAACCGGGTTCATACCCAAACAGGGTTTGGGACAGGCAAGTATGAACCCTGCAACATAGGTTAAAAGCCACAAAATAAATCTGCACACAAGAATTTTGAGTGCAGTAACATATAGCTAGAGAGTCAGTTGCAACTTTTGCATTCTTTAGATCCAAGATAAACAAACAAAAAAAAATGTGAATATCAGACCTCAAAAAATCAAAATATATAAAATTTCAAGAAATAAAACTGTGATTTGAATGGTTAACCTCATCAAAATGGTTGAGGACAATGAAAGATGTAAGAGTCTTCCCAAATTGTGAAATGCACTCTGTGAAAATCCAATCCAAGCTCCACCATAGGTGTCACTAAATATATAAGCTATTTGACCCAATACTACCATCCACCATGATAAATTTGGTAATACTGCTGCCCTAGCTAGTCCCCATCCTAGCTTGAGCATCAACAGCCAACTGAAGACAACATAGACAATTAAACCAGCTAAAGAGATGTAATGTCCCCATTTTTAGCACTGCACTTCTCAGTGATTGATGGCTTATTCCCGGAGTGTTGTCGGCTAGTCAGAGGAAGAATTAGGGTTTCTAACTGTTTGGTGGGTTCTCTTGAAGATTCAGGGTTTTGCTTGTTGGAGTTTGGGATTTTGGATTGTGGTTTCTTTTTGGGTTTTCAGAGAGCTTCGCAATGGTGGCGCCTGCATCACATTCTGAGCAACTTCTCGAATTTACTATTTTTAGTAAATTCTATTTTTAGCAGTGGTCCAGTCAGCATCAGCTCAGCAGGCTTTCCTCTTCTGTCAGTTCAGTTGGTAATATCGTTTTGGCCGTTTGATGCTTTTTCTGGAGAGATAAGTATTTTAATTAAAATAATGTTTTATTTTAATGTTATGACCCCTTGGCCTAGTGAAACAACTTTATGTTGTTTTAAAAAGGGGGACTTTGATGGGTGGTGCCTCATTTGGAGATGGATTTTAATATTCCAAAGGTTGAAAAATAAAGTGGTAAAAAGGGACGCCAACCTTTATGAAAGTCAAATTTTAATTAATTTAAATCAATCAAGTGAAAAGTACGCCATCTTGAAGGAAGGCTTGGTTAAATCAAACCCTAAAAGCATCTTGAAATTAGGGCACACCTTCTGGAAGCTTCTGGAGGGTCTTCTCAAAAAGTTATAAAAGAAAGCCTTGGGTCTTCATTTTGGTATCCTTTATCTACAGTAATGTTACTCTGCCGGAATGGTATTGGATCGCTTCGAGGAATGAAGGCCTCCTAGCTTGGCTCTTCTTCTTGCTTGAAAGACAACAACTAGTTGAGAGGTTTGAGTGTTATGGATTTGTCTTTTCAGTTATAGTTGGTTTCCTATCCTTTGTAGTTGAGTTTTATCATTTTTTGTCAATTCCAGAGTTGCTGGTCATGACTGCTGAATGTATGTTTCTGCTCACAAGTCTCAAATCATAAACATTCTTGTTCTGGGTATTGTCTCATTGTGTTTCCCTGTTGGAGGCGCCCCTTCATGAATATTTGCAGATTTTAATATGAAGTTTCTGATTTTATAAAGCAAATTCGTCATTCCTTGAAGGCCGTACTTTCTGGAGTGCCTTGGGATTCGTGTCGGCAATTAATAACCACTTTTAGTTGCCATTTCTTATTACTAAACTAGGCGCCATCATTTTGAAGGTCTATTGCATCAAACTTGAAGTCATTTGGGTCAGTTTTGAGTGATATATGAGCAATTTAGTGGGTTACAGGCATGCTGGTTTTGTATTTCTGATTTCTGGACTGTCACATCAGATTTATTACAGTCAAGTTTTGTGTGGGATTTAAGAGTGGTTTCTTGATTGCATTTTGGTCTCATCATTCATAGTAAAACTTTGCAACAGATTTGAGATCATTTGGGTGAGAAATGAGAGAGTTATGAGCATTTTGACAAGGATCTGTGTTGCTGGTTATATATTTTAAGGTGCAGGTCTGTCATAATCAGATTTGAGAAATCTGCATTCTCCTTCTTGGATTGGTGTTAGGAAATCATTAAAGGCTTTGTAAAAGATTCCTTGTTGTTGCAGCAATTTGAAGAGCTCTAATACTTGATCTTGCAGGCATTTAAATATTCATTGTAAGCTGAACAGTAGTACTGTCAGCATTTCTCTCAATCTTACTTTACATTCTGTATACGCAATTGTATTTCTTTTTATCTCTGTCATATGGTAGCTCCCATTCCGTCTTGGGTTGGAAAGCACATTCTTGACGTCGAGTACTTCAGCATTCTTGCTTATTTCCCTTAACAGCATCGTAATTCTTAGCACTCCACCATATGGTCGCCTCCTTTCCATACTGGATTGAGTAGCACATGCTTGGTGTTGAGTTTGTTTTCAGTACTTCTAGCGTAGAAGACCCTCTGACCATATGTTCGTCCTTCGCGGACACATTCTTGGTTAGAGTTACCGTCAGTTGCGTTTCGTTTAAGGCACTGACGATCCTCTTGCCATATGACAGCCTCTCTCTTGTTGAGATTGAGTGCGCATTCTTGGCAACCAGTTATTTGTAATCTGCTAGTTTGAATTATCTAACCCTAACGGGTGCTCTTTGCATTGTTATGTGCTTGGTAAAAATTGAAAAAATTGGCTCGGAATATTTCAGTGGTATCAGAGCCAAGATCCTGCCATCCTATGAAAGTAGTCAATGATTTAATTGTCAGATGAGTGACAGAGATACCAGACACTACGTACAGAGAGAGATGACTACAAAGAAGTCTTTACTTGAGTTAATGCAGGAACTATTTACGCTAATGAAGGATCCTGATATAAGGTGGGGAATCAGAAAGATTTATGCTAAATTTGAAAGTCGGGATAGAAAGGTGCACATGTCACATCAGAATGATCGTGAGCTTGATAAAAATACCTTGGCAGATGAGGAGTTAAGGGTAGAGCCCCATAATACTTCCCTTGACTTGCATGTAATTGGAAGTGATGATGATCAGCTCGGTGAAAAGAACATCACAGTCTTGACTCCTAATAAGGATTCAACCTACGAAGGTTTTGAAGCTAAGGGTTTCACAGAAGATTTCCGTAGAACTGTTGTATGGGAAGAGTGCATTGATGAAGAGAATACTAGTGGTGTCCTTGAACTAGCTTTTGATCATTACCATAATGATATTATTGGTAAAGAGTCTGTAGTGTTTATGCCTCCATTTGTTGAAGATGTGGTGATGGATAATTCTTTTTATGTTGCTGGCCAAAAAGCTCATGAGTTTACACAAGATAAATTTATGTCAAGAGACCAAGAAGACTTCTTGGGTAAGTATGAAGATGCTAATGACAAAATCAGCAACACATCTACTTATGATAATTCCAATGGAGAAAAGAATGAAAAAATATTCAAAGCAATCAGCTTTGATGACTTTAATTTCCAGTACAATGATAGTGACATGGGAGGTATTGGGCTTGATTATCAAACTAAGCTCTCGGAGGGAGCTACTAGTGAAGATTTCAACTTAAGTGATTTGGGAGTTGACTTATTCAAAGAGTCATCTCTTCGTGAGGAGCATGATAAGCAATTTCCTGTTGAGAAAGAACCTGTGTGGGATAAGTTTCCTTTTGATCCTGATGAAGACCAAAATATTGTCTGCATTGCAAGCTATGAGGAGGCCGAAGGAGAAGTTGTTTTTGATGAAGAAGCTTACTCTGAAGAGCTCCATGGTGATCCCTTCAAGTTGACTGCAGCCACCAAGGAGGATGTTGTTACTTCCGAAACTTTCAAATCAGCATTCAATGATTGTTCGTTTGAGTGAGGGGCTGCCATAGCCTTTGATCAAGAAGACAGTGAGGTGGATGAAGAGCTTGAAGACCTTATGGCTCTTGAAGAAGAAAGGTTTAATGTGGTTTTAAAACACAAGGCTGATCTACCAATGCAAGAAGCTGAGTGCAAGCTTGAGGTCGAAGAAACTGTGGAGTATGTTCCTCTCCATGACACTGAACATTCTCCGTTAGTTGAGAATGAAATACAAGAAGGTTGGTGCAGCTCTGAGGACAGCAATGTCACAAAACAAAGATCTGATTTTGAAGAGCAGCCAACCAGCAATTCACCATCTTCGCATTCTTATGAGTGTGAAGGCCAACCTGAGGTGTCCGTTGAAGATGAAGTGCGAGCTCTATCTAGATTCAATCGCACACATAGTTTGATTGAAAGGCTTATTTGGGAGGCTAAGTTGGAAGAAAGGCGAAGAGGAGTCACGGATGAAGTTGCTCTTCCCAATTTGCAACTAATCAAAGATTCCTTGGAGACCATGAAATCCGAGTACATATGCTTGAGTGAAGATAGAGATCATGCCGTTGAATCTGCAAAGAAGACCTTCAGTGTTTTCGAAGAAAGGGAGAGTATGGTTGATGAGCTCACTTTGGAGCTTAAATCAACAAAGGACAAGTTGAAAGAAACTCAGTTGGCTCTAAGAAAGGTTGAAGACCAATTTGTTGATTCCAAACTCTTCAGGGAGCGAGAGAATGAGCAAAGAGTTGAAGAAATCAAGCAAGTAATTGGCGAGCTTGACAGTATTCGAGAGGAGTTTGATCTTGAAGGTTTCACAAGAAATTCAAAGGTTGCATGTGCAGATTTGGAACAGCAAGGTGAAAGGGATGACTTCCAAGTCTTTGACAATCCTCTCTTTGAAGTAGGAGTTGAAGCAACTTTTGCCAATCCTCACTTTGACTGGAGAAATGAGTCATGTGGTGAAGTGACCGAGCATTAGGTCAAGTATAAACCCCAGTCTATGGATGCTTTGATATCATTACTTGAGGAGGTGCCACACTTTGTGATTAATAGTCTTTCAAGGCTTTTCCATAATGAATGCATAAGTGGGTTTGAGGATGAAGTCTCTACATGGGAAGTGTTGATTCGAGGAGATTTCAACATCTTCGACACCAAGGTGTTAACAAGGCAAGACTTGGTAGCTGCTGGTAACTTCATTACAGCAGCAAGAAGCGAAGATTTTAGTCTTGTTACTCATGAAGAAGGGAAAAAAGATGGACAAGAACTTGGTGTTTGCATGCTTGTCAATCCATCCCTTTGGTTGAACAATACTTTGGCACATATTAGTCTATTTTTGGATTTGGATTTGAGGTCATTTAATATTTCATGCTCCAATGTTGTTGAAGCTTTCATGGATAGGCTTCAAAGGTTCACTAGCGGAGGCATCAATCTCTTCAGTATGCACTTGATCCTTACTAGCACTTGGGGATGTGTTGAGTTTTCTTTTCAGTATGTTGGAAATCACTTTCAGTTGGGTATCCATGCTTGGGATCCTCAATATGGGTTGATAGAGCTTATTACTTGTGGAAAGAAGAATTTTTGGAGGGATAAGGATCAAAATTTCAGTATTAATGGTGCTGTTACTTTCTTTACCAGCCCCTTGATGGTTCCATTTGTTGATGAACAAATGGATTGGAGAGAAATTTTGAGTAAGGGTCGGAGAGATGAACAATTGACTGCTCTTGAGAGTGATCCTTGGCTAAGACAAGAGCAGATTTGGAGACTCGTGCTTGCTGGTTGGAGGCAGACCAGTCACCGTACATGGGGAGTTACTCTCATTCAAGAGAGTTGGTTCATTACTACTTGTCAAAGAGGTGGTATTGTTCAATTGGAGACTACTCTAGTGTGTTTTCCTATCAATTTTGAGGTGTTATCTTCCAACACAATGCTCATCTCATACACTTACACTTGGGAATTTCTTTGGTGCTGCTGTTTTTCCTTGTGCGAAGTACTAAAATCAGATTAAACTTCGCTGACTTCAGCCTTGAACAGCAGTGGTTATTTGTTCCTTCACACCTATCCCATTCTCGGAGTTCACCTTACGGAGGTTTGTGAAGCAAATTTTAATAGTTTCTTTACTATATTGGTTCGGGATAGCGAACTTCCACATGCTTTGGCTTTTCATTCTGAGACTCTTGGAGTTGGTACCGTAAGAGTGATTACAAGTCTTCATGATGGTGTCGGTATAATTCAGTTGTTACATAGTAGCTCCATGAGGAGACATAAGTATGAGCTTGTCGAGCTCTTGCAAAGGATTGCTTTCCTCTTTGCAAGAAGATTTGAAGATGTCACATTTGTTTTCAGGGCTTCGTTCGTTCCCATGTGGAGGTATGCTGAGGAGGTTAATTACGAGTTGAGTAGCTTATCTTTCTTCTTGCTTAGAATTATGATTGACAGTGGTGTGGTTGATACTGTTGATTCGGGGCATCGTGGACATGAAATGTTGCATGATATTGATCTCAGTCCTTTAAGATCTTTCAGTTTGGGTGACATGGATGGTAACACCTTGGAGTTACAAGGAAGGGTAGTGCTACATTGGCATGATGTTTTCACTGATGTGATCAGAGTAGTGCAGCATCGACATAGTGGGTCCTTCCTAAGACGGATTTGGGAACCTGGGATCATACTTGTTTGGGTATGGAACAGTCTTAATTTTTCTGGAGTTGTGGTGGTATTGCTTGAGGACAAACAATTTTGGGAAGGGCGGACTGTAATGTTCCCATTTTTAGCACTGCACTTCTCAGTGATTGATGGCTTATTCCCGGAGTGTTGTCGGCTAGTCAAAGGAAGAATTAGGGTTTTTGACTGTTTGGTGGGTTCTCTTGAAGATTCAAGGTTCTGCTTGTTGGAGTTTGGGATTTTGGATTGCGGTTTCTCTCTGGATTTTCAGAGAGCTTCGCAATGGTGGCGCCTGCATCGCATTCTGAGCAACTTCTCGAATTTACTATTTTTAGTAAATTCTAGTTTTAGCAGTGGTCCAGTCAGCATCAGCTTAGTAGGCTTTCCTCTACTGTCAGTTCAGTTGGTAATATTGTTTTGGCCGTTTGATGGTTTTTCTGGAGAGAAGTATTTTAATTAAAATAATGTTTTATTTTAATGTTATGACACCTTGGCCTAGTGAAACAACTTTATGTTGTTTTAAAAAGGGGGACTTTGATGGGTGGCGCCTCATTTGGAGATGGATTTTAATATTCCAAAGGTTGAAAAATAAAGTGGTAAAAAGGGACGCCAACCTTTATGAAAGTCAAATTTTAATTAATTTAAATCAATCAAGTGAAAAGTACGCCATCTTGAAGGAAGGCTTGGTTAAATCAAACCCTAAAAGCATCTTGAAATTAGGGCGCACCTTCTGGAAGCTTTTGGAGGGTCTTCTCAAACAGTTATAAAAGAAAGCCTTGGGTCTTCATTTTGGTATCTTTTATCTACAGTAATGTTACTCTGCCGGAATGGTATTGGATCGCTTCGAGGAATGAAGGCCTCCTAGCTTGGCTCTTCTTCTTGCTTGAAAGACAGCAACTAGTTGAGAGGTTTGAGTGTTATGGATTTGTCTTTTCAGTTATAGTTGGTTTCCTATCCTTTGTAGTTGAGTTTTATCATTTTCTGTCAATTCCAGAGTTGCTGGTCATGACTGTTGAATGTATGTTTCTACTCACAAGTCTCAAATCATAAACATTCTTGTTTTGGGTATTGTCTCATTGTGTTTCCCTCTTGGAGGCGCCCCTTCATGAATATTTGCAGATTTTAATATGAAGTTTCTGATTTTATAAAGCAAATTCGTCATTCCTTGAAGGCCGTACTTTATGGAGTGCCTTGGGATTCGTGTCAGCAATTAATAACCACTTTTAGTTGCCATTTCTTATTACTAAACTAGGCGCCATCATTTTGAAGGTCTATTGCATCAAACTTGAAGTCATTTGGGTCAGTTTTGAGTGATATATGAGCAATTTAGTGGGTTACAGGCATGCTGGTTTTGTATTCTTGATTTCTGGACTGTCACATCAGATTTATTACAGTCAAGTTTGTGTGGGATTTAAGAGTGGTTTCTTGATTACATTTTGGTCTCATCATTCATAGTAAAACTTTGCAACAGATTTGAGATCATTTGGGTGAGAAATGAGAGGGTTATGAGCATTTTGACAAGGATCTGTGTTGCTGGTTATATATTTTAAGGTGCAGGTCTGTCATAATCAGATTTGAGAAATCTGCATTCTCCTTCTTGGATTGGTGTTAGGAAATCATTAAAGGCTTTGTAAAAGATTCCTTGTTGTTGCAGCAATTTGAAGAGCTCTAATACTTGATTTTGCAAGCATTTAAATATTCATTGTAAGCTGAACAGTAGTACTGTCAGCATTTCTCTCAGTCTTACTTTACATTCTGTATACGCAATTGTATTTCTTTATATCTCCGTCATATGGTAGCTCCCATTCCGTCTCGGGTTGGAAAGCACATTCTTGACGTCGAGTACTTCAGCATTCTTGCTTATTTCCCTTAACAGCATCGTAATTCTTAGCACTCCACCATATGGTCGCCTCCTTTCCATACTGGATTGGGTAGCACATTCTTGGTGTTGAGTTTGTTTTCAGTACTTCTAGCGTAGAAGACCCTCTGACCATATGTCCGTCCTTCGCGGACACATTCTTGGTTAGAGTTACCTTCAGTTGCGTTTCGTTTAAGGCACTGACGATCCTCTTGCAATATGACAGCCTCTCTCTTGTTGAGATTGAGTGCGCATTCTTGGCAACCAGTTATTTGTAATCTGCTGGTTTGAATTATCTAACCCTAACGGGTGCTCTTTGCATTGTTATGTGCTTGGTAAAATTTGAAAAAATTGGCTCGGAATATTTCAGACGGTAGACACGACAAATAGCTTTCACTGTGATTTTAAAAACCTAACGAGCAGGTATCAAATAATTGAGGAATTGTCCACAGGGCGAATTTGCTTGCTGCCTCTGTCATTTCGTCCGATGGAC
Organism: Sequoia sempervirens; assembly: GCA_007258455.2. Taxonomy (NCBI): domain Eukaryota; kingdom Viridiplantae; phylum Streptophyta; class Pinopsida; order Cupressales; family Cupressaceae; genus Sequoia; species Sequoia sempervirens. Next base: position 676,696,217 of record VDFB02000003.1, read on the forward strand.
CTAAGCCCTTAAGAACAGGTGCTGCAAATGCATATGTCACAGTAAGAAGCAATGTTTTTGTGTTTAATATAACCAGTTAGCCTTGCAAACAGAGTCCAAGCATGTCTAGTTTGCCTGTTCCATATGCTTGAGCACAAACTATTTTAACTATGCTTTCCAATTTTAAGTCAGTTATAATATAGGCCATGCAAGCATGTGGAGTGATAAGTAGGAGCTCTATAGAAACCCTAGTTTCCCCAAAATCTCTGTTTCTGACTGTTTTTAGGTTTTTCTGAAGGTTTTTGGTTTTTTTGCAATTTCGAGTTTTTGATGCAATAAATGAATGGTACGGCTTTGATTGAAATTAATAATAAATTCAATAAAAATGCTAGGTAACCAATATGCATAGGAAATACAATATAGAATGAAGGCGTTTCCTTTATTTGCTCAACTGGAAACAATACAATAAGATCTGGAAGCATGCAGTGAAAGAATAACAATTTTTATTGTAAAAACCTGGTATTTCTGCCACAGCTGAAGGTACAGGTCTGGTACGGCTGGGACAATAAATGCTCTTCTCCCTCTGAATGATGATCTCTGATGATGCCCAAGAAGTATGCGCCTATACTGGAGAAAGTATGAAGCCAAGAAGAGAGGCGTTTCTCCTTCCAAGCAAAAGACGGCTCAAGACAAGATGGTACGGCCTGGTACAGGTACGGCCAGGTACATCAGCATTTATGATTTGTACGGCCTCCTCAAATTAATGTCTAAGTCTCTGTAAATAGTACGCCCAGGTAAATAGATGCTTTCTGGATGATAGAATATGCTGAAGCTCTGTAAATGAATTATCTCTGAAGATCAATGATTTCCTCTGAGTGAGAAAACCTCTGCTGGCAATAGATCAAGTGATATCTCACACCCTCTGAATTGCTTTCCACTGGAGATGGCTCGTTC
>VDFB02000003.1:676697249-676794328 GCA_007258455.2 Sequoia sempervirens
TGAACTTCAAGTTGTAATTTTCAGCGCCAAACCGCCTAAACTCAAATTTTAATGTTGTTTTGGCTCCAAACTAAAGAGGAGCTCTATTTATGGGTAGGTTTCTAATTTTTGGGTAACTTTTTGGGGACAAGCTCGCATATTGCAAAAGGGTTATTTTGTAGCTTTCTGTAGCTTGCATGTGTTGTAGAACTTGGGGATTTGAGATCCTCTACATGTAAGAAGCTCCATTTTCTGAATAATAAAATTATTCTCTTGTTTGTAGGTTATTTTCTGTGTCTCGGGCTGCGCCCTCATCAGAAAAGCAGCCACCTTGACCTTCCCATTGATTCTCCACTTATTTTTGACAAACTCCCTAACCACATCAACATTTGGTCTAGGGCCCATAAACTTACCAACCAGAACTTTGTCCATCAAAGAAATATTATGATCAATAATCAGATCAGGCATAGAGATGGAAAACTTACCTTTCACTGGGTAAGAAAAATTACGCACTGAAGGGAAGACCGATTTTCCATTTGGTTTAACGCCAAACAATGAAGACCAAGGTTTGCACTTTGCTCCTTCCCTTTCAGCGGTCCCTACCACTTCATTGGTATTTTTTCCTTTTTGTCCTTCAGGGGAACCCCCCAAATTTTTCTTCCCTCCCGAGTCCACCTGAATGTTTATTTTGGTGTCCTTCTCATCTGATTCATCCTTACCTTTCTCCTCGCTCGGAACATGCACCAATTCTGCCTGGGATTCCTCGGATCCTACTCCACGACCTACTCCATTGTTCAGAGATTCGAAATGTTGCTTTTCCCACCTGTGCTCCACAATCCCGCCCATTGTCTTCATCTACGAAGAATTTTATTGTTAATTTTTGGATGCCATAGTTTTTTTTGGCTATAAAAATTAAGTATTTAAAATCATTAATTAGATGTATGGTATAAATGTTTTCTTTTCTTTAAAAATAATTAGTGATATTACTATGAATACTCACATGATTGATATAATTTTATTTCATAAAGTTAGTTCTATCAACTTATTTTCATGAATAATTATTAAATATCATTTGAGTGTGTATTAATTTGATGATCTATTGATTACTATATTAGTTATATGATATTTTATATGGATTATTATTAATTAATGATTATGGAATTTTGATGAGTTTATATACTAACTACTATTGTTTTGGCAATGAGGTAGATGTAAGGATAGTATATCCCTCTCAATAAATGAGGGAGATCATCATCTAGGATAAATCCATAGATTGGAGATAGGAGGCCATTGTACCATGTTTCCAAGAATGCACACATATTTTTAGGATTCATCTTTCATACATGTAATTGTTAAATGTATTTATTCAATTTTTTAGGTGTCGTAATACTAGTATCATGGTTTGACTTATAATTTTGCATTTGAGTGTTACATTTTTTAGTGAAGATTCTAGTTTATGTCTTGCTAGATGCTCATTGGTTGTCATTTAAATTATTGTGTATTTTCTCTATAATCCATTTTTTAGAATTCTTGCAATATCGATAAAAAGGGTACATAACCTTGTTGCATAATGAGGTATTGAGGAAAAAGGTATACAACCTTCTTTGCATGAACTTTACTACCTTTACTCTTATAATTTTATATTTAATACAGTGATTTAAAAAGTTAGTTTGAAATCAAAAGGGTCTCTGAACCTAAAAGGAAAAGAAAAGGGTAAAATAAAAGATAGTTTTATCTTTATAAAAACCCTAGAAAATTACATAGTTGCAATTTGTGGAGTTTTACATGGAGGATATCCTACCACTATACAAGAGTTGGGAGATATTCTCAGTAGAATGGGAGTTATGGGACCATGGAATTAATACTATTTTGGGTTATCCATTGGGAAATACAAGATTATATTACTTTTGATAGGGAGAGATCATGGTGAAAAGGGATTAAAGAATGAGAAAGAAAGAGGCATTTATTCACAAGAATGTAATTCAAAGAAAATTATAATATTTAATGAATACATTGACGATTGTTTTCAATAAACTAGATATGTAAGAATTTTCTAAAATTTCCTATTTGTATTTATTTATTCTTTATATTTATATGTTTTTGTTTGAATAGTTCTTTTCCATGTATGTCATTTTTTATGCCATTATTGTTACAAGGTATGGTTAGAGTATGTGTTTTTTGAGGGATTTTAAAAAGGTTGTTTTATTATAGTCATGACTAGTAATGACTATATATGTTGTTTAAATTTCATTTTGACCTACTTATGTTTGATAAGGCGTGTTTGGTAAATTAATTCAAGTTCATTTAAACTTGTCTAAGTATTCTTCATGATTTTGATAAGGTTTCTTTGGTTAGTTAATTCAAGGTCATTTTGACTTGTCCATATTTAAAAACTACTTCAATACCATTTATTGAGTTTAAGGTATCTAATTATAGATGATATAGAGTTGTTAAGTTATACATGGTCACTAACTAATTATAGCTAGAAGTGTAGAAACATTGTTTGAATGATAATATCTATTTTTTTAGTTACCATACTATTAAAATATTTTCTACCATAATATTATCTAATTTCCAATATTTAGTATTTAGTCAAGCATACCAATATTCTATTATTGTTTTACCCTAGCATAAGGTTCATGTGATTTAGCTCTATACTTACCTTTGTAATTACTTGGAAAAAATTTAAAGCTTTTGTAGCCAATATGGTTGTATATTTTCTAAATATGGTGTAGACTATAACATTCATTATTTATTCATTTGTATAAACTAGTTCACATTTTTTATGGATTTAGATGCATAAATATATATTTCTTGATTGTTTTATATTACTTTTCATAGTATTTCATAGTGCAAACACACAAACACACATATACATATTGATAAAAATTAATTGAGTTACACTTTATAATAATTGTAATATACTCAAGCTCCTCTAAAGTATCATCATCAAAGATTATATTATCTACATCATCAAGCGGAAAGGGAAATAAATAGTAAAATCATATGTGAATGGAGAGATATGATGGTCTTCAAAGATCTACCAAATCTTGGTCCAAAGTGCATTTGGGCAATTAAGGTTGTATATAGCATGCATAGTGTCATGATCAATATTAGAAATAATTTAATCCTATAACATAACCAATATATTACCCCATATAAATTTTCTCCCTAGCATGCATAGTTTAGGTATGAATGCATAAAAATAAGCCAAAAGATTAAACCATCTAAGATGTTTCAAGATTCTATTTTTCCAAGACTCGTAATTATCCTTATTCATGTTTACTACAGAAGGATGAATATAAAAACCCATGATACCTCCTCAATTAATGAAATAAAATACTAACAATACTAATACATATCAATAGGATGAAATGAAGTCATCTCATAAAGAAATCCTTTTCTAGGTGTCAAAATGTTTGAGTAATCAACCAAAATGTATATGCATGATAAGATAAATAAAATATACCTAGGGAATATTATAGAAAAAGTGCATGTATGGCTATGAATATCTCCTCAATGCCTTTCCAATGCTATAAGAATCATGATAATTAGAGAATTTGAAAAATAAAAAAGAGTTTAGAAACCAAAAAAAGGGAACAATATCAATAAGCAATAAAATTTACTATAGTACCACTACATAGTGCTTAAGACCGTCCTTTTTATAACTTTTTATTTTTAAAAATCTAATACTATATGCCCAGGTTATAGAAAAAAAAATTAAAATAGGTAATATGAGCTAGGGTAGGGTGGGCCCCTAATGGTGAGTATGTGATGGATCGATGGCTATACTATGACATTGTTGGATGGGGTAATGGAGAAAAAATACTATGGTGTTAAGAGGGCAAGTCGACCTAGAGTAGATCAGAGGTGGTGTATTAAGGATGCAAGGGAAAACAAATGTCTATAGATGGGTTCGAAGCTTAAACCTCCATGGTCTAGAATATAACAAAGGCTAACAACTTGATAACACCAAGTTTCCTAGGAAAAATCCTAACTCCTATAGGTGATTAAAATATTTTCTACCACTAATTTACAAAATATGTCAAAAAAATAAAATAAAAGAAGCCACCACATCAAATTTGTATTGGAGGTTCACCCAAAAATGGCATTAGTAAAACTAGTGATAACTTTTAACCATTGTGTTATTTAAAAAATTGCCAATCTAAACAAAAAATTCTTGGTTGAAAATGATTTTGAACATATTTTTTTACCCACTAGATTATTACTACCACCATAAATTTAAAGACTGGATGTTTTTTTCAACCTCAGTACAATGATGTTAATGATGAAGTATCATAGGGAAGAGAAGAGTGTGGTCAAAAGGAATTCAATACTAGTCCATTATTTTACATGGACCCCATATCCTTTTATGTTTTAATATTTACTTTTTATATTGGCTAAGGATGTTCATATACTTTGAAATACATGTTCATGCTAGATTCACATGCATTTCAAAGTAAGAGCAAAATATAATAGTAAAATTTGCATATCCATGATACCTTCCCAACTAATTGTTTTAGTCTTATGGAATAATACATATCAACAAGTGGTGTACTCTTGTGCTAAGTTTCGATCATTCCCCAATTCTTATACATCCCTATTTACTCACGCACATTTCTATACATTTGACCTTATCCCCCTCCCATTTAAACCTATTTCAACATTGATCATACAATCAACTCATATTTATATCTACTTGACCATCCCGCTTCTAGGGGAGAGGGCCCAATAGTCGTGTGGGGTCCAATAGTCGCGCACTCAATCGTAAATATAATACCCAATAGTCGTTTATATAATGTCCAATAGTTGTGATATGACTACCCATAATTAAACAAAATGTATGCTTTTGATCTAAAAAGCAACCAATCATGTGATACCACATCAGTGCTCAACTACTCATGATGTAATGCACGAGAATTGGTCTCACTATTTTTTGGGGCCTTTTTAGACACCTTGACAAAAACGCATGCTGATGTGGCATCATATTTGATGATGTGGCCCTGAAACCTTAGTTATAAGCAGAGAACTTGCCAAGTAAGCTGCTGTAAAAAATTGGGAGTGATTTGAAATTTCAACGTAGGATAATTAGAAGCGCGAAGTTAGGGTGCACGACTACTGATCCCTCTCCCCTATTTACACCTATTTTCCCACGTACATCATATTATCAACCCACATTCCCATATACTTATTCTATATCTTAAGATTTATATTTCTACATCCTTAATCAATCTGGTAGCACTCAGATTCGATCACAACAGGCTCAAGATTCCCAATTCCGGACTCCTTCCCTTAATTAGAAATGCAACAGTACAAACATATAGTGAGATTAATCGAAATCCATTTTGTATTTTGAGCTTGTTTGAGGTGTACTCATCCACAATTTCACATCGATTCAACCTGCTTGAATAGACAAACTGAACTTCAATTCCCACAAGAAGTTCACCGATAGTTCGTATATCCACGGACAAACTTAATGATTGCCGATCAAATGATTGAGATGGTAAAGAACGCTCAGAAATTCGAAGACTTCATCACCGCCTCCATTACACTTGTAAAAGATATCCATATCATGGAACGTCGGTGCCGTAAAGTTCTGTAGCTGGATGAACATTGCTCCGAATAAAATTATAACACAGGCCCAGATGGCTTTCACCAAACATGTCATTAGACAGTGTCGTAATCATTATAACTCTTGAAAAAATAAAAGTAAAAGACATAATCTTGGAAGTCAATTTCTTCGCAGGGGATGAACTTGATCATGGTCAACTACATTACGCATCAATGCTCATTTAGTTTGTCCGGAGGCTGTAAAACAAGAGAAGCTGTAAGGCAATCTGTGATTCTATGTAATGACTTTATTGTGGACTAGAGGCCCACTACCGCCTCTTCAATAATGCCTTAATGGCGGTGTACTGCTGTCATTAAAGCGAAATCTCCGGTTTTGAAAATGACCCAATAACCAAACAGTTTAAAAGATTTCAGTAATATGGGTGGTGGAGATCATAGTGGCGGTGTACTGCTCTTATGAAAGAGAAAGATGGATCTTCGACTTCCATCAGAGACCAACACTACTTTTTGCTAGCTAAGTTGCTACTAAAAGCTTAGTGCTTTTTTAAGCCATAGGATTCTTCATTGATTGTCCTTGGTATTGGGTAAGTTTGTTGTTTTCCAGCCTTCGTTCTCACATGGTTATGTGAGATTATGCTAACCTAACATATTTGCAATGGTGAGAATTGTACTTTTATCTTTCATTTTGGGTTTATTTTGATATAGATATTCTTTATGTAATGATAAGTGTATAAGTAGTATGATTTTTGTTAAACGTTAGTACATAAATTGAATTTTATTTAATTTCATTTGTATTTATTTTGAGGACTAGTCGTGATTCTTTGTCTACTTATCTCTTGTTTAGGTTTAAATTTGTAATTTGAAATATATGTTCATACTAGATTCACCTACATTTTAAAGTGTGGGCAAAATGAGCAAGGGCTATCTTATGTTTAAATGTAATTAGCTTAGGTTAGTTGCACAATTTGTAGAAACAAACCTCAAACTTCTAAAATCTAAATTGACATATGATCCCCTATTCCCCCTTTCTCATTGGTTGTTATATGTTGAGTCAAAGAGAAAAATGTTTCACTTGTCACCTTTAGAGTTGTATTAAAGACTAAACCTAGTTATTTTCATGCAAAATAGAGAATCATTTTAGAGCTTTCATTGTGATATGCATCAACATTCCAAGACCATTGACATTGTATTATCTACTTTACCATGTAAGGTATATGGCCATCACTTGATGTTACCTTTGATTTTTGTTCCTAGTCATTAAATCTATTCACCTAAGGGTTTAACCAAGGGAGAGTCCCCTTGCTTAGGAAACTCCTCAAATGTGTTCCTAAGTAGATAACAAACATCAAGTCCAACAAAAAAGCATGCATTATAGTTTAGCAAAGAAAAAATTAGGTAACAAATTTTAGATTCATGAGCATGGAACAAATCTATAGTTAGATAGATCACCTCTATAATTGTAGAAGTGACCCAAAATGACAAACAAGAAAATTCTATAATTTATATCATTTATCTAATTGCTTGTGATTTTTCAATGTATTGACTATTTAACAAACTTTTAGATCTTTAATTGAATTATATCTTAGTGTCATTGGTTTATTCTTTTATTTTCTACATTTATTTAGTGTATTATTCCAAATAATTACATTTTCTAGCTCTAAAATTCTTAGGTAATTATATGAATGTTATTACTAATTAGATATCTTTCCCTATGGTTTTTATGTAAAAGGGATTTTATTCCATTTATTTTTTTATCCCAACATTCAAAGACATCTAGGTTTTACCCTTGGGTTTTGAACTTTTTCCTATCTCTAATTTTATTATTTATAATTTTCATTTTTTTATTGTAGTTTTGATTTAGATTCAAATCCACCCTCACTTTTGCTTCATTTATTTATCTTGATTAGGTTTGGGATTTTATTCTTTACTAAATTTAATATCCCTACCCACCTACACTCCCTTATGCTTCATTGTTATATGTTTAATTATATATTCCTTTCTTACCCTCCTTAACACATTTGCTTCTTACTTTATTGTGCTTTATGATACCACCCTACATTCACTTTCTACATTGAGGAAAATTGATTCATATATTTGTTCTACACCTAGCAAACCTCTTCTTTGTATATCGTATTAGACCTACCCTCCATGTGCCTCTCTAAAATCATCCTTCCTTGGGAATTCCAATGTTGCATGCTTGATATATAAAATGTTCTTTCTACCATGCCTATTGTGTATGTTGATGATTATACACTTGATATGCCTCTTTGAGATATCTTCAATTTTGAGTAATCTATCTATTCTGACTAACCTAGTGATAATTTTTATGATGATTGTGATTCTATCACTAGTGATGTTTCACATGAACTTGTTATCATTCATGTAGCTTAGGATAGTCCTTGTTTATATCTTGTGGCTTATGTTCTATTAATGATATATTTGTTGAGGAGCACAATGATGGTTATTAATTATCTTCTAGTGATGAGGTTAATGAATATTTCATGATGAATTAATTTACCATGCACATTCTAGTGGAACTTCATTTTGTTGGCAGTGGTTGTCATTGATGTCAACACTTGGTGAATTATTTATGCTTGTCATTGATGTCAACACTTAAGGCTAATGTATGTTTGGCATTGGTTGTCATTGATGAGTTGGTTATCATTAATGTTAACACTTGAGAAGGTTGTTGTGATGATATCACCTGGTTGTATTGTTGGCATTAGTTGTCAACACTTCTGTAAATCCAACTCATATAATTTGCACAAGAAGTTCAATAATCAAGTTTCATTCAAATCAACAAAATCGACATTGTAACGATTTAGACTATGCAAAGATAATAGATAAAATTGTCAAATGAAATGAAAAGCAAACATTTTTAATGAAAAACACAAAATACCTTTGAAATCAAGGATTTCCTTTGGATTTTTCCCACGATGCTTGGTCGAACAACCCATTCACTATGTGATTGTGTCGATGTTATTCTTCAAAATTAGTAACTTTCCTCCATTTCACCACACATCCACTAAAGGGATTCTTTCGGATGATAATCGACATTAATTATTTTGTTGCCCCACTCTCATAATTCAAATATTGCCTTAATGTCGATGGTAGACCATGGAATTCATGGGATTTCCTCATGATTTTCATTTAGATTCTAATAGTCCGATAATGATAATATCAGTTTTCAAATTCAATATAAATATGTATGTGTGTGTGTATATATATATATATTTTTTTATTTTTTATTTTTATTTTTATTTTATTTTTTTGAAGAGGTTTATGTGTTTCATATTTCAATATTTAATTAAATAAAATAACTTTTATCTCATTTCGACTATAAATATATTTGAACAAAAATGAACTTTTACTTAATTTCATATAATGAAATTCTTTTCCTTTTTAATCATTCTTTAGAATACATACTTTCATTTTCTTCCAAATTCTCAAGACATAAAATTAAGGTAAAAAATTTAAACATAAAATTGTGGGTTTACTTTTTCTACAAGCCATTCATTTTCAATCATTGGAACAATTCGAATCATGTAATTTAAGTTCTTCTATATGCAAAAATTTTAAATGCAAATTATCATGCCATTTGTGGTGTGTGTACCCAGATTCCATATATTTTATCATTTGATTCGACTAAATGATCCTACTTCAACCTATCACCCTGCAACTACACACACTTGCACTTGCCAAAATTCATCAGTAACATTCAAATCATAATAATATATAATATAATTCAAAAAGATCATATAGCCAATGACAATCAACTTCTTTCAATCTTCAAAAATATCAAAATTTTCATTCAACATATTGAATTTCCTCAATAATTCAATTTATCATATTATAATTAAAAATGCAATAAATTTGGGTTATGACATCCTTCCCCTCTTGGAAGAGACATCATCCTGATGTCTATTTAATGAGAAATTAAACATATATGTCTATTTCAACATCACATCAAATTGTTCTAAGTCAAAACATCATAATATTTCAATCCAAAATTTTCAAGAAAAATTATTAAAGTCTCTTTCTCAAGAAAGCAAATGTGGAAAGGAGCATTCTATTTCTTCTGCATCCTCCCAAGTAGCACTATCTTCAAATTAATGGTCCCATTAGACCTTAAACTGAGCAATATCTCTACTCTAAAATTTAACATTGCGTTTATCCAAGATTCTAATGGGCTCCACTAGCACCACTCTTGGATCTTGTACGTGCAAGGATCGCCAATCAAGCACATGAGTTGCATCAAGATGATATGGCTTAATCAAAGAAACATGAAACACATTATGAAGTCAAGCCAGAGCAGGTGGTAGAGCTAGTCTATAAGCAATTGGGTTAATCACTTCCAAAACTTCAAATGGTCCCACATATCTTGGGGCCAACTTGGAAGACTTTCCAAAGGCAATAGAACTTTTATTAGGTTTGACTCTTAAGAAAAATTTGTCCCCTGTTGCAAAATTTCTAAGGGTTATGTTCTTGTTAGCATAACTTTTTTGTCAATTTGCCACCTCCTTCAGTCTACTCTTAATGAATCTCATTTGTTCTTCCATTTCCTTAAGAATTTTAGGTCCTACTATGATCATGTCCTCTAGTCTATCCCAACTGATGGGTGTACGACACTTTCACCCATAAAGAGCTTCAAATGGTGTCATACCTAGGGATGTGTGATAAGAGTTGTTGTAAGCAAACTCTACCAATGGTAAATATTCTTCCCACTTATACTATTGGTCCATATAATACATTCGAAGGGGGTCTTCGACTACTTGATTCACCCTCTTTGTCTGCCTATCAGTCTGAGGATGATAAGCCAAGTTAAAATTCAATTTGGTTCCCAATGCAGCATTTAGGGTCATCCAAAATCTTGAGGTCATTCGGGTGTCTCTATCAAAAATGATAGTCTTTGGCACTCCATGTAAACGGAAGATTTCCTGTACAAATTTCTTGTTCAGGGACAATGATCCCTTAAGGTTTCCTATAATGAAGTGTGCAACCTTGGTCAACTTATCAATCATGACCAAGATATATGTTATCCAATTTTCACCTACAGGCTCAATCGGGCAGGATAAATTATGTTTTAGGTGTTCTCAAAGGCCAAATGGGACGTTTGCATCAAGGGTTAGGTCCTTATCTGGTGCTACCTCATAGGGAAGTCTATTGGAAAGCCTCACCTCAGTCAGATTTGGCATAAAATCCATCAGAGAAGAAAGTCGGCAAGACCCTCCTACTGTCTTGCCGACTAGCAATGCATTCTATTTGTTTGAATACACTAGTCGCCAGGAGTTTTTATGTATCTCTCCGCTAGAAAGAAGTCACACCAATAGTTATTCACGGGGCTAGCGTCGAGGAGAAGGGTTCACATTCACTGAGAGGTCTCGGCGAAAGGAAGTATCATCGCGAAGAAAGAAGGGGCCTCACTATGATGTCTCAGCAAATGAAGGTGGTCATGGCGACAAATGATGAAACGAGCTCGCCGAAGGATTTTTTCCTTCAGCATAAGGTCTCGCCGAAAGCCGGTGGTCTCGCCGAAGAAATAGGAGTTTGGGGAAAATTCTTCGCGACTATTGGTGGTCTCAACAAGAGAGGTGGCCTCGGGGGGATGTCCTGCCGAAGGACGTAAGGTCTTGTCGAAGGATGGTGCTTCGGTATAATGCATGGAGTTCATTGTGAGGTCTTTCCGACCTGGATAGTCTTGCCGATGTTTTTTCGCAAGTGGATATCAGGGAGACTCCTACCTGAATGATTTGCTTTCACTATAATGTCTCGGCGACAAAGCAAAGTCCTACCGAAATGGTCTGAGCCCGCCAAAAGATTGTGACCTCGCTGAGAGGTCTCACCGATTAATTGTAGTCTGGCCTAAATTTTTTGGGGTCACCAAGATGTCTCACCGACGAAGGGTGCTTTTTCCATGAGCTCTTGCTACCCACTATGAATTCTTCCCGACCGATGGGAGTTACGATGAAATTTGTTCACAAGGCCGGCATTGGGGAGAGTTGTTTACCTTCAGGGAGATGTCCTACTGACAAACATAGGTCTCAGCGAAACAAAGGAGCCCAAAGAAAGGTCTGGCTGACAAGCCAAGCTCTCGGTGACGGTATGGGGGGCTTCGTTGTAAGGTTTCACCGTCGGGATAAGGTCTCGCCGAGGTAAAGCGGTCTTGGCGAAGGAAATAAGCTCGGCGAGAGGTCTTACCAATAGAGATGGTCTCTCCGACACGAAAGGATGTGAGCTTAGGGAAAAGGAAAGTAAAGTCATTGCAATGTCTCGGCAACTAACGAAGGTCTCGGCAAAAAGTGATGTCAATGGGGAGACAAGAAGAACCTCGTTGTAACATCCCAGTGACCAAGCAGAGTCTCCCCGAAGTGAAGTGAGCTCGATGAAAGAAGGGAGCTTGACGTGATGTCTCGGCGAATGGAGGTGGTCTCGCCGAGAGATGAAGGCTTCGGCATGAAGTCTTGCCGACAGATGAAGCTCTCGCTAAAACAGGATGACTTCGATGAGAGGTCTTGCCAATCCGCAGAGGTACTATCGATAGGATGTCTTGCCGATGGTTGTTAGTCACGCAGACATGTTTTGTGCCTTCGGGATAATGTAAAGAGTTTGATGTGATGTCTCGGCGACCAAGTAAAGTCTCACCGAGAGGGATTGATATCGGCGTAATGTCTCACCGAAGGCCGGGAGTCTTATCGAAAGGAATGATCGAAGCTCGGGGAGAGTGAAATGGAGAAAGGTCTCACCGAGGGAAGGAGGTCTTAGCGATCGAAAGGTATATCGGTATGATTCCTGAGGGCTTGCCATGAGGTCTTCCCGAAAGCAAAAAGTCTTACTGATGGTCTGGGTGATAGCCACTGTGGATGTCGTTATAACTTTTGAGCTCGCTATGTGGTCTTGCCAATCGTCATGAGCTATGCCAATAACAGTTGAAGAGCATAATCACATCGAGGAGACACGATTAGTGTCTCACCAACATGCGATTCAATCTTAATGACCTTTGACCGTCTGGCGCCCCCATGAAGCATTTTTTCAACCAATCAGAAGGAGGCTACAAGAGAGTCGTGGTAGTTTGATCCTTGTGAAGAAGACTAACTAAACGAATGCGACGTGGATTCACTCTGAGCCTAGGAGCATTCAAAGTAGCTCAGCAAGGAGGTTCGAAGGTGGACACGAAGACCAGGAAGTTAATGTTGTAGTCACAAAAGATCAAGGAGGTCATTCCTGGAGCATTTCTTCACCGACATGGACAGCAAGGACTCACTTGAATGCAGCATTAATTTCATTCAAAAATATCTGGGGATAGATCTTTCTGAGACTGATATTTTTGTAAGCCCTGAGGGGCCAACCTTACTTTTCTATATAGGGCATTTTTTGCCTCTTTGTAAGGGGGTTCGGATTATGCATTTTAGAGGAGTTAGTGATTTTTAACAATCCTTTCTCAGCTGATGTATGCTTTGTAACTCAACTGGAATTTGGAATATAAAACACAGAGTTTACCTTAGAAGCCAGTGTTGGTGTTTCATACTATTTTCATTTCTTTTTAGATTATGTAAGTTTTGAACTGTGTTTTCTAAGTCTGCACTTGAACTTTAAAGTTGTGAAATTCATCTTTCCTTCTTAAAATATATATGCAAATTAAACCTTTTCAATAATAATGCATAAGTTCACAAAGTTATGTTGAGTAAATGAAGTATCTCTCATTAGTTTCTTAGTGTATGTTCATCTTGTTTTCATTCCATGATTTCTGTCAATTTGGTGTATCACCGCAGGTTTAAGTTTTAATTTTCATACATTCCTTGTTCCCTTTTCTTTCAAAGAGGAGTAGTTTTAGGTGATAACACAAAGGAAGCCGGCCTTCTCCAGAGGTTCATTTCAACTTTAGGTGACCCATAGCCTTGAAATGATCCCATGTTTCTCTAGAAAGCTCAGTTTATAACTTTGCATAGGGTGCATTTCTAGGAGATAACAATATCATCATGTCAATTCTTGCTCAATGACAACCCCTATACAAAATTCATACTGATCACCTATCATTTATACTCAAGTATGTCATGAGGATACAATAGCCCGGCTAGATGTACATGCTTAGCCTTGACTTGTTGGAACTTAGAAGCATCTGGCTACATACTCCACTACATCCTTCTTGAGTTTAGGCCAAAAATACAGAGTTCTCAATTTTGCAGTCATCTTGGATACTCCAGGGTGTCTTGAATAAGGTGCATTATGAAACTCCTCTAAAACCAACTTCCTCAACTCTCCAAAGTCTAGAATATACATTCTTCTCTAGTATCTCAAAATTCCATCTGATTCGATCTCATACTCATCGAACTGATGATCTGATTGGTTCTCTACTAGGGTGCTCTTCACTCTCTCATAGTGCTCATCCCCTGGCAGATGTATCACCTATTGTCTCAAGTTAGACCTTGTCGATACAATGGTTTCTAGATGTCTTCGTCTACTTAGAGCATTAGCCACTTTTTTCTCTTTTCCCTTTATATACTCAATTCCAAAGTCATACTCACTAAGGAATTCCAACCACCTTCTTTGCCACACATTAAGGTTTGGTTGAGTGACAATGTATCTCAATCCCAAGTGGTATGTATTGAGTTCAAATGGCTTCCCCAAGAGATAATGCATCTACATTTGTAAGGAATGAACTATTGTAGCCAATTATGAATCATGCGGTGCATAGTTTTCCTTGTGATGCTTAAGCTTCCTTGATCCATACGCTACCACTTGTCCATCTTGCATTAATACTACTCTCAATCCCTCTCCTAAAGCATCTATTATTACTGTGAATCTTCCATTAGGATCAGGGATGGTCAGCACTGGTGTTGCCGTGAGTGTCTCCTTCAAGAGTTGGAATGCCTACTCACATTTCTTGGTCCATTCAAACCATGTTCCCTTTCTTTGGAGTGATGTAATAGTAGATGTAATCTAGGAGAACCCTTGCAAAAACTTCCTATAATATCCTGCAAGGCCCATGAAACTATGAACTTCTAACACATTCTGAGGCACCGGCCATTCCATGATCACCTTAATCTTTTCAGGGTCTACAGAGACTCCTTCAGCTGAAATAATATGGCCTAAATAGTGCACCCTATCTTAATAGAACAAACACTTGGATAGCTTCCCAAAGAGTTTCTTTTCTCTCAGCCACTATAGAACTATCCTCAAGTGCCTATCATGCTCTTCAATGGACTTTGAGTAGACTAGGATGTCATCAATGAAGATCAAAACAAAGTCATCCAAAAATCTCTGAATACATTATTCATGAGGTTCATAAAATATGTTGGTGCATTAGTCAATCCAAAAAGTACCATAGTGAACTCGTAATGTCATACCAAGTTTGAAAAGCAGTCTTCAGAATATCTTCTTCCTTAATTCTCAATTGATGGTACCTCAACCTAAGGTTGATTTTGGAGAACACTACCACTCCCTTCATCTGGTCAAACAACTCATCGATCCTCAGGAGTGGATATCGATTCTTGATGGTTTCCTTGTTCAACATCTGATAGTCTATACACAAATGCAACGTTCCATCCTTCTTTTTCACAAATATAATTGGTGCTCTCCATGGATACATGTTGGGTCTAATGAGCCCTTTGTTCAGCAATTCCATCAATTGGGCCTTCAACTCATAGATTTTAGTGGTGGCCATGTGATAAAGTGTTTTAGATTGAAGCTTAGCTCCTAGTATGAGGTCAATAGAGAAGTCAAACTCTCGTTTCAATGGCAACTCCATGAGTTCATCAAGGAATGCATCTTGGAACTCCTTGAGAATAGGATAGTCATCTAAATACAGTTTCTTGATATTAGGGTTACTGATATGCATAGCATAGATTGTGCATCCCTTTTCATGAGCCTTCTTGAGCTGCATAGCAGAATTTGTCTAAGCTCTAAGGGTCTTTGCATTCCATAGATCTTGACTAGGTTTCCATAATCATCCAGAAAATTGACTACCTTATCCTCACAGTTCACTATAGCCTTATGCTCGGTTAACCAATTTATTCCCAAAATTACATCATATGAGCCTAAAGGTACCACATATAGGTTGACCTAGGTTTGGAAGGTTGGAAGCTCTAACTTGCTACAAAAGAGATAGGTATCTACCCTCCACTCTACTTGATTACCATATTGGATTTTCCATGAGTTTTCCATGTATCGAGGTCTAATACCTGTATCTTGGAAATTATTCTAGGATCTATAAAACATTCAATAGCTTTAGTATCAATTAAAATAGAGATAGTTTGGCCATAGAGCTTACCCGTCAGCTGAACTGGAGAAGCCTGATACTCTGTTTGTTTATTATCCACTGCAACATGGATCTGGTGGTGTTGAGTTTGTTGGTAGTTTCCTTCCTTCTGCGACTTTGACTGTTGTGGATAATTTGAGGCATAATGATCACCTCCACAAGTATAGCACCCATCGCAAGGCCCCTTGCGACCTCCTAGCTTGTCCTCTCTAAAGCCCTTCTATTTTTGTCATCTTTACCCTTGTTTTTGTTTTCCTTCTTATTCTTTCCACCATTACCATCTTCACTTTTCTCCTACAACTCACGTCCCCTCTTGAGATTATGAATCTGATGGTTCTTATCTCATTTATAAAATTTATTATTACCAAACCGTGACTTAGGATTTGCATTATTGTAGAAATTGGATAACTACTACATTTTTTGTTCCTTTTTAGTGGCATTTTGGAAAAATTTGTTCATGGTAAGAGGATCATGCATATCAACTTTAGCTCCAATTTAGGGTCTCAGTCCCAATATGAATTTTTGGATACTGAAACGTTCATCTCCCTAATACTGAAGCACATACTTCAATAGATTGGTGAAATTTTCCCAATACTAGGTCATAGTCATGTTCACCTAGGTTAAATTCTAGAATTTCATCACCTTCTTATCAAATAAAATTTGTAGTAACCATCTCTTCCTAAAATATTGAAGGAATATTTCCCAAGTAATCTTAGTAGGCTGAAGATTCATTTTTTATTTCTCATTATCCCACCAAGTCGATGCTTCACCTAAGATTTGATATGTAGTCCATGTCGCTTTAGTATGGTCGAAAAGGTTACAGAGCCCAAATTATTTTTCCATATGAATAATCCATGCCTTTGCTCCTACTTTGATATCCTTACCATCAAAATTAGGTGGTGCCACTCTTTTGAGATCTTTTCTAAGATCTTCCTCAATTCGACCTCGAGGGCTTGCTCTTGGATGACAGTCTCCTTGATTGATTTTTGCATTCATGCAGTCTCGTTCCTTGTGTACTACTCAGGCCTCATGTTCTATGTGATCTATGTGAGCCTCTTGTCTATTTAGGAGCTCTAGAATCTATTCCAGCCTCTTGTTGGGTCCATTATCTAGCCCACTACCACCCGTCTCTTGCATGGTGGTCACCATGTTGACTCACACTTAACTTGCATCACATTCCATGTCTATCGCATCTTAACACTGGGTTCTATGAATAAACATTCTTATTCTACATTTCATTACATACACATGCATATATCACTCATTCATAAAGGACATGTACACATTCATGCATTGAAAACATATTTTGGAGTTCTTCATTTGAACACACCAAAAATATCATCTTGTTTTATTTATAATAAGGATGAGTCAATAGACCCTTATTTACAAAAGCTTCTAATAACATTATTTAGTTTTCTCGTCATCAAAAAGAGGACATTCCTTTGGTTCCTCATCTAAATTTACATCAAATTTCAGAGAAGAGGATGGTTGAGCACACAAGCTCTTCTTTTCCTCTTTAGTTAACAAGGGTGTGTTGGGTCCACACCCTAGAGGCCAATCTTTGATTGCAGAGAGCTTTTTGATCTTAGGTGTTCACTTCTCCTCAATCTTCTTACCTCTCTCTTTCTTAAGTCATGTAACGGCTTGAGCTAAATTCTCATCGTTAGGAATCTATGGGTGAACCGCAGTCTTAACACTTTCTTCTTCTACAACTTTCTTATTTAAGGTCCTAATGGTTTTCCCTTTCCTTCATCTTGCCTTTGACCTTCCCATACCTGCATTCAATCCAAGTTTGGTCAATTATTAGGACAACTAAATTTGGTCAAGGGTCAACTATCCCTACTCAATATTATGGTAGACTCAAAAGTACTAGAGTTGAACCCTAAGCTCTGATACCAAATGTAATAACTCATTCTAAATTATTACTAAAATAATATTATTGCAAATGACATATGAATATATTCAAATTAAAAAGACATAACTAAGAAGCTATAGTCAATCATAGAAACACATGTCTAATTATAATGAGTCAAGATTTATATATTCAATTCGAAAGTAAATTACAATATCAAGTTTGACTTGGCTCATAAGGCCACCAAGTCAATACAATATACAACTGTTACATCAAGGTTACATCATAGACTAAATAGTCTTGTATACATCTAATGTTCCTCTTGACGCTCTCCTCCACTGGTGGACGAGAACATGGTTGAAGTGATTTACTGCCCAACCACGAAGCTTACGCTTCCCTAGAATTCTTCCAACTTGAATAATACCCAACCTTACATGGATAGTTTAGCAAGAGAACAATTTGTAAGGTGGAATCCGGTGCGTGCCCATACATCAACATGCATTTCTATCTACAAGTTAGAAAAGAAAATGAAAGATCTATGCTAGGAATGGTAGAGAGTGTTATCACTTAGTCCATACATACACAATGAACTGAAATTGCTTGGCCAAGCATAAAAATAATGTTTCAATAACAAACATTAGTTTTTGGTAAAGAAAACCTATAATATCTGAACTCCATCTCGGCACCCATCCTGAAAGGTAACTCTCAACATCATCATCTCATAGAAACTAACTACCCTCTAGTAGCATCTACCGTTAGGTTCTCTAGTCGACTAGGTGTTGTTCTATTCAATTTATAATTTAGAAATAAATCTAATGGAAACTAATCAAACATTATCCATCCATTAAAAGCACATGTCACAAGATTACTTTCATTGTAACTAAGTATTCATTTAAGAATAAAGAAAAATAGGAAATAAAAGTTATGTCACAAGTATGCGTATGTACGTAGATGAAGGTCTACGTGTATACACATATATGTGCCTACTTAAGTTATGAATTTATGCATACATTATGAATTTAAAACCAATATATCATATTTCTATCATGCAAATAATGTTTCAGAATATCATATAGTCTATCAATTTACATGAAGTAAGAATTTTAAGAACAAATCTAATTGAACAGTTTCCCACATACTGTTATGTCATTTGTATCAATCATGCTATGATAAAAAATTGTTCTATTGTAATCACACAATTACTATTTAACAGAATGATGTTGCTTACAGCTAAATAATCACAATTTATAATAAAATAATGTTGTTTACAATTGAACTCATACTATTTATAACAAAATAGTGTTATTTCCAACTAAACAGTTACAAAACAATGTTGTTTACATATGAAACATTCAATGTTTATAACAGAACAATACTATTTCAGCTAAAAAATTATAGAACGATGTTGTTTTAGCTAAAGAATTATAGAACCATCCTGTTTCAGCTAAACAATTATAGAACAATGTTGTTTTAAGTAAAACATTCATAATTTATAACAAAACGATGTCATTCATAGCAAAACAATCATTGTTTACAATAGTACAATGTTGTTTATAGCTAAATAGTTATAGTTTATAACAAAATGAGGTTGTTCACAATAGTTTATGGTTATAGCTCTGAGTTTCCATTTCTTCATTAATTCAAGCTTTATCATTCTAAGCAGTTGTATATAAACTTTCACGTAAAAAGATAACCCAATGAATTTTTTATTAAATTTTGAAAGGTATTTAAAAGAGCTCAAATGGCATGCTAACCATTTATCAACAATGATAAAATTTTCATAATCAAAGAATAAATCTCTTCCAGGATCGAATGAAAACCCTCATTCAATACTAACATAAATACTTATGTCATTCTAAGAACAACCCACAGTCATTGATTGTTGCTCAATTGATACAAGGTGGCTGAGGTTGTAGCCATAAGTGCATACCCTTGGCTAGAAGGTATTCATCCCAAGAACGTTTGGGCGTCATTCATGATGAACGATGGTTACAATACTGTACATGCAAGCAAATTAAGAGAACAAATTAATCATTCAACCTTTGTCCTTTAAGGACTAGATGACATGAAACCATAATATCCCTACGACATAACAAATACTTGCAACTACAAGGAAATAAAAAAATAAACATATTACAATATGGGCATCATAATACCACCGTCACCCATGGTGACGAGGCATCCAAGATCATTTGAAATACCCTTCAATTTAGGATCAAAGGTGATGGCTTCACACCGAATGGTTGACCATCGGATGGAAAATAATAAGCAAAAGAAAATATATATATCATAATCTTCTGTGATAGATTTAGCCTACCCTTAAAGGGTTGCATCGATTTATAAAGCATAGTGCTCCATTCACAGGGCTATTAGGATTTCCCCGATAGCCTTGTGAAGAGCTATCTAAATAGTATACATGAAACCTATGCACAAGGTCGGCGGCATTATAATCTTACAAGGTATTATAGAGTCGGCCTTCCAAGCTATGGGCAATACATGCACAAGCAAATCTGAGTAAAGAAAAACCAATAGAGTCATGCTTATAATCAAAGAATACAAATCCAACTCGTATAATTTGCACAAGAAGTTAGATGATCAAGTTTCATTCAAATCAATAAAATTGACATTGTAACGATTCGAACTGTGCAAAGATAATAGATAAAACTGTAAAATGAAATGAAAAGCAAACAATTTTAATGAAAAACACCAAATACGGTCTTTGAAATCAAGGATTTCCTTCGGCTTTTTCCCATGATGATTGGTCGAACAACCCATTCACTATGTGATTGTGTCGATGTTATTCTTCAAAATTAGAAACTTTCCTCCATTTCACCATGCCTCCACTAAAGGGATTCTTTCAAATGATAATTGACATTAATTATTTTGTTGCTCCACTCTCATAATTCGAATATTGTCTTAATTTTGATGGAAAACCACGACCTTCGTGGGATTTCCTCATGATTTTCATTTAGTTTCTAACAGTCTAATAATCATAATATCGATTTTCAAATTCAATATAAATATGTATGTGTGTGTGTGTATATATATACATGCATATATATTTATAAATTTGAAATTCATTCACATTCACTTATATTTCTTCTACAATTTATATATATATATAATTTGTTTGAAGAGGTTTATGTGTTTCATATTCCAATATTTATTTAAATAAAATAACTTTTATCTCCTTTCAAGCATCAATATATTTGAACAAAAAGGAACTTTTACTTAATTTCATATAATGAAATTCTTATCCTATTTAATCATTCTTTAGAATACGTACTTTTGTTTTCTTCCAAATTCTCAAAACACAAAATTAAGGTAAACAATTTAAACATGAAATCATGGGTTTAGTTTTTCTACAAGCCATTCATTTTCAATCATTGGAACAATTTGAATCATGTAATTTAAGTTCTTCTATATGCAAAAAGTTAAAATGCAAATCATCATGCCATTTGTGGTGTGTGCACCCATATTCCATCTAGCTTACCATTTGATCCAGCTAAACAATCCTACTCCAACTGTGTTCTTGTCCTTCAACCTATCACCCTGCAACTGTACACACTTGCACTTGCCAAAATTCATCAGTAATGTTTAAATCATAATAATATATAAGATAATTCAAAAAGATCACATAGTCAATGATGGTCAACTTCTTTCAATCTTTTCAAAAATATCAAAATTTCCATTCAACATATTGAATTTCCTCAATAATTCAATTTATCATATTATAATTAAAAATGTAATAAATTAGGGTTATGACAGACCCTAATGATGATGGAGGATGAAGAAATTACAAGTTATATGCTCTAGGTTCATGAACTATTTTTTGGCATCACAGATCTTAGTGGTGTAGTAAAAGAAGTTGAGATTGTGAAGAAAGTTTCAAGATCTCTCCCTAAATCCTATTGTCATAAGGTGTCTACTATTCAAGAATCTAAGGACTTGGATAAGTATTCAATAGATGAAATGTTTGGTGCTCTCACAACCTTTGAAATGAGATATTTTGACAAAGATGTTCCAAACAAGGAAGTTGCATTCAAAACCAATAAAAGGATAGAAGATGAATTTGTGAATTAGGATGATGACTTTGATGAGCAAAAATTGTGAGAATATTGAAGAAAGGCATCAGTAAATAAAAAGGTAAATTACCTTTCAAGTGTTTCAATTGTGGAAGGATTGGTCATTTTGCATCTAAATGTCCCTATAAAGAATATGAAGATGGTAATAAAAGACATTTAAGGTTAAAAATAGTTTCTATTCCAAGGAAAGCAATTGTTCCTCAAAAGATGAGGATAATGATTCAAATGATGGAACCTTATTCATGTCCTTGAAAGAGAAAAAGAGAAATATTGGAGAAAGTAAGAGGTTCAATACTTTGCAAGCTATTAAAAATAATGAAAGATCTATGGCTGCGTGGACTACTTTGCATGCAAAGGAAGAAGAAAATGCTTGGGTGATTGATAGTGGTTGTTCTAACCACATGACTAGTGGAAAGATAAGGTTCACCAATCTTAAGAAGGTTAATTGTGGACCTATTAAGTTTGGTGGTGATGAGCCAGCTCACAAATTTGTGGAAAAGGTACTATAACAATTGATAGAAAGAACATAACTAAGGATGTCGTCTATGTCAGGGTTTTAAAGCATAATATTCTCAATGTTAGTCAAATTTGAAACAAGGGATACAATATTACTTTTCATTCTAATGGTTGTGAGATTAGGAAGGCAAGGTCCAGAAGACTAGTTGTTGAAGGTACAAGGACAAATGGAAATGTCTATCGTCTAAAGGAGGCCAATGGAAAATATACTTATTGGATCAGTTCAAAGAGTGTTGGTTGTGGCATAAAAGGATGGGAAACACCAGCTTTGACAATAAAAATTAGTTCCTCTCATGATGTGAGAGATATGCCTAAAATAACCAAGCCTGCAAACACTTTATACAAGGAATAATAAATGGGAAAGCAAACAAAGACAAGCTTCAAGAGCAAGGAGTTCTTTGCTACAATGTCATTGGATTTGATCCACACTGACCTTTGCGGACCTACAAAAACAAGGAGTCAACAAGGTGAAAGGTATTTTATGTTACTTATTGATGATTACACTAGAATGACTTGGGTTATATTTTAGAGAGATAAATCATAAGCTTTTGATAAGTTTAAAATCTTCAAAGAAAAAGTTGAGAATGAAATGGATATTAAGATCAAATGCTTAAGGTCAGATAGAGGAGGTGAATTTACTTCAAATGAATTTGATTTTTTTGTGAAGATCATGGTATCAGGAGACATGTCTACTCCTAGAATCCCTTGGTAGAATGGGGTAGTGGAAAGGAAGAATAGGATTGTGCAAGAGATGGCTAGAACCATGTTGAAATATGTTGATCTGCTTGATATGAATTAGAAGGAAGCATTTCACATTGCAGTCTATTTTTTTAATAGAGTGCAGTTGAGAGTCAATAGCACTAAGACTCCTTATGAGCTATGGTATGGAAGGCGTCCCACTATTAGATACTTCAAAAAAATTGGCAACAAATTTTATATCAGTAGAGATGAAGGAGACCTTGGAAAGTTTGATTCAAGGTGTAATGAAGGGATCTTTCTTGGTTACTCAACCAAGAGCAAGGCCTATAGATGCTACAACAAGAGATTGGGAAAGATGATTGAAATCACAATGTTAAGGAAGATGAGGACTTGTATTATATCTCACAAGAACAAGAGGTTTGCAGATCTGATATACCTCCCTAGATTGAAGAAGAAGAAGAGAAAGAAGAGAAGGAACCAAAACCAATGAAGGCCCCCAAGACTCTAGCAAAATATTTTCAAAAGAATCATTTTGAAGATTAGGTCATTGGAGAAAAGAATGAAGGTTTTCTGACTAGGAGAAGGCTTGCAAGAGAAAGAGAGCAAGTAAATTTGTATTTATTGTCAAAAGTAGAGCCCAAGAAATTTGTTGATGCTAGCAAATATGATGGTTGGATAAAGGAAATGGGAGAAGAATTGGATCAGATAGAGAAGAATCAAACTTGGGAATTGGTTCCTAGACATGTTGATAATAATGCAATAGGAACAAATTGGATCTTCTACAATAAGTTGAATGAAGATGGTGAAGTTGTGAGAAATAAATCTAGATTGGTATGTAAGGGATATTCTCAAGTTAAGGGTATTAATTTTGAGGAGAATTTTACTCTAGTAGCAAAAATGGAGGCAATAAGGATGTTTCTTTCTTTTTATGCTCATAAGAACTTCAAAGTCTATCAAATGGATGCCAAGTCAGCATTCTTGAATGGTGATTTAGAGGAAGAGGTATATATTGAGAAACCAAATGGTTTCTAGTTATCAAAAGATCCTAATATGGTGTGTAGACTCAAGAAAACTTTGTATGGTATCAAGAAATCTCTTAGAGCTTGGTATGATTGGTTGGATAAGTACTTACTTCAGCAAGGATTCAAGAAAGGTACTACAAATAGTAATCTTTATATTAAGGTTCAAGAAGACAAGTTTTTAATTGTGGTTGTATATGTTGATGACATCATATTTGGTGGAGATGATGATATGTGTAAGAAGTTTGCAGAAGAGATGTAAAAAGAGTTTGAGATTTCTATGATTGGTGAGTTTCCTTTCTCCCTTGGGCTTCAAATTTTTTAGCAAGATGGTGGTATCTTTATTTCTTAGGCTAAGTTTTTTAAAGAGATTTTGAAGAAGTTTGGAATGGAAGATTCCAAATCTATAGGAACTCCTATGGTGATTGGTTGTCACTTGAGAAAAATTGATGCATCTCTGGAGGTTGATAAGACTCTTTATAGGTCCATGATTGGAGGTTTGTTGTACTTGACTACTTCTACACCTAATATTATGCATGCAATATGTTTTATTGCCATATTTCAAGCTAATCCTAAGCAATCTCATGAGAAGGTTATGAAAATAATTTTTAGATACTTAAAGGGAACTCTGGATTATGGTCTATGGTATAAAAAGGATGATTATTTTTCCTTGAGTACTTATAGTGATGTTGACTAGGAAAGATGTGTGGATGATCAAAGAAGTACCAGTGGTAGTGCATTTTACTTGGGAGATAGATCGATCTCCTAGTTCAGTAAGAAGTAGGACTTAGTGTCCTTATCCACAACAGAAGTTGAATATATTGTTGCAACTCTTGCTACACCCAGGTGCTTTGGATGAAGCAAACCTTGAAGGATGTAAAGGTGGTTTTTGATGAAACAATTCCTATAGTGTGTGATAATACCAGTGCAATTAATATTTCTAAGAATTTGGTGATGCATTCAAGAACCAAGCACATTTCTATTTAGTATCACTTTCTAAGGGAGAAGGTTGTAGACAAGAGGTCAGATTGGATTATGTTTCTATTAAGGATCAGATTGCATATATCTTCACTAAGGCTCTTTCAAAGGATAATTTTGAGTATCTCTAATAGAAGTTAGGGGTTATTTCCCCTCCTTCTAACTAGATGCATAATTGGTGCATCTTTCTAGGGGAGAAATTATTGTCATATCCTTTTCTCCTATATTGATGTGTGCTACCCCTAAGGGGTAGTTGGTAGTAAGGAGGATTTTGGAGATTTGTGCAATTTCTGGTCAAAGGGGGAGAATATGTTGGTGTTTCAATTGAAGATCATTCGCCCTTTTTCCTTGAAGTCAAAGAATGTGTTGTTATTTTATTGTGTATGTGTGTGCGGCCCTTTTTCATTGATTTCAAAGGGGGGAGTGAGCAGGTGTATGTTTCCATCAATGCCAAAGGGGGAGATTGTTGGAAATGTTTTTCATTGATGTCAACACTTGGTGAATTATTTATGGTTGTCGTTGATGTCAACACTTGAGACTATTGTATTTTTGGCATTGGTTTTCATTGGTGAGTTGGTTGTCATTAATATCAACATTTGAGAAGGTTGTTGTGATGTTAGCACTTGGTTGTATTGTTGGAATTGGTTGTCATCACTTGGGAAGATTGTTGCATTATTGGATGATGATGTGTTGTTGATGTTCATGGTTGGATGTCATGCCTTGTCTGATAGTTGTATAGTGCATTGTATCTATCAGCAGAGTTTTTTTCATGATGATATATTAATATGAGGATTAGAAGTATTGTTGAAGGTAATGAGATGTTGTTGATGGCCTATAGCATGTTGTATGCTCTCTCATGTTGTTCCTAAAGAAGTGTGTTCTATTTCAAGGTTTTTCTACCTCCACAAGTGGGTAAGAAGTTTTTATTTCAGAATGGTGTTGTGAAGACTATTTGGGAGAATTATCCACATTCCTTTATTGTTAGAGATGTGGTATTGTGTTTTTGGATTCAGAGTTTGTGTTATGTGGATGTTGCACTGCTATATTTTTAGGTCACTAGTATTGTTGAGGAGGTTTTGTTAATTATAGAAGGTTGGTAGTGTTGTTTGTCTAGACTAACTCAGAAAATAATCTGTATTTTTTCATATTATTTTTTCTCCTCCAACTTGGTGGATGTGCTCTCAGTGCCTATGCAGTATCTCAATTCCAATTTCATTTGTAGAAGTGGTCTGCAAGTTGTTATGTTAATGTTATATCTCATGTTTGTGCATTTTGTGCTTCTGTGATGTACTATTTTATTTTACTTTAATTTGTGATGGTTTTTGGTGGCATGATAGTATGAAAGAAGTGTATGTAAATGTTGTTAGACGTTCAAGGTATATCTCTTTGTGATCTACACTTCAGTGGTTGATCTTTTTTTGTTGCATTATGTTTGAGTTGGTCTTCTAGGTAACTTATGGATATTTGGCTAACATGGCTTGTTATCTTTCTTGTGTTATGTGCTTGACAGATTGTGCTAGCATATGAAGTGGTGTTAAGATGTATTTGTCTCCTGACCTATCTTGGTTAGAACCACATTGAGTGAATTCAATTGGAAGTATTTTTTTGGGCCCACTAGTATTGTGCTACACATTTTATCTACATGTTTCCTTGTTGTTGAATTGAGTTGATGTGCGTAAGCATGTGAGTTGTTGGGGATCACATTGAAAGATGTAATAAGTTTTTTTTTGTTCTCTCTATCCCTTGGATAGGACCACATTAATATTTTATGGCTGACTTATTGAGATTATTGTTTATCTTTTCTTTGGCTGACCTAATTGATGTTTTGTGATCTTACGATGGATATAAATGAAAGATCAAATCAATTGCAAACTGAGAGTGTGTGGAATGTATTAAATATCTCATAGAATAATTGTGAAATTTTGTGGAAGAAATATCAAATTTTCTTTAATGCCTCAGTTAGCAGAGTGTTGTGTTGACAAATATTGTATTTTTTATAAACTTCATGTATCTTACTCTAAGATAGTGAATCTCATCAGGTCATTGTATCATGATCTAGAGTTGTGTGCTTCAATATTCAAGTCATTTGTATCTATCCTTAAGGTTGTGTGCCTTAGTTTACAAGTCTTTTAGCAGTAAGCCTTATTTTGTAAACAGTGAGCTTCATTTATTATGAGTTAACTCTCACTCTGGATTTTCCCTCATTGGGTTTTCCACATAAATTTGGTTTCATCTTGTGCATGTGTGTTCCTTGTTTTATCTTCCATTTTTGCTGATCTATTTAAGGATTGAATTGTTCCATCTTTCACTATTGTTGATCTAGTTAAGGGTTGTTGAACTTGTTAAAAGATTAAATTGCTATATCTTTCATTGTTGTTGATTTGTTTAAGGGTTTTTGGTTTGATTAAAATGTTTGAATTGTGTTGAAAGTCTTAAGTTCTGAAAGGGTTTAAGTTTTTTGAATATATTGATTCACCCCCCCTCTTAGTATCCAGTGTGTTTAACACATTTAAGATCCTATGGATCATTCTATGCATCATGATGATATAAACTTGTTGATGGAAATGAAGGTTTTTATTTAGATCCTATAAGATTAGAAATTGTATACTCTAAGGTTCCTTCTCTTGTGTTTTGCACTCGTTTTAGCTTGTGTGTTTTTTGTGCTTTTGATCATTATCATTGTCTTCCTTTCCCTAGTCATTATTTTACCTTGTCATCCTAACACCCTTCTCAGTGTTTGCTTTTAATTTATTACTTTCCCTATTTGTTTTCCTCAATTTCATCTCCACCTTATTTCTTTACTATAATCCCAGCTTTTAATATTTCCCAATCTATTAATTAGGTCATAACTATTAATTAGAATGTAAAATCACCTCTTTCTTTGGTTTTTAAATCATATAGCCCAAATCTTATTTTGATTCATAACCACCACCATTAGATGGACCCCTTTACCCTTGATTTTCCACAAAAAATTGAACCTTTTTTTATCTTAATGACCAATCATCAACGATGAGAGATTATTGATCATCTTATTAATTTTCTCCAATAAATTTTATTTTTTGATATTACAAGAATTTATTGAGTTTTCCTAAAGAAAACTACTTTCCATTGCTAAGCTCCGTCAAAAAATTCCCTAAAACATGCATCATTTCATTCATTTTACATAGTATACATATATTTCTCACTCAATAGCATCAATTAAGCAATGTTTTTTGAACTAGTGAACCTATGATAAGGTTTTCTATGTTTCTAAGATGAATTATCTTTTGTGCCAAATTTATTAGTAATATTCACTAGTGCTACATCAAAATTTATAACTAAACTCTTTGTTATGGTATTATATTTTATGGTTTTTGTATTAGATTGACTAAGTTTTCATTTGGTTTTACTAACAATTCACCTCAGTTTTCCCTCTAATCTACCTACACCCTTATTAACACCTTATGATTGGTCCCCATCTATTTTCATTTATTTTCATTTCTTTTTTGTTGTCTTTTACATCTCTCATTCCCTCCTTGTTCCTTTTGAGCCATAGAGTTTCCTTCGTTAGTTTTATCCATCATTTTTCCTCTTAGTACCAATAACCAATTTTCCAAATCTTGATTACTTTCATATTATAATAGTCCCTTTCAATTCCCTTTTTCTTTTTCATCCCCTATTCCCTTCTTGTTTATATTTAACCATAAGGAGTCTTGCCTTAGGATTTACCTTATTTTTCCTCTTAGAGTTCCTTTCCTTTTTTCAAATCTTTATTTTTTCCCTTTCATTGTTCCTATCCATTTTTATTTAGACTCATTATTTTTTGTTAGATCTTGTTTTTGTCCTTTTCCACCCCTTCTCCATCTCTATCCTTTAGAAACCCTTAAATATCTATTTTTATCTTATTTCATAATTTTCTTACAAATACACACTATTTTCCACTTCTCATATCAATCCTCTTAAAAATTTCCTTAATCATCTTTTGTTTATTTTCTCAATATTTCTCCCAACATAACCTTTAGTGCATATTATTCCTTGTTTTCATTTACCTTTTGCACATAATCTTATGTTTGTATGTAGATTAAGTTTAATTTCTAAGTATAAAAGTTATTATAATGCTTTATTAGTATTTTGTGCTTGATGGATCCTTGCTTGAATGTCAATAAGGGTATTGATTGAGGAAGAATGCTTTTAACCAAATTATATTCTATAGGGTCTCCATATATTTTTTTATTTGCACATGATATACATAAGACTTGATGGAGAATCCTAAAATATTATAGAATGAAAAGCTATTGGGAATGATGAGAAGAAGCTCACAATGAATTTTGGTGACATTTTGAGGTACAATACCAATTTGACCACCTAGAATATGTCATATAGAAGGTTAATAGGGTAGAACTAGGCCATTGAGATCCTTAGTGGCATTTTCCTAGACTTAATTTTTTATTTTTAAATAAAGTTGCTAATAAATTAAATTACATATTTCTAGCATGCATTTAAAAAAATATCAAGTACATATCTTTTAGATTGCATGTTTCTACATGTTTTGTAATACATTTTTTCTTGATATCCTACTATTTTATTGTTTTATTTCACTTTTTGGTCTTCTCATTGTAGACACCTAATATTTCCCTTATACACCCTTATCCTAATTGACTAAATAATTACATCACCTAATCAAATCCCCTTCACCTAATGTCCTCTACCTAATTAATCAATCTTATTATTTAATTAGTATCTTTTCCATCTCACATAATTAAATAAATTTAATATTATTTACACCAATTTTTCACCACACATGGATAAAATAATTAAAAAATAATATTATTTAAGCATGGTTATATTCTTTCCACCAACTTCCATGAATAAACAGTCCTAATTGCACTTTCATCCCACAAATAATTATTTTTGGTAAGTTCATCCTATCCCTTCACATTCCAATGACCATCATAACCCTTCATTCTCTCCTCAATCCTAAGGAAGTCCTCTCCTTCATCCTCCACTATTGATATTTCCATGATATCTCCATCATTCATTGCCTCTCCCTAAAATTTATAAATTAAGTAACACTCCCATCCATTCCATTTGAGTTGTAAGGCCCCACCTAGAGTGCAACTAACATAACCCTAGTTTTCTATGATACAATTCATTAATTGATAAGTAGATAGAATGAAATAAATAAATGATGCAACCATAATTTTTATGTGGTGATATCATGGGCTATATAGGTAAACCATATAGGAATTATCTCTCTTAATCAAATCACTAAGACATGAAACTGCTCAATTAGCGAAAGAGTGGTATAATGTTTCAAGGAAATTGTCATAATAGAAAATTGATAAATCTTATATTATGGTGCACATTTTATTGACCAATATGGTCTACCAACTTAAAGGATTGTGTGATGTATCCCTAAAATACCTAATGATATCTTATAAAATCTAAAATAATCTAAGTGTGCAATGTGGACAAAGAAATACCAAATATCTAGTTAGCCAAAGTATATTAATTAAAATGGATTGTGATTCATGAAACACTAGTAAAAGATAATATGGGATAGACCTATCATTTATATTAGTTGAATTTAGTCAACTTGAAACTTGTTGATAACTGGCATGTTTTATTAGTTAACGACTTTGAGTATGATTACATGATAGGAATAGAGGATTTAAATATGTTCTTACAATCTCATGTGTTCGAAGGTAAAATTTATAAAGGTTGTTAGATATGCTCTATCATTGCATGATTGAACATCCTTATATGCAAAGGATAAATTGACAATACAATGCTAGATAAAGTGTAATGAAATGATAATATCGAATAATTAATGTTTATTTAAAATTAAGTAATATTGTTTATATGTGTGCAGGTGTTTTCTAACCTAAAAATGCAAGTGAAATCAAATACAAAATATAAAAATGGGAAAAACACACTCAAGATTGGCCTAGTTGAAATTTAAATAGGAATTAAGAAATAATCACAAATTTATACCTTGTTTAAACTTGTTGAATGGCTGGCCCTTTTTTCTCTTGATTTTGTGTGCTCCTTCACTTGATTGATAGCATGCAACCTATGTTAAAATGATTGCGGTGATGAGATAAATGCAATGGAGGTGATTAAAAATGGATATGGATGCAATGTGGTAGCTTGAATGGTTGCAAAAATGGAGGTGTATGCTTGAATATTGCTAAGTGTGCTAGAATGCTAAGTGTAAGTGAATTAATGTGTATGCAAAATGAAAATGACTAAGTATTTTAGTTATTTTGGGAGGCAAATGAATGGAGGGATAGGATCAAAGTAGGGTTGGGAGATCAATGGTTGAGATGCCTTGAGACATCTCAAGCATTGTGAGGAGGAAATGTGTTATCCTAGGTGGGAGATAAGAGGTGATGTGGAGGTGAGGTGGGGGTACATTTAAGTACCTTGGGAAGATGAGAAAAGAGATGGCTTGTCTCATTCTCCCAAATGATGGGAGGATGTGATAAGTGAGTAATTAAAAATTCCTCAATAGTCCTCCTTAGGATGAGACAACTCCTTGGCAAGGGTAGAAAGGAATTAAAAATTCATTTTAATTCCTTCTAGAAGCCTAGTGGGAATATATTGGAATGAAAATTCTAAGTGGGCTCATGGGGGAAATAAATAACTTCCTAGGGAAGAGGAGATAACTTCTCCAAAAAGGGAATGACTTAATGAAGGGTTGACTAGGGTACATTCCATAATTGGCATTAGGTGGGGTTAGGGATAGTCAATCAAGATTAATTGGTTGTGCAAATGATTAAGTAGGTTAATGAAGTGATTAAGAGAAAATGGGAGATTATGAAGGATGTAACACTAATCACAATTAGTGGTGTGCACATCCTAATCATAGGTTAATTAGGCTAACCTAGATTAAAGAGGAATTGTGGAGGATGTGACATTTGGAAAGAGAAAATGGTGAATTAAAAATTAATTTTAATTAATGTGGGTTAAATGACCAAATTAAATAAATTGATCTATTTATTTAGTTTGGAGAGGAAAGATGATAAATTATTCAACTGATCAATTAAATACCTTGGGAACATTAGGGATAAAGGTGAACATTAATCAAATAATAAAAGTATTTAATTAATGTACATATAGATGCATATTAGATGAAATAAGGATATATTTGACCATATGGAAGTGGTCAAATTTAGATATCTACATTTTTCCCCTCTTCGAAATATTGTTAAAATAACTATGTTTTGAAGAAAAATGATGACAAGATGGCTCAGTATGATAGGGAAATGACAAAGGATAAAAATGGAAGAAATACAAAGGGCTATGTTTGCCCCTCTTCAAAATATTGTTAAAATAATGATGTTTCAAAGAAAAACAAAATATAGGTGAATTGATATAAGAAAAATGATGACAAGATGCCCCAGTATGGTAGGGAAATGATAAGGGAGAAAATGGAAGAAATATGGAGGGATATGCCCCCTCAATAGGGTTGATGGGGAAAAAGGGACCCTAACAGCATCTCGATAGAGGAAAATGGACGAAAACATGAGGACCAGGAGAAAAACCATGAAAAATAGCTTTTGAATAGAGGAAAATAGGCAAACAAAGTGCAAATGGTAGCCAAAAGAAGAAATTAGGTTAAACAGGGGCAAAAAAGGGGTTAAAAGGTAATTATAATAAATAGTAATTAGGGAAAATTACTATTCATTTGGACTCTAGTGCACACATTTCATCCAACGATTTTGAGAGAAAAGTGATGCACTGAGGAGACATCGCACACCAATTGGATGTTGTCTGAGATTACTATTAGGAGGATGAGGTTCCCCACCAAGTATGCCTCGAAAACCCTACCTTGTATTTTCATTTGGCACATGTTTTTTTAGATTTTCACATGGTAGGGTAGGTTAGGCGAGAATGGAATCACCCATGTAGAGGTGGATTCACCTATTTGGGGCTTGCATCCACCCCTGTAGTAGACGGGTGGGTACATGGGAAGGGATGGGTGATCATGCAACTGCATAGGCATTCATGTGATTGAAAGGTAGAAGCAGATCCTCCCTTGAAGAGGTGGATCCACCCATTCAAGGATGGGCAAAGGGGTTGAACCCTTGACAAGCAATCCTGTGAATAGAAGGGCGAGTGCATGTCTACATAGGCGGATACGCACTCACCCCTAGGAATAATGGGTGATCTCATGTTTACATGGGTGGATGCGAGACCTCCTTTAGTTTAGAGGGGAAAACCTATGTCCGCATGGGCAGACAAGTGGTTCCATGGAGGATGGGTGGATCCGTCACCACACAGGGGAAAATATGTGACCACCAAGGGGAAAGGGTGGGAGGGGCGATCACACTTCACATAGGGATGGATGCGCACAAAGGGGGGATGGGTGAATTTGCATTGTAGAAGGATGATTATGCAAAAGGTAATTAGGAAGAAAAATATGAAGTAGAAGAAAATATGATAGGTGGGTTGAATGGATGTAGGCCATTGGCAGCGTGCAGACGAGGAAGTGGCACTCAACGACATTGGTTGAGTCAGAGGGATTTACCTATGAGGACTACACCATACTAAATATACTCGGGCTACTGCACATGCTAATATTCCCAACTATTCAAGCCCATCGACCACTACTGACTGCATTGATCAATCGATGGAGCTTGAATATTTGCACCTTCCTCCTCCCCACTGGGGAGATGATAATTACTTTAGAGGACGTATGGAGGATTCTTTGACTATTGATTCGAGGATTGGTTATGGAGGGTGTGACTAGGAATCCTTTAGAGTAGAGTCTATAGGAAGTATTTGGGATAGCATAACTCCCCTAACAGGGGAATTCATTGGACATAGATGGTTATATTGGTACATCAACACCATTTCCACTATATTTGTGTGGGTTGATAAGTAGGATACTCCTTCCAAATAGGAGTGGCAGATATTTCAACCTCAAGTTGATTGAGGTTGATCAACACATTATAGAGAGGAGGAGGGGAGTATACGCATGGCGAGTGTGCATCCTTGTGCAGCTTTACTAAGATATGCATGTGGTTTGTTATAGGTGAGGGGCTAGCATCATGCATGTGACACTACTTCAGGTGTGGGCTTGGAAGCATATCCAGATTACATAACCAGATATAGTAGGGGTAGAGGAGAGGGGAACCAATCTCCCAATTTCCTTCAAGTACTGAGGTATGAGGCATTATTCATAGGATTGAAGCATCTCATTTTGGCGTTGAGCTCTAGATGATTTGACCGAGGACAAGATTATGTGAAGGTCATATTTGGCCTATGATTTTTGGTCCTGGATGGTCGAGGATAGGTTATATAGGGGCTACATGTTTTCATAATGCTACCTCATCAGTAGAGACCCTTACATCATTGAGATGTATAGACCAAATAGAGTCACACAATAGTTTGGGGTCCAGCAGGACATTCTGGAGCCGAGAGAAAGGTACCGACGCATTAGTTGAGAGAGCAGGCTATGGGGGAGGAGAGTGCCAGCTCAAAGAGCTAGAAAAATTTGGGATCATCTAGCAGAGGTTGGGTGGCTATGGAGGATAGGATTAGATGATCTAGGGGTTATAGAGAGATATGTGGCCTGGTGGAGAAAGTGAAGGCCAGAGAAAGTGACTTCAATATCATGGCTGGTATAGTCACCTATGTAGGCACCCAAGGTGATGGGCGAGGGAGGGGAGGGGGAGGCAACCGGTGAGAAGGAGGAGGATGAGGAGGACCCTATTAGAAGGGTGGGGAGGAGGATCCTATGGTGGGGAGGATGGATGGTACGAGAGGAGGAGATCGAGGATGTAGACATCCTAGAGGAGGGGGAGCAAAAGATATCAGGGGAGAGGGTGATGGTGGTGTGGTAGCCACCAAAGAAGGAGGATACAATAGATAGATTGGTAGGGGCTCAGGCATCGATCGTCGTCCTTGAGAGGAGGTTGGGATAGTCCAAGGAGAGAAAGAGGTTGTAGGTAGAGGTGCAGAGGCTATAGGGAGTACAACTGATGGCAAAGGATGCATGGGTAGCAATGAAGAGGTATGAGATGAGGGGAGAGGTGGAGCGATTACAGGGTTTGATTAAAGGATATAAGGTAGCAGAGGGATGCAATACAACTCTTGGTGGACCAAGTGCAGGTCATTATGCAAACCTTATAGGTAAATCGGGATGAGGCGCTGAGGAGAGCAGAGTGGGCAGAGGGAAAGGTGGCCAATATGAGGCTACTCCAAGATTCTTGGGAGGTGGAGAGGGGCAGGTTGCAGGCTCAAAGGGATAGGTATAGGAGTGAAAGAGATGCAACTCAAGAATTAGGGGCCCGATCAAATGATGTCACCCATGAGGTGGGATACTACATGGGTTTGTACTACATTGATGTGCTAGATCCAGCATAGAGAGTTCCCACATATTCGCATGTGTTCAGTAGGTGTGTGGGGCCATCACGATTAGGGTAGAGATTGCATTTAGGAGGATCAGGTGGATCTAGTGGATACATGAGACCACCGAGAGGAGGAGGAGGGAGAGGAGAACCAAAGTCACCTCAGCGCTTTGACACAGGGAGCAATTGTTAGAGGAGAGGGATGATAGGATGGTTACAGGGCTCTAGTTTTGATAGATGTATAAGTGGCAAAGATATATATATGTAGAGTTCATGTATAGATTTTGATAGATGATTCAGGGATTATTTTGTATTCATATACTCACATTATACTCCTTTGTACATGTACCCTTTTATTATTTCATGGACATTGATGAACATTATTATGTTGTTATTTATATGATATGGATGATTATGGTGGCGGATCATATGATGTCTATGTGATGTGATTTATGTTTATCATGGATGTAGGTATTATGGATGTATGATTATGACTATGTTATGTGGTGTGATGTATGAATAACATGTTTTTGATGTAGGGTGTGGTGTTTTATGTTCATGATTATGATGTGTGATTTGACAGATGTATGATGTGACACTAACTCTATGTGATGCGGGATGTGATGGATTTTATGATGTGTATGTTATGGATGTTATGGATATTGATTATGGTATGCAATGGATGTATAATGAAATTATCCTAATGTAATATGATACATATATATAATGTTCCTAATGCAATAATTGATCCTAATGAAATGATAATGTGGAATGGTTAAGATGCTTAGAATAACGAATCTATATCATTCTAAACAACTTAAGTGATGATGATGATGCAACATTAAATGGATTAAGGTGCTTAGAATAACAAATCTATATCATTCTAAATAACTTAAATGATAATGAAAATACAAAATGAAATGGATTAAGATGCTTAGAATAACAAATCTATATCATTCTAAACAACTTAATTGTTGATAAAAATGCAAAATAAAATGAATTAAGATGCTTAGAATAACAAATCTATATCATTATAAACAACTTAATTTATGATGAAAACACAAAATAAAATGAATTAAGATGCTTAGAATAACAAATATATATCATTCTAAACAACTTAATTGATGATGAAAATGCAAAATGAGATGATAATTTAGAACATGATAATGAAATGGATAATGCAAAATGGTAATGAAAGGGCGAGTGTAGTACACCTATCAAAACTGAAGTGACTTGATAGGAAGAATAGGTGGAGGGAAAAATCATTTTCATGACAAAAATTAATGATTATATTCTAGGTAAATGGATGGGGGAGAATGTAATAGAGGAACCATGACATGAATCATTCAATCTAATACCATGCTATCAATTACAGAGCACTATATTTTTCTATAGCATAGGATACCATATGCCAGGGTATAAAGAACCAAGGAAAAATTAGTATGCAATGCATAAGACTAACAAAAAAAACAAGAATGTTAATCGAGCATCCCAAAGTCGCAGGGGCTTTGGTCAGGCTGATACTACAAAAATTGTTGACATTTCATGCCCCCCTTTGATGACCCATCACTGATATCCGATCTGAGAGATGTTACATGGGCCATCTTGCATGATTTTTCCTTGGGCGTTCCTAAAAAATTGGCTATCCCATATTTTTGGGGTTTTAGGTTGTCGCTTACATGCTTACCTTGCATGCTTTCTCCATCACTATTTCCCCTTCTTCTCTTCCTTCCCTTTTTTCTTCTATGTGTTTCAGGAGTCAGCCTTCATCCTTACCCTATACCCCTTCCCAATCCCTCTCCTCTTCCATTTTCACCTTTCTCCTACTGGCCTTCAGGTGTCAGCCTTCACTCTTGCATCTTACCTCTTACCTTCAGAGGTAAGAGGTAAGCCTTCCCTCTAATTCTTAAAAAGTTGAATTTGTTGGCTTTCGATCATCGATTCCTTCAAAATGTCGAAGGGACCATTATTTTGGTCTCTCCAATATTCCTTCTCTCCTTAATGAGCTTCTTTAAAATGTCAAAGGGACCATTCCTTTGGTCCCGTCGATATTTGACTATCTCCTTGATGGTTTCTTTTTAGAATTCAACTAATTTTCAAATGCTTTGAGCTTCGAGGGTAATGTTTCTCCCTTACCCCTAATTTTCGAAGGTAAGCTTTCCCTCTTACCCTCGATGTTTCCTTTCTTCTTCTCGCTTTATTTCCTTCTTCCCAGCATGAGGTAAGTTGTAAGGCTGACACCCGACTCCTAACTGCCCGATCGCCGACATCCGAAAAATGATTTTTCAAGGGTCCGGACCATTTAATTCATTTTCATGCTTGTAAAGGTTGTTTTTGGGCACGACACCCTAACCTTCCTGCATTTTGAAGTGTTTTTTCTAGGTGAAGTTTTTGATGCTCAATTTGACTTTGAGTAGCCTGTCTTGGTTCCTAGGCTTCAAAGATGACATTAATTTCTCCCCACCTTTTTCAATTGGATTTCATGGGCACCCATTCCCATTTATTGCTCTTTGTTGACTTTGTTGGTGGATCTATACCCTAGTCACATCTTTCACATAATGGCTCCATTATTGCACACACAGTCTTTTTTGCTAACCTTGGTTAGGGTTAGGGTTCGACTTGTGCTTCTAAGTTATTCCTAATCTATAAAGGAAAAAAATGTATTCATTTTTAGGGTTCTTCCTCTAGCTCCTCTAGGGTTTTTCTTTTGTAGACAATATTTTACACTTTGCCATTGTAAAGATTGGATTTTTTCCTCTACATTAATGAAATGGATCAAGTTTTCCTCTTCTCAATTCTTTTGTGTTTGATTAAGTTTATTACCTTGCATATCTGAGTGTTTTTTTGTATTTTTCATGCATGTATGTTGTGTTAAATTATTTACACTTGTTGGTTGTGAAACACTCTTCCTTTCTAGCACCTTGTCAAACCCTAACCTTCTTGTTTGCCTCTAAAATTCAACCAAACAGAGAGTTGTGAAAGTCCCCTTGCCCCTCTTCAATGATGTACTATGAAATATTGGTCAAGAAGAAACAACATTTATATCTTGGTGTACCACCTCTATTTCCCTTTCATGTATTCCTTCTCCCCTTTTCCCCTGTGAGTTGTTAGTGTAGGATAGTACTAGGTTTTCATGTTTTGGGTTGGACCAGCACTTTGCACTTGGATTGAAAAAGGAAGTCGGCCTTCTCTGGAGACTCGACCTCATTTGTGCAAAGGTCCCACACCTTGAGGTCATTTCTATTGTGTCATTGAAATGTTGAACTTCATGCTCAGCAGGGTGCAATTTCATGTGACAATAGTTTTTGGCACACCCAGTGGGACTACTTCTCTCCATTGAAGAATTTGGTGTTTTCTTCACTTATGCATCTTTCCTTTTGAGTCATATCTTCAAACACCATGGTGACTCCATTCAAAATCAAGTGGTTCAAGCAGCCTAGTTTCATTTCATGTTGTTGAGGAAGTGGTACCTTCTTCAACATTTCAGCATTTGGAGGCGTTCTTCAAGCACCTGGTGACTTTGCAACTCAATTTGGGTGACTCTTTTGGTATGTACCCAAAATATTTGGTTGGGCAGTCATTTTCTCTTATTTTTTGATTTTTGAGGTGTTTCCTATGCATTAAAATATCATATTTTAATGGAAACCACATGTACACCCCACCATTTCATGATAATTCCAACTTTGCACCTCCCAATCAGCCATATCAAGTTGATTATACCTCTCATTTCATTCCAAAGAACCCTGTTGTGGGTTTTCAATATTTTCAAAATGCTAACCACCCACCCCACCCTACTCATTCTTATTGGATGCCTACATATTCTTATTAGTAACCCCAAGAGACTCATAATTTTCAAAATTAGCCTTGTTTCTCTCCTAATCAACCTTGAAATTTTGATGATTTAAGTGAAAATGAAATCACAAGCATTTTGCTTTATTTCAATAGACAAATTGATGAGCTTCAGAGACAACAAGGGTTTGACCTACAATAGGAGGAGTGGGCTAATCAAGCCTATTAAGGGCAACAAGGTTATTTCCCATAGTAGGATGAGCTTTTCCATCAAGCTCACTATCCTCAACAATAAAATATAGAAGCTCAATGGAGGTATGAGAAACTATTGGAGGCACAAAGAAGGCAACAAAAACAAGAGTATACAACAAAGGATTTTGTTTCTAGGGAAGAGCAACTCAGACTTTCCCTTGCTCTAGCACAAGTTCCTGAGACTCAGGCAGCCCCTTGTGTGCCTAGTTTCAAATAAGCACCTCCATTTGTTCTAGAACAACCTATTAAGGAGGAGGTAAGAAAGAAAAAAATTGTAAGTTTTAGGAACCCTAACAAGCCTCTGGAAACTTCTATTTGTCCTTTTGTTCCAAAACAACCTATTGTGCAGGAGGTATGCAAACACAAAAAATTATTTTCAAGAATCCTAATCAGCCCCTTGAAACTGCAATAGAACCTCATGTGCCATCAAGTAGATCTTCTATGTTGGAGATCCTAATTTTTGTGAGCCTATGTTCCTCATAAGAACCTATCCTTGAGGAGGTTGTTTTTGAGGAGCCTTCATGTGCTCAAAATAGTTAGTGCCTTGATTTTTTGCAAGAAAATATTGAAAATGAAACAATGTTGCAGCAACAAGACATTAAAAAGGTAGAAAAATTTGTAGAGTAGAGGAACTAGTCCTCTCATTTAATGCCATCCCTTATTTTGTTGAAGATGAGGAGGATAGATCAGCTATACCTACATCAATTGAAGCCTCTGAATATATTGGTTTGGGCTTGATGGTTGAAGATAACTCCATTATTTTTTAGTATCAGCAATAGACATGTTTAGCCCCTATTATAGTGGATGAAAGTCTCCTATCTAATGATTTTTGTAGTTCTAAGGTGGAGGAATTCTTTTGGGATGATTTAGAATATTTTTTCTCAAGATTAGATTCCAATCTTTCACCCCGAAAAGAGCAGCTTTGTGGGTAGCAGTATAAGAAGGAATAAGTAGCAGAGTACGTGGAAACCATTACATGCCACAAGTCTAATTTTGTTGTAACTAGTTGCCAAGAAAGAATTAAAAATGAGAGGAAATTTTAAGAATTTAGTTCTTCACTTGAAGTTCCTCAAAAATATGATTTTGGTATTGATGAAGTGTGCATCAATGCAAATGATTTTGTAGTTATTGAGCAACCACACACTTGTTTGGAGAGTGATGCTTCCATTGCTTAATTTTTTTGTATACCTAAGTTTCAAAGTTTCTCTTTTGAGGTGCATGAAGAAGGTCTTTCTTATGCAAATTAAAAATCAGATTTGGAATTGTGTACATCACCATGTGAGCTGGAAAAATTCTCCTTTTGTTTTAGCTCATGCATTGAGGAGGTTAGCGATGGTGACATTGGGCCATCCTTTTGTGAGGTGAGTTCTCTTCCCTCTACAAATTTTTTGTTCTTGGATGTTGACTTTCCTTCAAAGTGTTTCACCCATGTTGTTGTATGTTTAGCTAAGACATTAGTGCTAGATGAATCTAACACTTGCATCATATGGTTCCCTTGTAATGGAAAAAATTATAGTGAAACAATCCTTCACCTTGCAAGTGTTTTGTATAATTACATGTGTGTTGGCAACAATTTTTAGTGGTTGCAGCTGGGTGAGGTCTACAACTATGATTTAAGGGATATCAACTCCTTCAAAAGGTTCATCTGTGATAGAGGTAAGCTTCCATTCTCTACTTTCTATTAGTTTGTGTACATATTGTAAATATTTTCTTTCCATGAAGTGTGTTTGCACACCCTGCATTATCCTTACGGGAATGTATGCTCTTAGCTTTCATGCTTTTCTCCAAGTACAGTTGCACATGTTTTATTTTCTCTAAGGAGACCCAACTATTAAGGCTTTACCCTCATTAATCCATTCCCATTGGACCGATAAGGCCTCTAGATCCTATGATTAGTAGGAAATCGTCCTGCAAAATCCACCATTAATGTTGACATTTTATGCCCCCCTTTAATGTCCCATCATTGATAACCATTCTGAGAGATCTCCCATGGGCCATCTTGCATGTTTTTTCCTTGAAGTTTCCTAAGTTTTTCTAAGTCCCATATTTTTAGGGTTTCAAGTTGTCGCTTACTTGCTTACCTTGAATGCTTTCTCCATCACTCTTTCTCCTTCTTCTCTTCCTTCCCTTCTTTTCTTCTAAGTGTTTCAAGTTCATCCTTCAGCCTTACCCTTTACCCCTTATAAATCTCTCTCCTCTTCCATTTTCACCTTTCTCCTACTAGCCTTCAAGTGTCGTCCTTCACTCTTGCATCTTACCTTTTACCTTTAGAGGTAAGAGGTAAGTCTTCCTTCCAATTCTTGAAAAGTTGGATATTTTGGCTTTCAGTCATCAATTCCTTTAGAATTTCAAAGGGAGCATTATTTTGGTCTCTTTGATATTCATTCTCTCCTCGATGAGCTTCTTTATAATGTCAAAGGGACCATTCCTTTGGTCCTGACAATATTCGGTTGTCTCCTTGATGGTTTCTTTTCAAAATTTGACTAAGTGTTGAATGCTTTGAGCTTTGGGGGTAATGCTTCTCCCTTACCTCTAATTTTTGAAGGTAAGATTTATCTCTTACCCTCGATGTTTCCTTTCTTCTTCATGCTTTCTTCTTTCCTTCTTCCCAACATGAGGTAAGTTGTAAGCCTGACTCTCGACCTCTAACCGACCAAGCGTCAATTTCTGACAAATGCTTTTTCGGGGGTCTAGACCATTAAATTCAAATACTTGCAAAGGTGTTTTTTTGGGCCCGACACCCTGACCATCCTATGGATTGGATGTGTTTTCTGGAAAATGACATTAATGCTCAACCACTTTCTACCATCCAAATTTGATTTCTTGGGCTTCAAGTACAGCATTAAATGCATTCTCTGACTTCTACATGTGGATTTCATGGGTTCCCATGCTCATTCATTTCTCTTTGTTTATTTTCTTAGCGGATCTATGCCCTAGTTGCATAATTCATGGAATGGATCCATTATTGCACACATTGTTTGTTTTGCTAACCCTAGTTAGGGTTATGGTTTTACTTGTGCTTCTAAGTTATGTTTGATCTAGAAAGGCAAGAAATGTATTCATTTCAAGGGTTCTTTCTCTGGCTCCTTTGGGGTTTTGAATCTTCACCCCTAACTAGTTATCATTTGTCCTAACCTCCTATGTTTTGGGATCATAATGATTAATGCATTCTAGTATTAAGTTGGTACATTGAATGTCTATTGGGAATGTGGCAACTTGTAACAATCCACTCTCAATTAATTTTTGGGTAATGGGTGGTGGGTTATCTCTCCCAATTCTATCCCAAAATTTATCCTAACTTACATGCCCTAGCTTGGTATCCCCTATCTCTAGAATTATGCTAGTTAAGCTAGAGACATACTCATAACCATGGTATTTATATTTCATGGTGGCTGAAACCCTAATATGTACTCTTAGTTTGCAAAGAAAAATGAGAAAAACCTATGCCAACGCAATTCTCTTCCTTAGGGTATAATTGAACTATCTCTCAACAAATTATAGCTTAACCATGGAAAATAATACCTTTGAATGTGCTCAGAGTTCCAAGAATTACCACCTGCACAATTTCGCTCCTTCTGCTTCACTCTGATTATTCCTTCGATCACTACTGA
This sequence comes from Sequoia sempervirens, assembly GCA_007258455.2. Classification (NCBI taxonomy): domain Eukaryota; kingdom Viridiplantae; phylum Streptophyta; class Pinopsida; order Cupressales; family Cupressaceae; genus Sequoia; species Sequoia sempervirens. The sequence goes on from VDFB02000003.1 coordinate 676,740,193, forward strand.
AATGTACCTCACAAATAGCTCAATTCACTTTAAAACACCTATAGTTAAAGATAGGGAGTGGTGGGTAATTAATGACCCCTTATTAAGGTTGGCTCGTGTAAGATTTCCCATCTTCCTTTTGCTCCAGCTATTATTTGAATATTTGAAATGAAATAGCTAGAGGAAAACCTTTCAGAAAAATTAGTGGTTTTGACAACCTTGTTGGGGGTTGATAGAGGTTTTAAAAGTTTTATATAGGGTTTTGAAATTCCATATCTTCAACAAAATCTTCTCTATATTTCTCTTTGGAACAAAATTCTTCAAAACTAGCCCTCCTTCAGGAGAAATCATCATTCTAACAACCTCACCAAAAGTCAATAAAGGTTTCAAAACTTCCATAGAACTCTGAAATCAATCTAACTTTAGTATTGTTAGTACTTTTGAAAGTTGTAACAAGTGCTTCGAGTCTTGAAACTATGCTAAAATATTATGATAGACTGACTTCGAAGGTGAACTTGGACTTAAATTTTAAAGTGTTAGGCGGAGATAAGGTTGTGACAACCTAAACAAGGCCTAACAAGGTTTTGGAAACTAAAGGAAAGATCAAAATTTTTAACTTAGACAAAATTTGTATAGGTGGACACATTTTTTTAAGTGTCAAAAACTATGGTAACAATGGATCTTCCTAGGGATGAGAACTTTAAGGATGAAGCAAAGAACCCAAGAACCACAATATTAGACCAATGCTTTATATTTATTTGGAGGTAGATTCAAAATCCACAAGAAAAAACATAAGATAGACCAAGGACTTTCAAAATGACTAGAGAAAAGGAACACACCAAAATGAGAAAAAAAACTCTTAGACTAAAAAACATATACAAGGCGACTTGCATGGGTACTCATATCTGGTATAATTTAAGATCTTGGCCATTGTAAGGAATAGGAAATAGAGTGTCATCAAGATAATACAATTTGAAGGTGTTTGGGCCACTTTCTTGAGTCACCTTGAATGGACCCTTCTAGAGAGAGTCAAACTTCTTGTGCGCGCCTTTGGATACTCTTCTCTTGTCCCAAAGTAATACCAAATCTCCCATCATGAATCTCATGGGTCTTTATTTTCTATCGAAGATATTATTTACCCTATCTTGATGCATCATGATATTTTCAACCATATCATCCCTTTTCTCTTTGATCCTAGAGAGATGCACAATCCTCTTCTCTAGAGAATCTCAAAATTCTTGATCTTCTATCATAGTTTGTAATTTGTTGGTAGAAAACTCTAGTGGTAGGGATAAATAATTACTAATACCATACACTAACTCAAAAGGAGACATACCTATGGCCTTTTTATGCATTATCCTATATTCCCATAGTGTTTCGAAAAGCTTCTTATGCCAATTCTTTTAATTTTCATCTACTAGCTTCTTCATGATGTTGATTAGGTTCTTGTTGCTATATTTTGCTTGCTCTTTCCCTTGAGGATAATAATCTATAGAGTGATACAAGGAAATCCCATGTTCATAACAGAAAAATGATATATCACTAGAGGAGAAACTAGTAGCATTGCCTGTAACTAATTTCTAGGTCACCCCGAGTCTCACCAAAATGTTTTCTTTAATGAAATCACAAACTACCTTTGAAGTTGTATATTTTATAGGGGTGGCTTCCACCCATTTAGTGAAGTATTATGTGGTAGTAAGAATGTAAGCATGCCCAATGCTATACTAAGGACTTATAGGCCCTATAAAATCTAATTCCCATTGCTGAAAAGGTTCATCTATCACTGGTCTCAAAGGTAATGCTACCAATTGAGGCCTTCTTATGAACTATTTGCACTTTTCACAATTTTCCACCCTATAGTATGTGTCTTTGAACATCCCAGGAAAATAATAACAATGTCTCATAATCTTAAAGGCAGTCATGGAGGAAGATAAATTTCCTCCACAATCTTCATTATGAAATGTTTCTAACAACCTTTCCTATTGATCCTTTTCCACACATTTTAGGAACGTGCCATCCAACCCTCTTTTGTACAAGGTGTCTTCCCAAACAACATACTTAGTTTCCTTCCACTTAATATTCCTCTTCTATTTGGGGCACAAACTTGATTAGCAAATTCTCCATATGTGAGATAATATGCAACATTGGAAAACCACTCATCTTGGAGACTGACCAACAACACCATGGGGAGGTCTTCTTCATCAAGTTTCTTCTCTATCATCAATTTGCATAAAATTATTCCCTGACCAACTTAGTGGGTTTAATTCCTAGATCATATTCTTATAATTTATCTATCCATCCACCTCTTCTATTACATTTTATGTTTCGCTAGGTTCAAGTACACTCTTGACTATAGGGTCAGGAACATAAACAAATGAAAGAGAATATAGTATGTAGAATCAAAATTATTTAACTACTTTCACCACAAAAAAGGCATGTTTCTTAATCTATGAATAGTTTAACTCATGCCTTTTTCAGAATGAAACTCATGAAATAAATTAGTGCTTAGACACCCTGATCATTGTTTTGTAGGAGGATGGCTCACATTGTGTGTTCAGAAGAATAGCAATAAATGATGAAATCCTTATTAAATTCAAGATGTTCTGATGTAGGACCATCCAAGGTGTAAATGAAATCTTGTGTCACCAAAAATATTTAAATTTTACTTTGTTGATTTTAATAAAGTCTTAGGTGATAGGAAAATAATAATTTCATTTTCAACAATGTATTTTCCCTTTTGTGTGAAAAATGTGAATGTAAATCCAATGGGGAAAAGGTCTCAAAAATTCGATAAAAGTATCTTGTAAGGGAATATTCCTTTTGGGTGACCCACTTTTGGAGGAGGTCAAAGAGTCATATTTGCATGTACATGTGTCATATGTTTTCATAAAGTGGGCTACCAAAAGAATATTGCATGTTCCTTGCATGTCTTTGCATGCAACAATTGTAATGACAAGTTGTAAGGAATATGTAAGAGGTGTAAGTTATCATAGCATCTCAAATTTTATTGGTCATGAGTTTAGGCACCCAAGAGAAGGTCAACATGCATTGGACCTCATTTCTTATTGCATATTTTGTAAATCCCAAGGTTGGGTGTACTTTCCTCAAGGTGGTTTTCAGCTGATGGTTTTGGAAACCAAGAGTTGTTTTCTCCTTCCACTTTCTCTATTAATTCATGCCTTTTCATTTTGAGAAAGGGGGCTAGAGAAGTGAAGTTTATATACCCAGATGCTACCAAAAATTTTCCAGATTGTTGAAGACTCATTTTTTGTAGGTGTTGCATGTAGGATTGAAGAGGAGCTCATGAGCTTCATTTTGATGTAATCTTTTGCATGTTTGAATAAAATATAAGTTGCAGATTTATCTTCCAAATTTATGTACTTTTATGTATTTGAAGCCTTCTTGTAATGTATGTTGTGAGGTTTTTGTAATCATATTTGAAAGGGAGAGTCTCCCTTTTCATCAATGGTATCAGAGCAGGTCATCTTGAGCTTGTAAACAGAGCGCCAAAGAGAAGCAGTTTGTAGCAAGACCTGTGAGTTGTGTGTGAAGATTAAAATGCCTCCAAGAGTTTCCAAACATGGTATAGGTAGAGGCAGAGGTGGTGGAGGAAGAGACCCTCCTATAGATGAAATTAGAGCCCTCAGAAGGCAATTAGAAACTTTGTAGGAAGAGATTTGTAGAAGAGAAGTGCATAGAGAAAGAGATGATAGTGAAGATGAAATTGAAGAGGAATTGGAAGAGGAAGAATGGGAACAAATGGATCCTAGAGAAGTTAGATTGTTGAAATAAATATCAAACATTGGAAAGAAACCAAAAATGGAGGTTTTGACCTTTAATGTAAGTTTAAATCCAAAATATTTTTTCGAGTTTGAAGAGATTGAAGACCCTCATAGAGTGAGGTATGCAAAAAAAAGCTAAAAGGCCATGCAAGCATTTGGTGGAAAGAAATCTACTTGAAAGAGGAAGAAAAGGGAAAGAAAAAATTTCCATATGGGATAGAATGGTGGCAAAAATGAAGAGACAATTCATCCTAGTAGATTATGAATTGGAGTTGCTCAAAAAGATGTAGAGCTTGAGACAAGGAATGAGGATGGTGAAAGAATAAATGGAAGAATTTCACAAGGTCCTAATTTGAACGAGACATTCTGAAGCAAATAAGGAGAAGGTATCTCATTACATTAATGGGCTAAAACCTAGCATTCAAGAAGAGTTGTAATTGGTGAGAATGACCACCATCGAGGATGCTTATCAATTTTCATTGAAAGTTAAAGAAAGACTAAACAGAAAATTTGAGAGTAAACAAAGAGGAAGAGGTCATGGTGGAAGAAATAGAGGAAGAATTTATGATGGAAATAAGAAAAATAAAAAATTTGAAGACCAAGGCAGCAGCAAAAATCATAAATCAAAAAATTATTACCCTCCCAGAGATCAAAATCCAAGAGGTAGAGGATTCATAAGAGTTGGCTTTCACGGAACCTATTTTTGATGTAGAGAAGAGGGACATAGAGCATATGACTACCCTCATAATCAAGAAAGGACCAATAGAAGACTTAAAAATAAGAATAGAACAACAAACATCAATGAGGAGGATGCACACTCATTGCATTCAGAAGAAGCGGAAGAAGTTGAAGCCCTGATGACAAGAAGAGCATTGTGGAATGAGGAAGATGAACCAATTCAAAGAAAGAGACTATTCGAGACAAGATGAAAATGTGAAGGAAAATATTGAAATCTCATCATAGATAGTGGAAGCATGAATAACTTGGTATCCAAAGAAATGGTGAGAAAATTAAAGCTAGAGAGGAGAAAGCACCTGAAACTATACTGAATATTGTGGATACAAGATAATCAAAAGCTCTTGATCAACGAGCAATATTTGGTAAAATTTAAAATAGGAGGTTATTTTGATTAAATATTGTGTGACATAATTCCTATCGATGCATGTCATATTTTGTTAGGAAGGCCTTGTAAATATGATAGGAAAGAAATGCATGATGGTTGTGCTAATACATATACCATAACTAAGGATGGTGTGAAATATAAATTGAAACCTTTGAAAGAAGATTTGGTTCAAGTTTGTGGTAATGCAAGATTTTTTTAGTGGATGCAAGAAAATTCCTAGATGGAATGAGACATGAAATTTTTTTCTTTTATTTGATTCCTAAGTCTAGCTATGAAAATGTGGAAGATGTTCCAATGGAGGTTACAAATTTTTTGCAAGAGTTTCAAGGGATTGTTTCTGACAATGCACCTGAGGGGCTGCCACCTGTGAGGAAGATAAGTCATCAAATTGATCTAATACCAGGAGAAAATTTTCCTAATAAATCATCCCATATAATTCCTCCAAACGAGAGTGAAGATTTGAACAAGAAAGTTCAAGAATTGTTGCAAAAAGGCTTAATTCAGGAGAGCCTAAGCCCATGTGCAATGTCTATTGTTTTGGCACCAAAGAAAGGAGGAGAATGGAGGGTGTGCACGAATTCAAGGGATATCAACAATATTACCATCAAATACATATTTCCACTACCAAGAATGGATGATATCATGGATTGTTTGAGTGGGGCTAAATACTTCACTAAGATTGACTTGAAGAGCGGTTATCATCAAATACGAATCTGAGAAGGTGATGAGTGGAAAACAGCTTTCAAGACCAAGGAAGGTTTGTATGAATGGTTGGTCATGCTTTTTGGACTAACCAATGCTCCTAGTACATTTATGAGATTGATGAATAAGGTATTGAAAGAGTTTTTGGGCAGATTTTTTATTGTTTATCTAGATGATATGTTGATCTTTAGTAAGACACTAGAGGAACATTTGTTGCATATCAGATTTTTTTTTTAAAATTGAGGGAAGAAAAGTTGCTCATTAACTTGAAAATTTTCAGCTTTATAAAGAGGGAATTGGTATACTTGGGTTTCATTGTTTTAGGAGAAGGTCTCAAGATGGACCCAGAAAAGGTGAGAGCTATTTTAGAATGGCCTACACCTAGAAGTGCTATCGAGGTGAGATCATTTCATGGTTTCGAAATTTTTTTATAGAAAATTTATTAGAGGTTTCAGTAGTATTTGTGCACAAATAACTGAGACCATGAGAGTAGATAAAAGAGATATCAGACGGATTATAGGAGCAGCAATAATTTTTGATTTGTTGAAAGCTAAAGTGATAGAGCAACCTATTTTAGCACTTCTAGATTTTAACAAGGTATTCCAAGTTGATTGTGATGCAAGTGGAAATGTGATTGGAGTTTTCCTAATTCAAAAAGGTAAACCCATTTCTTAATTTAGTGATAATTTAAATGATGCATTTAAAAGAAAATATTCAGTGTATGATTAGGAATTTTATGCTATTGTGCAAGCATTGAAAAAGTGGAGACACTATCTTTTACCTAAGGAGTTTTTTTTATTTATTGATCATCAAGAACTTCAGTATCTGAGTATTCAAGGGAAGTTAAATCAGAGGCATATGAAATGGGTAGAGTTCTTTCATATCTATACTTTTATTTTGAAACATAGGAGTGAGAAGTCTAACAGGGTTGCAAATGCATTGAGTAGAAGGTAGGGTTTACTGATTGAAATGTAGGTTGAGGTTGTTGGATTCAATGAGTTGAAGGAGTTATATGAGGAGGATCCATATTTTGGAGAGGCTTGGAAGGCTTGCAAAGATCCTATTTCTGGTGATAGAACCAAGTGGTTGTATTATTTAATCCAAGATGGTATGTTGTTCAAAGGTAATAAGTTGTGTATTCCTAGAACTTTAATGAGAGTAAATTTGATCACGGAAAACATAGCGTAGGACTTGCAGGACATTTCGGTTTTGATAAAACCATAGCACTTGTTGGAGAGAAATATTATTGGCCTCAATTGTAGAAAGATATGAGAAAATTTGTGCAAGGTTGTAGGATTTGTCAGGTAGAAAAAGGGACTAGTCAAAACACAAGTTTATATTAGCCACTACCAATACTTGAGAGGCCATGGGAGGAGATTAGTATGGATTTTGTTTTGGGTTTTCCAAGGACCCAAAGGGGACATGATTCAATATTTTTTGTAGTGTATATATGTTCCAAGATGGCTCATTTTATTCCATGTAAGAAGACTAATGATGTTGTCAATGTTGCAGAATTGTTTTTCAAGGAAATAGTGAGATTACATGGTCTTCCGAAGAGCATTGTTTCCAATAGAGATACAAATTTTGTGGGGTAATTTTGGAGGACCTTATGGAAGAATTTGAAAACTGATTTGAAGTTTTTTCAACCCACCATCCACAAATAGATGGTCAAACAAAGGTGGTAAATAGAAGCTTGGGTAATTTTCTAAGATGCATAGTTGGAGAAAAACCAAAAGGGTGGGATTTGATTCTACCTCAAGCAGAATTTGCATATAACAACTCGGTGAATAGAAGTACAGGTAAAACACCTTTCCAAATTATTTATGGAAGCATCCCAAGAGTTGTTTTAGATCTTAAAAATATTGATAATGTTGACAAGAAGAGTGCAGAAGCAAAGGACTTTGCTAAACACATAAAGAGCATACATGAGGAGGTATGAAATCACATCAAAAAAATGAACTTTAAGTACAAGTCCAAGGCTGATTTGAAGAGGAGAAATAAGGAGTTTTAGGTTGGTGATGAGGTAATGGTACACTTGAGAAAAGAAATATTTCCAGTTGGTATCTCTAACAAGTTAAAAATGAAGTTTGGGCCTTGTCGAATTGTGAGTAGCCATGATTCAGGTAATGCATATGAAGTAGAGTTTCCTAGTGGACTTAATATTTCACCTATCTTTAATATTTCTAATGTAACAAAGTTTCATGAAGCTGAAAATGATGAAGGTGCAATAGGTGAAACAATTCATATACCAGTACCTACTTCAAAAGAGGGGAAAATAGAGGCAATTTTAGACAGTACGGTGAGTAGGAGTACAAGGCACAAACAATACTTTGAGTACTTGGTCAAATGGTTCGGGAGGCCTATTGAGGACTCATCTTTTTTTTCATAATCTAAAGTTGAATGTCTTGGTTACCCTCTTGAGAAGTGATAGGGTCACTTTTCTTCTACCCTAGGTATCTAATGCAGGAGCATCCAAGGTGTAAAGGCAATCTTGTATCACCAAAAATATTTTATTTTTTCTTTGTTGATTTTAATAAAGTATTAGGTGATAGGAAAATAATAATTTCATTTGCAACAATGTATTTTCCATTTTGTGTGAAAATTTGAATGTAAATCCAATGGGGAAAAGGTCTCGATAATTCAGTAAAAGTATCTTGTAAGGGAATATTCTTTTTGCATGTCCCACTTTTGGAGGAGGTCAAAGAGTCATATTTGCATGTACATGTGTCATATGTTGTCATAAATTGGGATGCCAACAAAATATTTCATGTTTCTTACATGTCTTTGCATGCAACAACTGTAATGGTAGGTTGTAAGGAATCTGTAATAGGTGTAAGTTGTCATAGCATCTCAAATTTGATTGGTCATGAGTTTAGATTCCTAAGAGAAGGTCATCATGCATTAGACCTTATTTCTTATTGCAGATTTTTTAACTCCCAAGGTTGGGTGTACTTTCCTCAAGGTGATTTCCAGCTGATGGTTTTGGAAACCAAGAGCTAATTTCTCCTTCCATTTTCTCTATTAATTCATGCCTTTTCATTTTGAGAAGGGACCTTGGAGAAGTGAAGTTTACATACCCAAATGCTACAAAAAAAATTATAGATTGTTGAAGACTCATTTGTTGTAGGTGTTGCATGTAGGATGGAAGAGGAGCCCATGAGCTTCATTTTTATGTAATATTTTGCATGTTTGAATAAAATATAAGTTGCAGATTTCTATTCCAAATTTATGTACTTTTATGTATTTCTAGCCTTCTTATAATGTGTGTTGTGAGGTTTTTGTAATCATATTTGAAAGGGAGAGTCACCCTTTTCATCATGTACTAACACTAGTACATGGGAAATAGCTTCATTAATGTCTTTGAATGCATTCTTTCCAGATTCATTCCACTTGAAGCCCTGTTGAACTCATTCATCATATCCACTATGTGCTTGGTGATCTCTAAGAAATCAGGTATGAACTTCCTCAAGAAATTGGCTTGTCCAAAGAAGTTTTTGAATCATGTTCTATTAGATGGAAAACTTGGTTGCAATATTGCCTTAACCCTTTTAGGATCAAATCTAATTCCCTCTTTCGATATAATGTGCCCCAATAGCTTACCTTCAATGACTCCAAAGACTGACTTCTTAGGGTTTAAGGAAATACCATGATCCTTACACCTTTGTAGAATTATTTCCAAATCCCTAAAATGATCTTCTCTCCCCTTAGAAAAAAAAAATCAAGTCATTTAAATAGATAACATTTATTTTTCTCTTGAGGTCACTTAAGGAGAGGTCCATAGCCCTTTGAAAGGTAGCACCAGCATTAATCAGCCCAAAAGGCAAGAGATTGTAAGAAAATGTTGCCCATGGGATGGTGAATGTTGTCTTACGTTGATCTTCCTCTGCAACACTAATTTTATTATACCCTGAGAATCCATTGAACATAGACATCATCTCTAACCCTACCACTGTTTGGAGAATATGATCCATCATAGGTAGTGGGTAGTTATCTTTCAAAGATGCCTGATTGAGTTTGCAAAAATCCACATAGATTCTTATCTCCCTATTCTTCTTTCAAACTAGGACTATGTTGGTAATCCAAGTTGAGTGGTGAATAGGGTATATGATCCTAGCTTTCAAAATCTTATCAATCTCCTTGAAAATTGTATCAGTGACTTTGGGTTTGTAAGTCCTTTGTTTCTGCCTAAAGGGAATCATACCTTATTTTAATGGTATGTGGTGTTGAAGCTTCCCATCCATGAAATTTTTGAAGTCATCATAGCACAAAGAAAATTCTTCCTTATATTTAATTAACAATGCTACCAACTTCTCTTTCTCTTCGGGTGTGCAACACTTTCTTATGTATACCAACTTTAGGGACTCAGAACTTCTAATGTTCACTACTTCATATTCCCCTAAGCTATTTATAGACTCACTCATTTTATTTTTTATCACTCTATCATGATGATGGAATAAATCTTCCAAAGATAGCAAACCTCTGGGAATCTTGTTTTCCTTTAATTGAAAAATAACATCCTCCAAATCTTGCACATCATTTAGGAAAAATTCTTTGCATCCATCAACACTACCCTAAAAAATGTATATATGAGGAAACATTTCAGAATTTTTGAGGAAGGCATGGATTTTTTTGTCATTTTAAACACCTACCAATGATAAAAATGGTTAGGACCACTTTGTCTATATATCATCTTGATTCTATATGAGTCATTCTTAAAATCAAGATGAGGCAGCAAGAAGGAGGCAGATACAATTAACGAATTAGCTATGGATTTTAGCTCTCTAGGTATAGCTTCTATGGAGAAAGCATAAAACTACTCAATACAATCACATACCTTGTTCCATTAATTCCTCAATCTCTAATTTTTAATAGTGAAAATATTGTGTACCTATTTAACTATTAATTCAGCATCACCCAAGGCTTTTACCATCTTAATCCCCTTTTCTCTTGCTACAGATAGCCTTAACAACAAAGCTTCATATTTTGTAATATTGTTAGTATGTTCAAATTCTAGCTTATAAGAGAAAGGTAATGTCTCTCCAATGAAATAAATCAGAACTACACCTGCCCCTCATCTTGCGCTATAATAGCTCCCATCAAACTCCATAATTTAGAAGATATATTTGGGACAAGAATTTTTTTTATCTAAATCAAAGAAAAGCATGTAATTCCCAAATTTTGATTCCTCCAATAGGATTTGTGATCTAGGATATTCTGACTTCAGTACTATGAATTTATCCTTTGGTTTAGGATTCAAACATATTTTCTTAAACCTCCTATAAGAATAGCAGCATGATACCAATCCATCCATATCTGGCCTCCTGAATCTTTACAAAAAATATTGCTTAAAAGCATAACATAACTAGCAAGGATGTCTACCATGAATATTGTTAATTTAATCATCTTTCTAGGATGAGCTACAAGAGAAACCTGAGCATCTTCAATTTTTCCCACCAAAGGAACCTCTTTCGACTCCATGGAGTAGCACTTCCCAAATGTCTTTGTCAAATTCAACCCCAAAGCATGAGCTACCTTTGCAAGCATAACATTATCAAAGGCTCTAGAATTAATAATACAACTGATCAACCTATATTCATTAATGAATAAAATACATAAAAAATAATTAGGTTTACCCCCAAGATCACTAGATGTAAGGCTCTTATTAATTGAGGACAAGTTGGGTGAAGGTTCTTCGGCATTAATCATTTGATCATCTAAAGCCGCATGAGATTGAGTTTTCAAACTTCACATATTTTACTAATCTATCTAATTCTTAAGGATTCATCTTCAAGTATTATTCCTATGATATTTGTACCTTTGAGTTCTTATAGAAGTCTATTATATCAAAAGAATTAATAGGATTTTCAATAGATAAAGAATCATAATACTTTGAAGTATTCTCAAGTGCTCTTTGATGTACATGAGATGAGTTTCCATTCTTAGATGTGGCATTAGATTTACTTAGTAATAACTTGGGAGTATTATGAATACCTTTTTAATTTTTGTTTTGTTGTCTTCGAGTTAGATTTGCATAAGCAAATTCATCCAAGGTAGTGTAAATATCTCCACCCCTTTCATCATTAGGTTCAAATTTAAAGAATCCAATAATAGAGTCACCACACTGACTTGAGGCATCTTCTTCATCAATGACTTATTCAATTACCTCTTTCATCATATTTATTTGCATAATTCTATTCATTTTTGGACAATTTATTCCATCATGGTTAGTGATAAGATGAAAGGTGCAGTACATTTTTTTCTTATCCCATCCTAGAGGTGCTTCAATTTCTAGTCTCTACTAAGCAAGAGGAAGAGGCAAGGTTTTATTATTTGATGGGAAATTCCCTTTTCTTGATATATCCTAGTATGGTTGGGAACCCTTAGGCATCTACCTTTTTAAATAAATTATGTCATTAGCAAGTCTTTGGATCATGGGATCTGAAGAAGTGAAGGCTTGTGACTTACTAGAGTGCAAATCTCTTTTTCCATTTACCCGACATGATCAGGTCATCTTGCAATTCAATATCCATGGCTTGTGTCGCATCTAAAGTAGCCACTCGTGCTCTGCTTAAGTGGAAACTAATATCTAGAGGTTTGTACTAATGAAAAAGCACTTCTAGTTTTTTGGTGTATGCCTCTTTGCAGTGTCAATCTTATTTACCATTTTATTAAATTTATTCACAAATTCCCTCATGGGTTTATTAACTTCTTTCTTAAGGTGAGTTAACTGTGTTAGTACAGTGTTCTCATCTTTTACACTTTTAATTATTTTTGAAATTGTGTTCCTATGCCATCCTAGTTGTTAATAGAAGAATTAGGTAAGTGGTAAAACTATTTTGCAATAGCCTCAATGAGTGATTCCATAAACAATCTAATGACCACCTCCTCAAGTTGTATGCTAAGTACCCCATAAGTGGCATAGAAGGCATTTATATACTTTTTGGTAGAAACTTCTCATCTCCTTTAAACTTGGGGAGATTATTGTGAGAACCTTTAGGTAATTCATGTAATAGGACACCCAAGGCTAAAGGACCACTAGCCCCTCCCCATGGAACTGGTGGTGGTGGATTGGCCATATTTCGAGTAAAATTGATAACTAGGGGAAATACAATCTCATGTAAAACTAAATCTTGAAAAGTAGAGGAGCAGGGAGTTGGCATGGTTGGAAAAGAAGGTCTACTTCTAGATATAACCCTTCTATTAGGAAGAGCAGAGATAGAAAATTACCTTCTTGTAAGGCTTCGAAGATTGAGTCAATAATTTCTCTTCTTCTATCCCCTCTGGTATATATCTTCTAGAATCTAGGATGACTTTTGAATTATTCGACAAAGCATGGATAAGGTCACTTTAAACTATCTTTGTTCAATCCCCAGTGGAGTCACCAAAAATTTGTTGGTTAACAGATTAGCACCTTAAGATTTATCTTATAAATTCGACTCTTTACCCAAAATAAATGTAATTGATTTCCAACAATTGAGATAATCATTTCTATAGGAAAAAATTACTTTATAAATTTTAAAGAGGTATAGAACCTTCTAATATTTTTTAAAAAAACCTAAAAAACTATAAATTTAAATGACAATATTATTTTAACCTGAAAGCACAAAAAGCATATAAATCCAACACCATAAAGCTTTCTAATATTGAATGCAACAGAATGGAAATAATCACAACCACTAGTACAAAGGCCAACAGGCAAGGAATAACATATGAATAAATATTGTTCAATTCAATATAACTTCAGAAAAGAATCCAATCATTAAGATGAAAGAGTCATACATTTGCACATAAATCATATAACTAAAAGAATATTTTAAACACATAGATTTAAAAAGATTCTTTTCATCCTAATGATAAACTAAACGCACACAGATGTATAGAAGCATTCAATCATGTAATGTTATATTGAAATTGAAGTATCAAATTTCAAAGTTGCTAAGAGAGAGTTTTGGTTCATCTTAATTGCACATATATCAAGCAGATACATAACCGCTTCTTTATAAAATAAATATCCAATGATTATTTAAGTCTTTTCAACTAACATAAAGTTTATAAAGCAATTGAAAAGTCACTAGGGTGGCACTTTGCTTGCTATCCTCTTGGTTTATTGGGTTGCTAATGTGGCACTCCTCACTCGGAAAGTGTAGAAATATTTCATGATAGTTGGCATCTCCTCCTATTGGAGGATGATTAGGTTCCTATTCTTTAGCTTCCACAAACAGCTATGTTCCCTTTTCCCATAAGTTTCCTTGTATAAGTGATTGTGAGTCCAACCATCTAAAACAGGATCAAACAAATCCCACTATATCTTCTAAGACTTTTGTTATTGAATGGTCATTTATCAGAGATACTATCGACCATTCTTTTAAAATTTCCCTTTTGGGTCTCTTCATCCTCATATTCATTGTTGTCTTCCCTCATAAGTTGCAAACCAAGTTTGAAGAAGTCCTTTTGGATCTCATCTTTGATCACATTGCATTCCATCAGGACTTTTCCAAATTCTTGTATGCTCTACTTAACGACAAAGAGTTTCCACTCAACACTCTCTTTCCACATAGCACAACAATTGTCTATAATATTTGGGAGGATTTTCTCACTGACCAACCTTTCAGGGCCTAATTCCACCATCCCTTTAAGATCGCCAATAGTATTCATCCACACTATTTCTTCGAGATTGGTCAAGGAAATATCTTTCTCCACCTCTACCTTCAGAGAATTAATATTTTTCCATACTTTCTTCATGACCGAGATGAAATGGTTTCCTTTATTCATGATATCCATGGCTCATTCTTCTGTAGATTTACCAAAAGTCTTGTAATTTTGTACTTTACTCACTACCTCCTTCCAAATAGATGATGATAGATCAAAAACAACTTCAGTTTGAGCAGTTGGTTGTGGAGCAATGTCAAATAGAGACTTCAGGCATTTAGTTAGAACTTTAACTTGACTCATTTAGCTTGTATTTACCTTTATTGTCCTTAGCTATTTGTTCCACCAATCTAGTTGTTATTTGGAAGTAATGCACATCCCTATCCCTAGTAGAAGGCCCCAAGTTCACTCTAGTGACATTAAGATCATTGGTAGTGGACTGGCCTACCTCTTTTTGCATAGAAGGATGAGATACCTCTACACATATGTTCCCAATATTATCATCTTCTAACATTCTAGATATAGTCTTCAACCTCTTGGGCTTAGGAGTCCTCTAAATCAACTGACATACAAGGTATTTCTCTAGGAGGATCATCTGAACAATTTTCCTTTTCCTTGATAATTTCTTCTCAAGCCAAGAAGAGGTGGAAAATGTGGTAGCTAACTTAGAACTAGATGAGCCAAATAACATTCTTCTCAGAGGAGGAGTAACAAATTTCTCATGTTCTGGAGAGGAGGGAGGAGTAGGGCCTACCCTAAATGAAACATGTGTGTCCCTACCAAGAGAAGATTTAGGAGAAGAAGAAGCACTTCCCTAAGGTGAGGAAGTAGAGAGATTGATTGTTTCTTCTTCAGTTTTAACTTAGACAAAATTTGTATAGGTGGTCA
Source organism: Sequoia sempervirens (assembly GCA_007258455.2). Classification (NCBI taxonomy): domain Eukaryota; kingdom Viridiplantae; phylum Streptophyta; class Pinopsida; order Cupressales; family Cupressaceae; genus Sequoia; species Sequoia sempervirens. Next base: position 676,755,316 of record VDFB02000003.1, read on the forward strand.
TGGTTTTTAAATAAGGAGAGTCAAAAACTATATAGGTGGTCATGGTTTTTAAATAGGGAGAGTCAAAAACTATAGTAACAATAGCTCTAACAATAGGAGGTCAAATAGGTACTTGAATCAAAATTTATGGCTTCTAGAAGTTGTATTATTTTAAATATTTAAGTTTTAAATACATGTAAAAGCAAAGTGGAAGGCAACAAATTTAAAAACAAAATGTGGATGAAAAGAGAAGATCTCCAACAATGTGATGTTTTATTTTTTTCCAAATTTATAATAGGTGTCTTATTTTTTCAAAAGGGATCTATATATTGTAAAGGCTTTTTCATTTGTAAGGGTTGGGTGATTTTGGAGAGAAAAGGCTTGTGAAGAGAAATTCTATAAAAAATTGTAATTTTTTTCTTAAGGATAATAATGATATGAATTTTATTGGCATGTGTTGTAATAATAATTTAACTCTATTGAAATTGAGATGATTAAAAATTGGCATTCATATTGTCTCATTTACCACATTATTTAACTCTTGAAGAGAAGTGCATTTTTAAAGAAATTTAGAAATCTAATGGAAGGTTCGTTTGTTTAGTTTGCATACCTTCAAGGAGGGTAATAAGTCTTTCTAAATAGTAAGTGGGGTTAAAATATTAATAAGGGATTACTAAGTAGAATATGGGTAGCAATTCATTGGGTTTTATGTCATTGTAAGGCACTAGCATTTCAATAGTTAAATCTTGAAGTTGTTCTATTTAGGAGTTCAAATTATTATAAAGCAATAATATTCTATTGATTTACCACATAATTGATTTTTTTAGGATAGAATATGTTTGCAACTATCAAACTTTGTAATCATAAGGAACATGCACCAATCTTTTTAATGTCCCTATCCACTAAAATATTTAGAATGAAGAATCACACTTAAGTGTTACATGTTAGTAGTTTAGGTGTTATATTCATATCCAAGTATTGAGGGTAATAGGAAAGTTGATATTGTGAAAACATTTTTAAATCCTTACTTATATGCATGAACAAATTATTTACTATTCATTGTGATAATCTCATTTTTTATAAAAAATTCAATATTGTTTAAGATTTAAACATCTAAATCTTGTATAGCACATGAGAGATATATTCATCTCTAATTTATTGGCCCATTTTATCAGTGACCTAGAATGCAAAAATTTATAACTTATTAAAAATTATTGATAGTAGATTGGAGAACCAACAATACTCAAATGATTTTCATATTGAAAATTGAAGTTCAAATTCACTTAAAATGACATCGAAATAAGATTCTGAAATCCATTTTGAATTCCCTTAAAATGATGTCAGTCATTAAACTTCTTCCACATGAAACATAAAATTAACAGTCTTCAATTTATTTTTATTAATGTTGGCTTTTTTGAATTAAAGGGAAGCCATAGATGTGGACAGCTAAAAGACAATGAAATTTTACAATCGTCAACAAACTTTTATTTCACAGGAAACATTAGTTTGAAACAAGAAACTATCCACAGTGATCAGTCATTCAACTTGATCTGATTGGCCGGGCGTTACACAAATTGCCTTACAATAAACTATCTTTTCAAAGATTGTATTTTTTTTTCTTTCATTTTCAAATAAGCATATTTTGAATGTATATGAGTAGTCAGGCACATCACTTGAGCTTATGTTTTGAAATTAAGATGGATCATTTTGAGAAGACAAATGGGTTATCCATTCTCAACTATGAGCAAATAATAACAGATTAAAACTAAATCTGTTGCCACTGAGAAGTTTCAGAATAATTTGTATCCCTACGTACATACTGAATGATTACTAAATGGAATGATTAAACTATAGAAGGTAACTTAACCGTTCGTTTAAGTGGCCAATCTCAATACACATTTCATGGCAGAAACTGAGTTTGATATGATATGACGTCGTTCACTTGTTTGAATAGTTCCTCCTGAAACATTTATCAGCATCGAGGTGGGTATTTTCTGAATTTCCAAACGAATGACATGGGAGAATATGATTACATATCTGAAAAGTTGAGAATCAAAAAGATAGAAAACATGGAAGCCAGTTTATTCAATAAAGTTGACAGTGAATGATCAACTTTATCACTGAATCCTCTGAAGCATATATTATTTGTCTACAGTCTGTAAAGAAATCAAAATAGTAATATATCATTTTTGTGGGGTATTTATCAAAGTTAATGAGATTATAATTGGGGGACATTTTGTTCTCTTAAAAAGAATTGATTCTGGATTTCAGATGATCAAACTAACAGTTTATAGTTGTGTATTTTGGGAGTGATTATAAAGATGCTACAAAGTTTTTTTTTTTTTTTTAATGTTCGAAAGTTTCTTACTTTTAATCTGATTATTAAAATAATTAAAATTTTAGATTGTTATATGAAAAATATTCATCATTGTTAAATATTTGATAGGTTGAAAATTGAATGATGAAAGTGGAAGAGAAAGAATAAAAGGGTAAAGATGGGGCTATAAAAAAGATACAAATATAAGTGAAGGAGATCTTGGAAGCAATAATACCTAGTAAAATCTACCCTACACAAGGGTTTTTGAGTGCACATTGGTTGAGGTCCCAAGGAAAATATAGGGCTTTACAAAGATGGTAATAATCATCACTCAAATGAAGGTATATTTGATCTTACTGCTGTGAAGGTGGCTGGGCCTAAGTGCCAAGAAATTTATCAAGGATGTAAAAATACCACCAACCCATTTCACATTTGTGGGGCCTTTTTTGTAAATTCACTTTGTTATAAGAGGATCACTGATATCTTCCTACCCTTATCGTCATTCCTTCAAGTGTCTCATCTTAATTTGGTGTTTACAAGGTAGACAAATCAAAGTGATACCCTTTCATAAAATCACATTTATGCAAGCACTTAGAAACACCTAGAAGTGACCAAGGAGTCTATGAATTATACCCTCTAGAAGTGACCAAGGAGTCTATGAATTATACCCTCTTGGGAGATATCTCAATTTTGCTTTCCCCCTTCTTTGCAAAACTCTGTGTTTTTGAAACGTAGAAAAAGGTGATCATAGGCCCTTCATGCAAAGAACTTAGGATTCAATGGTGCCTTTTCCTAACTTTCATTGAGATGAAGATCACAAGGTGAAATAATTGACTTGCATCCTTGAAGGTGAGCCAATCAAACCTAGATGCACATCTATTGGGGGGTGGAAGTGGATTTGGAAATATTTTAGAATGATTAACTTAATGATCCTATATGCCCTAGTATTAAAAATGCAAGATCCCAAAAACTGGCAAACAGAAATAATAGTTTACCAGTGGATTTGGGAAGTGGAGAGGACAACAAACCTACTCAGAAAAAATTGGTTTTTATGTGCCTAAAAGGACTCATTTTCCCAAGGGCGAATGGGTCTTTGTACAAGGGTCCAAACCAACTTTTGGGGTCCTTTGGTACAAGATCTGAGCTTTTGTTTGACATAGGTCCCATTGTTGGAGTGATGAAAAATAAATTATGCAACTTAGTTTTCGTTGCTTGACAACAATGATGACAATTTGTGCAGCAATGCAAAATTGCTCCTTTAATATCTCTTCAATTCTTCTTCAACCTGTAATTTGTACATACACAAAGAGGGAAAATTAATTGTTTTTTTTGTTTGTATGGGGATTTTCCTTAGTCAAACCCCAATTTGGTAATTAAACCTTGAGAGAGAGATAATTGAAAAGGAAGGAAATTATGAATGAACAATGCTTGCTACAACTCACCACCCTTCAATGGCTTCTCTTAGAGGACTGAATTCAAACGCATCTTTCCAAAGGAATTTGATCTTGCTTTGTTTGATTGATTTGGATAATTGAAATGCTTGGATGCTTTAGGATCAACAATGCATATTAGCCTTCACAAGATGAAATGAATACACATAAACTTGGACATGATGTTAGGATCTTGATTGCTACAACAAAATACTAATAAATCTGCTCTTGAATGCTCTTGACAATGATATTTTCTCTTGAAGTTTTTTTTAATGCTAGATGAATTTCAAATGATAAAAAGACTATGTATTTATAGGATTTTATCTAATTTCCCAAAAATTTGATGCAGGAGCATCCAGGGTGTAAGAGAAATCTTGCATCAGTGCCCAAAAAAAATATTGTTTCTTTTCAATAAGGGTTAAATTTGGTAGGGTTACTATTTTTGTAAGTTTGCATTTATGCACAGTTGGACACAAAATGGTAATTTGAAGCCAATGGCGAAGAAATCACTTCAAAACCATTTGTCATTTGAGAGATATTAAAATTTTAATTTCAAAAATCCTAGTAAAATCTTCAGGGTCAATTATGAGGCACTTAGAGGCTCCGGATGGGCCTGAAAATTGGTGGAAAACTAAAGTGAATGGACTTTAGGCCTTATTTTTTGGCACAATATTTCTTGAGCCCTTTCCGAAAAGGTATTATAATAGAAAATTTGAAAATCAAATCAAAAGTTATGACCCCGCGAAGTTGTAATACCAAAATTAATAAAATTTCAAAATATCTTCCTGAGGAAGTTACACTTTCTAGAAGATTCTAGGACGGTTACACTTTCTAGAAGAGTCTAGGGTGGCTACACCTTCCAAATAAAGGATGAAAAGGGGGGACTACAGAGGGAGGCGAGATTAGAGTAGATGGTGGCTCCGATTTGCAAACTTGCAGATTTATGTAATCAGAAGGCCCATGTGATGGCAATTATAATGTTGTAATTTCATTTTCATTTCAATAATAATGGAAAATATTTGCTTTCCTTCTTGCATTTTGTTTGTGCCATTATCTGTTGTTTTTGTGAGTTTTAGATTGTAAGGGGAGTACCCTTCATCAAGTGGTATCAAAGCGAGGTTTTCTTGAGTGTGTAAACAGATCACCGAACGTGAGGCAATTTGCACCAGGACTTGTGGTTGCGGGTTTGTAAGAAAAGATGCATCCATGAAGAAACCATGTTGGAAGAAATGTTGGGGTAACAAAAGAGGGTTTTAGAGCCCTCCAAAGACAAGTTCAAGCATTGCAAGAGGAGTTGTGTAGGGGAGCTAATGTCAGAAGAAGAGATGAAAGTGAGGATGAGGTTGAAGATGTAGAGCCATTCAAAGAGGAAGCATCGGATGTAATGGATCCCAGAGAAGTCAGACTGATTAGGGCCATTTCCAAGATTGGAAAGAGGCCAAAGATAGAAGTTTCTATTTTTTTCTGGAAACCTAAATCCAGAGGAGCTGATCGATTGGATCAATGACATGGAAGAGTATTTTGAGTATGAGGAAATAGAAGACCCATATAGGGTCAAATTTGCAAAGGCCAAATTGAAAGGCCATGCTAGCATATGGTGGAAAGAAGTCCAGTTGGAAAGAAATAGAAGAGGAAAAGAGAAAATAACAAGATGGGATTGGATGGTGGAAAAATTGAAAAGACAGTTCATTCCTAAGGACTATGAGTTTGATTTGTTGAAGAAGATGCAAGGGTTGAAACAAGCAGGAAAATTTGTTAAGGAGTATACAGAAGAATTCTATCGAGTCTTGATCAAAACAGGTCATTCTGAGGCCAACAAGGAGAAAATTTCCCGTTACATAAATGGGTTGAAGTCGAGCATTCAAGAAGAGTTGAGTCTGGTAAGAATGTCTACCATTGAAGATGCATATCAGTTTGCTTTGAAGGTAGAAGAGAAGTTGAATAGGAGGTTTGAAAGTAAGCAAAGAGGTGGAGGTTGCGGTGGAAGGACTAGTGGACGGTCATATGGAGGTCAAAATGAAGACCAAAAGAAGGGTGAAGGATCTAGTAGCAGCTAGAACCAGAAAGGAGATAACACCTATCGTCCTCATAATGGAGACCAAAGAGGAAGAGGAAGATTTGGTCGAGGACCAGGGAGAGGAGGCTTTCATGGAACCTGTTTCTAATGTGGAGAAGAAGGGCATAGGGAATATGAGTGTCCTCAACATCAAGGAAGGACAAATAGAAGACCTGAGGATAATGTTGCACATGTAGACAAAGATGTTGAGTCTTCACATTCTAAGGATGCAGAAAGAGGAGAGGTTCTTGTTAGCAGAAGAGCCTTGTTGAATGAGGAGAAAGAGCCAACTCAAAGGAAGAATTTGTTTCATACCAGATGTAAGTGTGAAGGTAAATTTTGCAACGTTATTATTGATGGAGGTAGTATTGATAACCTTGTTTCAAAAGAAATGGTTAGTAAGTTGTGATTGAAGAGAAGAAGGCATTTGAACCCATACCGGATTGATTGGTTGCAGGACTATAAAGCCTTGGTAAATGAACAATGTCTGGTAAAGTTCAAGATTGGGAATTACCATGATGAGGTATTATGTGATATTATGCATATGGATGTTTGTCATATGTTGTTAGGCAGACCGTGGCAGTTTGATCGACGATTAATACATGATGGACATACCAGCACCTATTCCTTGACAAAGGATGGAGTTCGTCATAAGTTGAAGCCCTTGAAGGAGGCAGAGGAAAAGATATGCAGTAATGCAAGAATTTGTTTGGTTGATGGAAGAAAGTTCCTAGAAGGTATGAAGCATGAGCATATGTGTTTTGCATTGATCCCTAGAGTTGATAAAGAAGATACTACTGAGGTACCTATAGAGGTTTCAGATTTGTTGAATGAGTTTCAAGCTATTATTTCTGATAACTTACCTGAAGGTTTGCCTCCGGTAAGAAATATTAGTCATCAGATGGACTTGATTCTCGGAGCTAGTTTTCCAAATAAGGCAGCTCATCGTATGACTCCAGCAAAGAGCAAAGAGTTGAACATACAAGTGCAAGAGTTATTGCGGAAGGGATTGATTCGAGAGAGTTTGAGTACATGTGCAGTACCTGTAGTACTAGCACCAAAGAAGGATGGGGAATGGTGGATGTGTACATATTCTAGAGCTATAAACAAGATCACCATCAAGTACAGATTTCCCTTACCTAGGATGGATGACATTATGGATTGTTTGAGTGGAGCTGAGTACTTCACGAAGATAGATTTGAAGAGCAGATATCACCAAATCCGTATTAGAGAAGGAGATGAATTTGGAAGACAACCTTTAAAACCAAGGAGGGATTGTATGAGTGGTTAGTCGTGCCTTTTGGGCTAACCAATGCACTAAGCACATTTATGCAGCTTATGAATGAAGTATTAAAAAAAAATAAGAAAATTTGTTATTGTTTATTTGGATGATATTCTAATTTTCAATAAGACATTGGAGGAGCACCTGATGCATATCTAGAAAGTTTTTGAGAAGCTAAGGGAGGAGAAGTTGTTGATTAATTTGAAGAAATGTAGTTTTGTAAAAAGGGAGTTGGTGTATCTGGGATTTGTTGTCTCGGTGGAGGGTCTTAAAATGGATCCAGAGAAGGTGAGAGCTATCATTGAATGGCCTACCTCGAGGAGTGTTACAGAGGTAAGATCATTTCATGGTCTAGCAAGTTTTTACAAAAATTTTATTAAGAGTTTCAGTAGTATTTGTGCACCTCTAACTGAAGCAATGCGTGGGGATAGAAAAGAGTTTAAGTGGACTACAGGAGCAGAAAAAAATTTTGATTTGTTGAAGAAGAAAGTTACAAAGCAACCTATTTTGGCACTTCCAGATTTCAATAAGGTCTTTCAAGTAGATTGTGATTCTAGTGGCACTGCCATAGGAGTTGTTTTGAGTCAAGAAGGTAATCTTGTTGCCTATTTTAGTGAGAAGTTAAATGATGCTAAGAAGAAATATCATGTCTATGATCAAGAGTTCTATGCTATAGTTTAGGCTTTGAAGAAATGGAGATACTATTTGTTTCCAAAAGAATTTGTTTTATATACTAACCACCAGGCTTTGCAGTATCTCAATAGTCAAGGAAAGTTGAATCAAAAGCACTTAAAATGGGTTGAGTTTTTGCAGAGTTACACTTTTGTTTTGAAGCACAGGAGTAAAAGATCAAACAAAGTTGCAGATGCCTTAAGTAGAAGGAAAAAAAAATTGATAGAGATGAATATAATGGTCGTTGGGTTCAATGAACTCAAGAGTTTGTATCCAGAAGATCCAGACTTTGCAGAAGCTTGGAAGGCTTGTTTGGAACCTGTTACATTGGATAGGACAAGATGGTTGGATTTCTTAATCCAAGATGGAATGTTGTTTAGAGGAAGCCAATTGTGTGTCCCAAGGATTTCTATGAGAGAGAATCTAATCAAGGAGAAGCATAGTGGAGGTTTGGCTGGGTATTTCGGTCGAGATAAGACCATTTCTCTTGTTAGTGAGAATTATTACTGGCCATAGTTACAACAGGATGTGAAGAAGTTTGTACAAACTTGTAAAGTATGTCAGATGGAAAAACGAACAAGTCAGAATATTGGATTGTATCAGCCATTACCTATACCTAAGAGGCCATGGGAGGACATTAGTATGGATTTTGTCCTTGGATTGCCGAGGACACAGAGAGGGCATGATTCCATAGTTGTGGTGGTGGATAGATTTTCAAAGATGGAAAATTTCATTCTGTGTCATAAGACCAGTGATGTTGTTCATATTGTAGAGTTGTTTTTCAGAGAGGTGGTGAGACTGCATGGTCTACCGAAGAGTATTGTTTCAGACAGAGATACCAAATTTGTTGGTTATTTTTGGAGAACATTATTGAAGAAGTTGAAGACATATTTGAAGTTCAGTTCTTCTCACCATCCACAAACTGATGGACAAATGGAGGTGGTCAATAGGAGTTTGGGTAACTTGCTAAGATTCCTAGTAGGAGATAAACCAAAGGGATGGGATTTGATTTTACCACAGGCAGAATTTTCTTATAACAATTTTGTCAACAGGAGCACTGGTAAATCACCATTCCAGATTGTATATGGGAGTAGTCCGAGGAATGCTTCTGAACTGAGAAAGATGGATAAAGGAGAGAAGAGTAGTGTTGAGGTTGAAGATTTTTCTGAGCACCTAAAGAATTTGCATGACGAGGTGAAGAAGCATATCAATAAGATGAACTCTCAGTATAAGGCTAAGGCAGATCAAAAAAGGAGGTATAAGGAGTTCCAAGTAGGAGATGAAGTCATGGTTCATTTTTGAAAGGAGAGGTTTTCAGTTGGTACATACAACGAGTTAAAGATGAAGAAGTTTGGACCATGCAAGATGTTGAAGAAGCATGATTCAGGAAATGCATATGAGGTAGAGCTGCTTGAATTCATATTTCACCTATGTTTAACATCTTAGATTTAACAGAATATTATGAGGGAGGAATTGATGAAGAAATAATAGAGGCACAGTGGAACATTTCAACACCTACTTCAAAAAAGGAGATAGAAGACATTTTGGATAGTCGTGTGGGAAGAAGCACAAGAAATAGGCAATATGCAGAGTACTTGGTGAAATGGAGAGGAAGGCCTGTTGAAGATTCATCATGGTTATTTGAGTCTGAGGTTAACCGTCTTGGTTTCCCTCTAACTCCTAAGAAGTGGCAAGGTCACTTTTCAAATTACCTCGGGTGTTTGATCCAGGAGCATCCAAGGTGTAAGAGCAATCTTGCATCACCCAAAAAAAATGTTGTTTCTTTTCAATAAGGGCTAAATTTGGTAGGGTTACTATTTTTGTAAGTTTGCATTTATGCACAGTTGGACACAAAATGGTAATTTGAAGCCAATGGTGAAAAAATCACTTCAAAACCATTTGTCATTTGAGAGATTAAAATTTTAATTTCAAAAATCCTAGTAAAATCTTCGGGGTCAATTTTGAGGCACTAAGAGGCTTTGGATGGGCTTGAAAATTGGTGGAAAATGAAAGTGGATGGCCTTTAGGCCCTACTTTTTGGCTCTCGAGCCCTTTCCAAAAAGGTATTATAATAGAAAATCCAACGGTCAAATCAAAAGTTGACCCCGCAAAGTTGTAATACCCAAATTAATAGAATTTCAAAATATCTTCCTAAGGAAGTTACACTTTCTAGAAGATTCTAGGGCAGTTACACTTTCCAAAAGATTCTAGGGTGGCTACACCTTCCAAATAAAGGATGTAAAGGGGGTACTACAGAGGGAGGTGAGAGCAAAGTAGATGGTGGCTCTGATTTGCAGACTTGCAAATTTATGTAATCAGAAGGCCCATGTGATGGCAATTATAATGTTGTAATATCATTTTCATTTCAGTAATAATAGAAAATATTTGCTTTCCTTCTTGCATTTTGTTTGTTCCATTATCTATTGTTTTTGTGAGTTTTAGATTGTAAGGGGAGTACCCTTCATCAAAATTACATTCCAAAAGCTGACAATTGCAAGTTGAATTTGAATCATTAAAATGTCACCAAAAACATATTTTAAAATGGGTCCTGGCCTATAAAGGGGACTTGTTCGCCCATGGGAAAATGGGTCCTAGCCTATAACTCCAGGACACCCATATTCCAAGGTCATTTAATTATTGATTGCATTTATTTAATGTTGATTCCCCTTTTAGAAAATGAGAAAAACAAGGCTTTGGAATGCATAATTTGGAAAATTAGAAGCTTAATTAAGACCAATAAATTAAGGGACCCAAACATAGTGTGAAATTGTAAAGGTATATAATTTCCTACACTACACTTTTAAAAAGCCAAATCAATCCTAGCATTGATGTTTTGAAAAGATCCTCAATTATTTATAAATTTGTGGGTAGGATCTCATCCTTGTTGGAATTTTACAAATGGATTAAGGAATCTTCACCTTATATCTTTGAAACTTTGTTGTCTATCCTCTCCAAAAAAAAAAATCACAATTAAATTTTGGTGTCAAGCTAACCACGATTTTGTTTGTGATAATGATCTATGGTTTTTTTTGAAGTGTGAGATATTTCTACAACCATGGAATCCCTTTTTAATCATGTTGGGTTATATTTCTCTCATCTACTCATGTAATTAAAATTATACAATCTTCTCTCAATCATACAAATTTTGGGTCTTTTGAAACTTCTTGGGGAACAAGTAGGGATTTTCATCAATTGATTTTTTGTAGAAGATTTACAAATTTATTATATGAGTGTGGTGTTTCCTCTATATCTAAGCCCCTTCCGTACTCCATCTATCTTCAATTGGATTTTTTCCACTTGGATCCAATATATTAATTATAAAGGGTTTCTAGTTGACTATTTTAAGTGAAATTATATAGGGAACTTCAAGAAGGATTGCAACTCCCTTTAGCTTCTTCTCTCATGATCATTATAATATAGAAATAGATTCCAAATTTTGGTAAGTCGACTCCAAAATTTATGGAGAAATCATGGATAGTTTATATTAGATAAACCAAAGGTTGTTGAGTTTTCTTCCTCGAATAATTATTCAAAGGTCAAGGTAGTTAGGATCTACCAAACCAATATGATTGTTAATGAGGATCTTTCGTCAAACAAGTGAAATGGATATGGACTCCCTAGACTATGATGAATTTGTGGATGAGTTCTTGACATTGGATATCTTTTACAAGTATCAAAACTAAAGAAAATTGTGGCCCTCAAGGTAAGCAAGGACTAAGAAAACAAAAATAAATTCTATAAATTATGCCTCTATGGATAAATTCCTTTGAAAAGAAAATTAAATTTTATGCCCAAGCCCAAAGGGCTAGAAGAAGAGGAAATTATACTAGAAATTAATGATAAAAATTGAACACCTTAGAGGAAGTGAAATGTGTTAATCTCCTCTTCCATTTTGGATATAGCAGCCAAGAAGATAAGGGGAAGAAACATGGAAGTTGAGAGACTTTGTTAGGAATATAATGGTTCAATCAAAATGGACTCTTAATAGATGATGGAAGCTCTCCAATCCTAATTTAATCACTAATTATTGCATTATGAGAAGATTTTTTTTTTTGTTTTAATTAAGTAGTTATTCCATAATAGATTATAGTGTGTGTATAACAAGCCTTTAGATGCTACACAACAACCCTCAATTACCATGTAACAAGTTTTTTGGTTGTGAAATAATTCTTTATTGCTATACAATAATTTTTACTTGCTACATAGTAAGTTTTCTATTTTGTTCCAATATTTCTTAGTTGATACACAAATAGTCTTCAATTATTTCATAACAAGATTTAGTCATTATACAAGTTAATCCTAAATATAGCTAAAATATATTTTAGGTTTCCTTTTGTTGGGTTTTGAAGGGTTATAGATCTTCTTTATTTTTAGTTTGTTATGTAGATAGGTCTCATGCAAAACTATACATTTGGTGTCTCTAGTTTTATTATATTTTATATTACAAGGAGAGTAGGCCCTACCTTATATTTCATCAATTAAAAATTGATATACATTTTTTTCCTTTTTTAGACTGTAGGAATCGGGTAGCCCCGCTATAAACTACAATGTGCTTGGTAAACTTTTTTTCACATTATTGGTGATGCTAGTGTGACATGCCCTCCAGTACCACAGGTTTGGGGGAAGACTAGACCTCGTGACCTCTTTCCTGCAATAGGATGCTTTAGTCAATTAAGCTAGGCCCCTGCCCCAAAATTGATATGTTATTTTAATTTTTAATTTTTAATTTAATTATTTAAATTATTCAATCTTTTTAGGTAGAAAAGAATCTCTTTTAGTTAATATCTAGGTTTGGGTGGGAGTGGATGATAATCTACAGGTTAGACCTATTCATTGAATGTGTTATGCCTATCTCTTCCTATGAGAATTGGTCTTAACCTTGCAAAACCCCACAGAGCATGCATATATAGTCTATAAATATTTATTCCATCCTCACATATTTATGAAATGATCAAGAACGTCTCACATTATGCAATAAAGATCACAACTTTTCTTAAATTCTAGTTATATGTTAAAATAAAATAGATTTCAAATAATTTAAAATTTTATATATATAATTCAAAATATAATAGTAATATTATAAGTAAATATAATCAAATTGCATATCTCACTTAGATATTGAAGAGAGTTATAATTTAATAAAGGGTTATAGTAAAGAGTCGGTGTTAGTACTGAAAATTCTTTGGTCATTATAATATTTTGAATTGAAATGAGTATCATGGTGTGAAGTGACTTCAAAATTATAGTGTATCATTACTGGTTGACATATTATACATTAGTTATTATAGTCAATGTTTTGAATTAACATTTTATTAAATTTTAATTTATTCTTTTCCAAGACTTAAATATAAAATAAATAGTATTGAATTTATAAATATTATTATGAAATTTTAAAAAGGATATTATTCTATTAAAATAATATTGGTATTGAAATTTGGAAATGCTAGGTAGACATTCTATTTTTATTTGTATTGTTATTAGATTTTAAGACTATACAAAACTCATGACCCTTAGAACAAAAAAATGTATATTGTGAGGAACTACATTTTGCATAGCTTTTAAATCCAAATCTTAAATGCATTTTATGATTAAATTTGTACATATTACTTATTCAATGGTGATAGCATGTGTCATGTGTCATGTGATTCTCTTCAAAGGTAATTTTCTCTTGTTGATTTTGTTCATTTCAACTATGATAATTAATGTCTTTATAATAAAAAAATTTATTATTACATATGCTTGTATCTAGAGAGTCATCCATTAGAAGTATGTTTATTTTATTGTAGTTTAAATATTACTCTCAAACCTTTCATAATTTTTTGAGGTATATATATTAATTTTTAGATTTCTTACAATCCTCATATAGAATTATCTCAGAATTCATCTAGGTTAAAATAAATTTAAACTTATGTTAGTTGTAGTGTAGGAAATTGTATACATTTTACAATTTCACACTTTGTTTGGGTCTGTTAATTAATTGGAATTAATTAAGCTTCTAATTTTCCAAATTATGCATTCCAAAGCCTTATTTTTCCCATTTTCTGAAAGGAGAACTTATATTTAATTAATGCAATTAATATTTTAATCACATTTGAGAATGTGTGTCCTAGACTTTGGGCCAAGACCCATTCGCCCAAGGGAAAATGGGTCCTCCTTAAGTGCCATGACCCATGTTTAAATATGTTTTTGGCTATATTTAATGATTCAAATTTCATATGAAATTGTCGGCTTTTGGAATCTATTTTTTGGGAAATTAGATAAAAACCTATAAATACATAGTTATTTCATCATTTGGGATCGAATACTTTTAAAAGAGAAAATATTGAGCAAATATTATTGTCAAGAGAATTCAAGAGCAGATTTATTAGTCATTTGTTGCAGCATTCAAGATCCTATCATCATGTTCAAGCTTATGTGTGTTCATGTCATCTTGTGAAGGCTAATATGAATTGTTGATCCTAAAGCATCCAAGCAATAAAGTATCCAACAAATCACAAAAAGCAAGCTCTGATTCATTGGAGTGATGTGTTTAAATTTGGTCCTCTAAGGGAAACCATTAAAGGCTTGCTGATTTGTAGCAAGCAAGTGTCCATTCATCATTCCTACCATTTATCAATTGTCATTATCATTATATCAAGGTTTAATTACCAAACATGGGGTTTGACTAAGGAAAACCCCCATTCAAAAACAATTAATATTTCCTCTCTTTGTATGTGAAAATTATAGGTTGAAGAAGGATTGAAAGGATCTCAAAGAGAAATTTTTCAATATTGCATAAGTTGTCACCATTGTTGTCAAGCCACGAAAACTCAATTACAATCTTATTTATGACTTTTCAATAGTGGGGCCTATATCAAACAGAAGCTAATATCTAGTACCGAAGGATTGACAAAATTTATTCTGGACATCTTGTCCAAGACCCATTCACCCTAGGGTGAACTTTTCCTCCAACAAACCTCAAAACTAATTTTTTTAGGCATTTTTGTTGTCCTCTGCACTTCCCAAATCCACTAGTAAACTATTGTTTATGACTGTTGGTCTTTGAGATCTTGAATTTTTAATATTAGGGCATATAGGATTATTAAGTTAATCATTCAAAAATATTTATAATTCATTCCAATACCCCTTAATATATAGATGTAGATCTAGGTTTGATTGGCTCACCTTCAGGGATGCAAGTCAATTATTTCACCTTGTGATCTACATCTCAATGAAATTTATAAAAATGTGGAAATGACCCTAGGTTATGGACACTAATCTTAGAGTCACAACATTTTTATGTTTCATTTTTGGTGAACCCGACATTCTTACACTATAATTTTTTTGAAATTGGAAGTCTTTCAAACCCTAGGTCTAAGTTTTGCATTGAATTGTTTTGCATCTTTCATTTAGGGTTTCATATTTGCATTATAAAAAGTCATAAAAATTCAAAAACATGGCATTCCATATTGCATCATACATTGCATTAGGGTTTGTTTCAGTCATATTTAGATTAGATTTATATTCATATTGCATTCATTAAAAGGTTAAAATCTAAAATTGGTCATTGCATGTATGTTGCATCTTTCATTTTAGCTCAAAAACAAGTGAAAAATTACAATTTTATTTCAAATTTGCATCAAATATTTATTTTTCAGAATTTGTATCTTCAAATTAGATAGGTATTGCATATTAGATCTGAAAATTTCATTCAAAAGTTTCCTTGTTGTTGCATATTTGCATTTAGATCACATTGTCTCAAATTAAAAAGCATTGCATTGTTTGATTTCAAGTTGCATCAAATAATCAATTCCATGTTGTGGCATCTTAGAATCAGTCAAATATTTCATTTTGTATCTATAATTTGCATTCAAAAAATTTCAACACATTTTCACCTTTATTTCACACTTGCATTTTGCATTACATTGTCTTAATTTGACCAAAATCTGGAAAAATAGTCACTGTTTAACTTGTTTGCAACTAGAGAAACAAACATCAAATAGCAACATAAAACTTTAAATTTTCATTTTTTATAACCCTATCCAAGGACTCATTCACCCTAGGGTGAACCTACCCTTGTACAACTGTCTCAGATATCTTTTGCACAATATTTTGTATCTATATTATCAGTTTGTTCCAACTTGCAGAAGTCCGTTTTGAAATTTTGAAAAATTAGTTGGTATGAGTTTTCCACAGCCCATTAAGTTGTAATGCTTAGCTTTCTCCTCTTCCTAATGATGGATCACTGAGTGTGATTTGAAATGTTGACAAAAAAAAGACACACAATTGAATCCAAAAGCTAAGCATTATAACTTCTAAAAAATTGTTATTGCATGTGCAAGAAAAGTGTCATTTCACTTTAGTTGTAATTTTGAGAAAAATTATTGCATTTAAGATCTATAGGACAATTTTTACATCATGATCTCATTGCAAAAATCTCTAGTTATCATACTTATGTTCTATTTTCAAATCTTGTTGAGCACTTTAAGAAATTTTTGTTACAAGCATACAAATATAAAGTTATTTCTCCTCTTTTATTATTTCCGTTGATCCTCTCTCCTATATGTGAGGTTAGTTTAGTGAAAGAGAATACAATCTTGGACAATCATGACAATCACATTCATTCTTCTCCGAATATCTCTCCTATTTTTCAAGAAGATATTTTGGTGTTAGAAGATCCAATCATTGAGAGTCATGAGAATCTTGTTTTTTTCTCTTCCCCTACCTCTCCTACTTGGGAAGAAATTATTGGACAAGGGGATGTAATCATATATAATCATGACAATCACATTTATTCTTCTCCCAATATCTCTCTTATTTGTGAAGAATATATTTTGGTGTTAGAAGATCCCCTCATTGAGAGTCATGAGAATCTTGTTCCTCCCTCTCCCAATGCTTCTACCACTTGGGAAGATATTGTTGGAAAAGAGGAGGCAATCATTGATAAGAAAGAAAATCATAATTTTTCCCCTCCTAATACCTCCCCTACTAGTGACGAAGGTGTCTTGGTGTTAGAAGATCCAATCATTGAATGTCATGAAAATATTGTTTGCTCCTCTCCTGAAACCTCTCCTACTTGTGAAGATATTAAGGTGCAAGAGGATGATATCATTGATAAATTTCTTTCAAATGATAGTAAGGTGGCTTGCTTAGATGAAGATGATAAGGCGACATTAGATCCCCCCTCTATAGAAGATCATCAAAATGAATTCAAGTCCATTGAGGTTATGAATGCACAAATGTCCATTAGATCTCCCTTGATTATTGGACCTCCAAAAATTCCTTTTGTACCTCCCAAGAGTCCTCTAATCATTGGACCGCCTAAGATTTATTTTGGACCTCCCAAGATTCCTCTAATCATTGGACCACCTAAGATTCTTTTTGAACCTCCTAAGATTCATTTAGTTATTGGACCTTCTAAGCCACTTCTTATCATAGGACCATCTCAACACAAACCAAAACCTCCAAGGGCTATCTTGAATTTTTTAAGGAAACTCACTAGTAACAATGTTTTGCAACAACCAAGTTATAATGTACCATTTCTCATACATATAACACAAGGAATAATAGGCAACCATGAACCATTCCTACATCATTACCACTTCCTCAACCCATTTTTCCTAGTGCTCCTCGTTCACCTTTGCATAGTGGAAAGGAGTATGATCTTGTTGAACAAATTTGTAACACTCTTGCTAAGATATCCTTGTGGGATTTGATTCAAGCATCACCACTTTACCATAGCATGCTGAAAAATGCTTTACAACAAGTTGTTATCCCTCCTAGTGTGCAACCAAATGATGTAGCAGCCCTCATTCAAAGCATGAACTCAGTCAATTTAGATATTATTTTTTATCAAGATGAGCTACCTCCATTGGAAATAGAAAAACAAAATGATGCTTTGATGATAGTGGCTAGTATTAACAATAGTGGTAACAAGTTTGAAATTAAACATACCCTTATTGATAATGGTTTTGCACTCAATGTTTTTAGTGTAAAATTTTTGGATACAATGGGAATGAACAAGACTAAAATTTAACCAAATTATTTATCTATTTTTGGTTTTTATAATGGGAAAATAACCACTTAGTGTGATAACATTATCTATTAATGTTGGTAGGATTACTTTACAAACTCGTATCCATGTCTATCCTAATGATCTTTCATATAATATTCTCTTTGGTAGACCATGGATTCATGCAACGAATGTGGTGCATTCAACATTACATTGTTTACTGAAATATACTTACAAGAACAAGGTTTACACAGTAAAAGTTGACCCTAAACCTAAGAGTTGTTTAAAAATTGAACCTAGAAAGAAAAATCCTCTTACAACATTTACACCAACTATAAAAGTGGAACATGTGCAAGAATAAGAGAAAGAAAATTATTTTTCATCAATAACAAAACTATTGGATGATGATTGGGGTTCCTTATATTTTACACCTACATTCATGGGAGAATACAAGATCACACACAAATCAGGAAAAGAGAAAGAAGCTGCCATAATATCAACACAATCTAAATCCTCCGAAGAATGTGAGTCCAAAACTTTTAGAAAACAAGGGGAAACACAAATTATACATCCACATATGATGAGAATGATAATGAGCAACCACCTTCCTCAAAATAAATAAAAAAACTTTATGGAAGAGGTTATGAGCTTTTGAAACAACTTGGCTATAATGGAAAAGGGTGTGGGATAAGAGAACAAGGCATATGTGTCCCTATAGAGCCTAGCATGCAAGAAACGACTAGAGGTCTTGATTATTATCATTCAATTAGAAAATAGCATTAGTTTATGCTCCTTTCCATGTGTTAGTTTTTGTATCATATCATATTCACTACCATGCATGAGGGTATAAACTTGGCTTTATGTAATCATATTTTATTTCGCAAGGAGTAGCTGGTGCAAGAGCATCTTGGGATCCCCATGCCTCTTGGAGGTATTGCTTGTTTTTTTTTTTGTTTTTTGTCAAGAATTTTGAGATGTAATAAGGTTCCAAGAACCATCTTTCATGTTTTGTAACAAGTTTTGGGTTTCAAGTCAAGTCTTGTTGTAAGAACAAGGTCTCCTTCCTCACCATGTAAGCTTGGTTCATCTAGGAAAACTAAAGAATCAAAATGCCTTGATGTACCCAGGTCCTTGAGGGGAGTTTCCTTGATATTTGAAGTTTTTGTGGTGTCTTTTCTACATTTGAATACACCTTTGAAGCCTCATTTCAATCGGGCTTTTGAGAAGTAGTAGTCAATTGCCTTAACTAGGCAATCAGGGGTCTAAATGAAAAAGGTTAGTTTCCAACATCCACCTAATCCAAATTTTTGTTGGAGGACATTGGTCAGGTGTGGGAAAGGTTGAAATAAGCCTATTTTGGTCGAGGCATGGTTGATGTTCAACATTTTGGATAGCTAATGCACATACACTCTATTTTCTGGAAATTCTACATACAAATTCTTTATTTTTTTGTGTAGTATGGCCTCTGTATGATCTGTACGGGCTCAACCCTGTTATGGTTGGATAGAGGGGAGTTTTGGATTTCATTTGAAGGTATTTTGGTGAATTTTCATTAGGTATAAGAGGAGTTATCTTCATTTTAGCAGCAGCAGGTCAAGAAACCCTCAAAACTAGGGTTTTGGCTGAAAATGCCCCTATCTTCCATTCCCACAGTGTAAAGTTGCTAATTTTTTGTGGGATGGAAGGTATTTATGTCTATTTTCACATTTATAAGGTTTTGTAGAATGGCCTATTGTGTGGAGGAGATTACAAACTGATCTAGACCTAGCATCCTCATGTGACAAGCCTAGCTTGTAAAGCAAAAGTCTTAGTTTTGCTTGTTTTGAGATATTTTGTTCAAGGTGGAACTTAGGAATGGTAGGAATGGTTGCAAATATCCTATAGGAGTTTGAAACAAGGCTTTGGGAAGAAGGGGAGATCCTAGGTAACTACAAACCAGTCAAGTTCAATTAATTAGACCTCTTGGGGACAATGATAAATTGGTCCATGGTTGCTTTTCCATCCACTATCAAGAAGTAAGAATTTGAGGTCTTGTAGAGGCATATTATAGTTGCCTAAAAGCAATAGTTTGCACCTGATATAGGCTTGTGGGTGAAATTTAATTAGAATTTCCTACCAGGAAGTGCTACAAGCATTTGAGGGTAAAGGGGCCTAATAGTATGAGAAATGAACTCATGGGGTTTCCTAAGTGCTAGTCAGGTTGTGGTGTTTTGATTTTGGTCTGCTAGAGCATGTTCCAAGTGTTTATAAGCCTCTTAGTAGTCTGAAGTTCAAAGACCCTCGATGAGTTGGGTTTCCCTTATAGAGGGACAGTGATTTGGTGGAGTATTAATAAGAGTATTTGAGAGAAGCATTCATAAGAGAACCTATGCCATCTGAGATTGGTGTACTTCCCTACTCACTCTGCATTAGTAGCATACCATCATCCATTTTTGGCTCACCTTTTTCCCTTACACTTGGGGGAAAGGGGTTAGGTAGCCTTTTCCTATTATGACACTTGTCATAGTCCCTTTCGCTAGTTGATCACCTTCCATCTATATATAATGAGCAAGCTTGAGATGCAAATGACCTGCTTTAGGTTGGCTCACATGTGATGCAATTCTTTCTTTTCTTTCTATGTTATCTTTGGCATTGCATTTTGGGGGCAACCCCTCTTCATGAGACAACTTTATTTTGGAAACATATCATTGGTATAGGGCTCTCCAAATAAGCTCTCATGTCCCTTTTATCCATTGGAATATATCATTTCTACTTTAAAGTAATTCCTCATAGTATGGTGTTTAGCAATTCCTTAAAGTGGGGGCATACATTGGCATTATTGCATTGATTCTTTCTTCACTTTGTTCATAGAGATTGAACTTAGTGTAGTGTTAGTATATCATATCGATCATGTTGTGGCACCTTATCAAAGTTATCAGGGAGTATAACTTTTGATATGGTTGATGAATGGAAGGCCTGTAGACCTAGCATGACTTTTCCATCTGCCACCTTTTTATGAATACACACCTTGTATACCAAGTGTTTGCTTCTCATCTAGCCTTGGGGGCTCACCTAGTGTATACCAAAATTGCACTAGCCCTTGTGAGTGTATTTCATGGCCACTGAGCATGACACAAATTTCTTTCCAGTGGAGCTAGGAGTGTATTTGATGGATGTGGCATAATGCAACTTGCTAGTCCATCCCTGTTTGCATTAGATTTAACATTGTATGCTTGTGTATCTTGTCTTGTTGCATGTATCTTACACATCTTGTGTGTCCCTTTTTCCTCATGTTAGTTTGTCATGGGATCTTGGATCTTGTTTCTTGGTAACCTTCTTGATCTTTGCCATCCTATCTCTCTAACATTTGTACACTTGGACCTCTCTTGACGCATATTTGCCTACTTTAGTGTGAATTTGAGTGTGGGCTCATACTTTCACTAAAGTGGGGGCTAAATGTAGTGTAGGAAATTGTATACCTTTACAATTTCACACTTTATTTGGGTCCCTTAATTAATTGGACTTAATTAATCTTCTAATTTTCCAAATTATGCATTCCAAAGCCTTATTTTTCCCATTTTTTGAACGAAGAACCTATATTTAATTAATGCAATTAATATTTTAATCACATTTGAGAATGTGTGTCCTAGACTTATGGGCCAGGACCGATTCACCCAAGGGAAAATGGGTCCTCCTTAAGTTCCATGGCCCATTTTTAAATATGCTTTTGGCAGTATTTTAATGATTCAAATTTCATATGTAATTGTCGGGTTTTGGAATTTATTTTTTGGTAAATTAGATAAACACTTATAAATACATAATTATTTCATCATTTGATATCGAATAGTTTTGAAGGAATTCAAGAGTATATTTATCAGTCATTTTTTAAAGTATTCAAGATCCTATCATCATGTTCAAGATTATGTGTGTTCATGTCATCTTGTGAAGGCTAATATCTATTGTTGATCCTAAAGCATCCAAGCATTCAAGTATCCAAAAAATCAAGCAAAGAAATATCTTATTATGATTGGAGTGATGTGTTTGACTTCAGTCCTCTAAGGGAATCCATTAAAGGTTTGGTGAGTTGTAGCAAGTTTTCATTCATCATTCCTTCCATTTATCAATTTTCATTATCATTCTATCAAGGTTTAATTACCAAAAATGGGGTTTGACTAAGGTAAACCCCCATTCAAAAACAAACAATTTTTCCTCTCAATTTTTATGTACAAATTATAGGTTGAAGAAGGGTTGAAAGGATCTCAAAGAGCAATTTTGAAATATTGCATAAGTTGTCACCATTGTTGTCAAGCCATGGAAACTCAATTGCAAATCTTATTTCTGAGTTTCTAATAGTGGAGCCTATGCCAAATAGAAGCTAAGATCCAATACAAGAGGACTATCAAAACTCATTTTGGGGTGATCCCATAATACTGGTTTACAATTTCTAGGAGATTCTGATTTTTTTTTAAATCACATATTTTTAGAAAATATAGTGATTTTAGCCTTGAAAAAATCCATTTAAAGGATTCCAATTGAAGAGGTTTTGATCGAACCACCTTAGATCAAACCCCATTGGATAGAACCCCGCTATTTTTAAACCATACCTATAACGGAGTCTCCTTTACACCTATCTAAATGCTGATAAAAAACCACTTTTTATTTACCTTTTGGGGATCAAATGAATACATTTAAAAAAAAATTGTAAGTATGTAGTCCTTATTATAAGCTTCCCAAAAAGTATAATTTTAAATAAATTTAATTTTATTATTATATTTATTTTTTATTTCTTGTGAATGTAGGTTTTTCACCGAAAATCAAGCTCTATGTTCTACACATGTGGAAAAATAGCAGATTATCAAAAAAAATGAATCTATGCACTAGATATTGAATTCCTTGATCCAACAAAAAAAAATGAATTTTGATACATACAAAAAAAATATGTTGTATACAGTCCGCCTATGCCTGAATTGTAATTGGTTTGACTTCGAAACTTGATTAAGGAAAAAATATTCAATAAAAACTATGAAACCAAATGAAAGTGCTAGACATCATAGTTACAAATCTAAATTTGAAAAAATTAGAATTTTATCCTTCATGGGAAAAAAGTTATGTTGTATACGGTGAGCATCACTCCTTAAAATTGGTGTTTACTAAAGAAAAAAAATAGTTTTAGAAGGAGATGGAAAAAGAAGTGCAATTTAATTCCAAAAAATTTTGAAAAAAATATATTTAGAATCTACAGACAAAATGTCACAAATCACTAGTTTGAATCATCTTCAAATTCCTTGCAATTTAGCCGCTATAGGTGCCCAAAAGTGAAGATTTAGTTAGAAAAAAATAGTTCAGTGTCGAGTTTGACCAAAAATTGTAAACCAGTATTGTGGGATCACCCTTTGGACACCCTATCCAAGAACCATTCACCCTAGGGCGAACCTTTCCTTCAGCAGACCTCAAAACCAATTTTTCTAGGCATTTTTGTTGTCCTCTGCACTTCCCAGATCCACTAGTAAATTGTTGTTTCCGACTGTCAGTCTTTGGGATCTTGCATTTTTAATATTAGGGGATATAGGATCATTAAGTTAATAATTCAAAAATATTTCTATTTCATTTCAATCCCCCTTAAGATATAGATGTAGATCTAGGTCTGATTGGCTCACCTTCAAGGTTGCAAGTCTATTATTTCACCTTGTGATTTACATCTCAATGAAATTTATAAAAATATGGAAATGGCCCTAGGTTATGGACACTAATCTTAGAGTCACCACATTTTTTATGTTTCATTAGCTTTCTCATTTTTTGTTTATTGCATAAAGGAATCAATTAATTCTTGGAAATTATCTTTATTGTGGAGGTCAATAATCGATCTTTAAATTATGAAAACTTTTGCAAAGGTACTCTTTGGCAATCCTTCCCATGCAAATGAAATATTTTAAGATATAATGTGTGATATGATATTGAAGTTGGAATCATTGTAAATTATAATTTTACGCCTATATTGAGTCAAATATTCAGTATAAGAACATGAGAGAATGTATGGTAAATCTAGGTTCAATGGAGATTAGATAGCTAAGCTAAGACAGAAGAAGAGGAGGGATATAGCTACCAAAATATTATAGATCAATATGTCAACTACCATTAATTTAATTTGATGTTATTTTCCATCAACTCATATTCAAATAATTTTTGTTAGATTTTGATCTTTCTTATTTAAAATTTTATATCACTACCTATTAAACATAATTGTACTTAAGCTAATGTCATTACAATACCCGATCAATGCTCCACCATCGTTGATGTCATTATACTTGCATATGTACTATTTTAATGGATTGTTATGCCCGTTTAAGTCCTTTAATTTATTTTAACTTCAAATTTTTTTATTTATTTTAATATTCAAGTTAAATTAGTATTTTGATTTATAAGAATGGAAAATATTTTCTTGGGTGGCTTCTATTGTAGGTAGGTTAAATAAAAATTAATTTTCATTATCTTAAATTATGATGTATAGGAAATTTAGATGCACCATATAGTGATTATCCCTTTTAGAAGTTCACTTGTTTATTTTTTAGGTAGCTATTTAAAATATAAAGAAATGTCAAGATCTTCCTCATTTCCATTAATAAAAGATCAATATGTAAAGATAAATTTTATTAGTCCACTTGTGAAGATTCATATTTAAGGAGCTCCTAGACAAATTTTTAGAAGTTACTATGTAAATGATTATAGAGAGAGATTCTTTCCTTTCCTTATGTGTTAGTTAATGACTAAAAAAAATTATCTTTAGATAAAATATATTAGAATTGAATTAATATTGCACCACAATTGCTCAATATAGGCCTTGATTTAAAATGAATCTATTAAAAAATGGATCAAAATAGTGGTTGAAAGTAAAATGATAAGAGGTGATATATAATATAGATTTGCACCTTGTACAAAACCCCTATTTTAAAAAATATATATATTATATGAACATGTCACTTGTGAAGGACCAAAAGGGAATTATTTGCATTTAGTGATAAAGAGGAAAATTATGTGAAGCATTCTAGGTATCATAATTCCTCAAGTATGGGGAATCAATGGTCTTTCCAAGATCTACAACCTTAAGTGTGCATTAAAAAAACACACCATTTTTTATAGTCTTCAAAACACTTATACTTAAGGAAACTCCTCCAAGGTTAATATGGTGAAACTCTAAGAATTATATGGTTCACTTCAATAATTATATGTCGAGTTGAATGCTTAATTTAAGTACTAATTCTATTTTAGATGGAGGACAAAGATGAAACATTTTGTGTAATTGCATGGAAAATATGGGTTGTAATTGGTCACTTTTTTTCTTGAAATCAACAAAACCCAAACTTTGAAAAGTGATTTGATATGCTTACGCTCAAAATTCAAAGTTGTTATAAGAAGAAGAATTGTAGTATTCATAATCTAGTTTATAAACTATCATTTTTAAAATGATAAATATTGAGAGGTTCAAACATTGATCACACAAAAAGGCGTTCTTATTTTTATCAATGAAACATAATATAGTGTTGAGCATGCACCCCCCAAAAATTTTGTTTTGTTAAGAATTTTAAACCAAATGGATGCATCTTAAAAAATGATCACTAAGCATGTGTTTCATCTAACTTCCACAAAAATAATTGAAAATATAATGTTTTAATGTGTATATATTTAATCATAGCATAAAGACATCACTAAAAGAATAAAAACTAATATCTTAACTCCTCCAAACTATAAAAAAAAGTTATATGATTAGGAAGCTAAGAAGTAAATTGACATAAGGAAAGAACATCAAAGCAAGGGGAGTAGGATAAGATCAACACATTGGGATAAGATATTAAAAGTGGTCATTATATTTCTATCAAATTAACCTTATTATTTTTGTCCCCCTAACATAGAATGAGAAACCCCGTCTAGTTCATATTCATATTGAGAATTTTCTAAAATCAATCGATTGTGAA
Organism: Sequoia sempervirens; assembly: GCA_007258455.2. Classification (NCBI taxonomy): domain Eukaryota; kingdom Viridiplantae; phylum Streptophyta; class Pinopsida; order Cupressales; family Cupressaceae; genus Sequoia; species Sequoia sempervirens. The sequence continues at coordinate 676,780,992 of VDFB02000003.1, forward strand.
AGTGATTATGGTTTTATGGAATTTTGTTCTAAAATATGTAAATTTGATGAAGAGAAAGGTCAAACATACTATTTTTAATGTAAACATAGATTTGGGCACCCAAAATGTATGTCCAACTCGTACACTTAAAAAATAAAACTTATTACAAGCTTAAGAGTGGGATTTTCAGTAGTTTAATACATAAAGTGTACATGTTATAACATGACTGTTCTATTAAAAGTGTGATGAGTTATAACACAATTGCATAATTTCTCAAAAGAGTTTTTAGTAGCACAATAACATTTTTCTTAAAATTCACTTTTGGTCATTTTGTGGGGCCCTCCTCTCCATGCATATGCCCTTTTGATTTTAGGTATAAATTAGTGTGTATCCCCATAAGATTTGATGTTATAATTGTTCCAAGTATGAAGGTGTTGTCATTGATGTCAACTAGAATTATACTGACTAATGTTTTCATTGATGTCAACTATGTGTTAAGGAAGTTGTTGCGTTATGAAGATGTCGAGGATATTGAGAAAATTGAGAAAAAGAGGAAAACACGTTGTTGCAGGTTGTGCATGTATAGTTGAGATATTGAGGAAGTGTTGAGAGTACATGGAGCTATCTTTTTGTTGTTTTATCTAGAGATGAGTTGGAATGATGTAATGAGCTGATATGATGTCTCTGGTACTTGGTTTCCAAGTGCTTTTGAGAAAATTTGATAAATAGAGTAAATAGTGTTGTGCAATTATTCAGAGTGTGCTTCGGTATTGTGTTTTGTGTTTCTTCTGTGTTGATTTTATGCTTGTGTGGATCTAATATTTTTTTCAAGGTTGTCATGGGTTGTTATATTCAAAATTTGGGTTTCTGGATCATTGTACAATGTGAGATATTTTCACCAGTGTGTGAACCAGTTTTTTAGTGATGTTTTTTATGTCCTAGGAGAAAAGTATTTGCTCCACTTTACTCCGTTGTTTGGCTTCAAGTTGTGCAGATTTGGTAAGTTTCTTATAATTTTTGCATGTTTCTATATTCAAGGTTTCACTTGATTTGGTGCAATACAGAGTGAGTTTCATGTGTCAATGTGCGAATAAGGTTTACCAATTGTTTTGAGATGAAGAATTTGTATGATATGAGTTTGTATGAAGTGTTTTGGATTATTCTAGATCATTTTCAAGTGAACTTTTTTGTTTAGAAGTTATGGATTGGCTTAAGGAAGTGTGTACTTAATGTTTATGGTGTTTTACATGGGTATTGGTCGACCTTGTGTTAACACTACATGCGAGGCTTGTGAAAGCACGTTGAGCTGTGTTGGGATCTATTTGGGTCCTAATTAAGGATCTATGTAGGTTTCCTTCATTCCTATCCATCGTGGGAATGTTTTGGTGTTGACCTATTTTGAATTTGTAAGTGTAGCGGATAGTTGCCAACATTGGAGAAGTGTTTGAGGTTGAGGTTGATATAAATAAGGTGGAGTTGTTGAAAGGAAAAACCAAACTATTCAAGAAGCTACTAGGACTATGGTGAAAGAAGCAAATCTACCAAAATTCTACTGGAGAGAAGCAATTCATTCTATTGTTTACATACTTAACAAAGTTCAAGCAAAAGCTAACAGCATAAAGACTCCATTTGATTTATGGTATGGAAGGATTCCTACTATCAAGTACTTTAGAGTATTTGGAAGCAAATGTTATATGAAAAAGAGAAGAAGAAAACTAAGGAAATTTTGATGCAAGGTCTGATGAAGGTATCTTCCTTGGATATTCTACTAAAAGAAAAGCTTATAGATGTTACAAAAAAAGGCTGAGAAAGATTGTTGAAAGTGAAAATGTAAAGGTTGATGAAAATTTGAAGAATTAAATTGCAGTAGATGGATATGTGTCAGATGAACCTGATTGCAGAGAAGAAGAAGAAGAAGCTAATGAAAAAGAAGTGCAAAATGAAGAGGAGGAATCTCCAAAGAAGACCTCTAAAACCCCTAAGTATTTGCAAAAGAATCATTACGAAGAACAAATCATTGGAGAAAAAAGTAAAGGTGTATTGACAAGAAGCAAAGTTGTTGAAGTTTGAGGTAAAGCTTGAGTATGTACCTGCAAAGGATCAGATTGCTGACATTTTTACTAAGGCTCTTCCTAAGGATAATTTTGAGTATCTTCAGGAGAGGTTGGGGATTGTTGCCCCTCCTTTGAACTAGATGCATATGGAGATTGGATCTATGGATCTATCTCTTTTCTAGACTAATGTTGGTGGCTACCTCTTAGGGGAGCAGGTAGTGTCATGTGTTGCCATGGAGTTGTTGATTTATTTGGGTGTACTCCTAAGGGGGAGTATTGAGAGCAACTATCTTGGTTTTGTGTCAAAAGGGGGGGAATAATGTAAAACATATTTCCATTTTCCATTGATGTGAAAGGGGAGAAAGTATCATGTGAAAAAATTTATCTAATCAAGGGGAGAGAGTGCAGGAATGTTGTGTAGGCTATCTAATCTGAAGAAAAAAAAAGAGTGTGTATGTTGTCTCTAATGGTTTTTCACATCTTGTGTTGTCATCAATGACAAAGGAGGAGATTGTTGCAAGTATGAAGGTGTTGTCATTGATGTCAACTAGAAGTCTACTAACTAGTGTTGTCATTGATGTCAACTATGTGTTAAGGAAGTTGTTGCATGATGAAGATGTCGAGGATATTGAGAAAAAGAGCAAAATAGGTTGTTGCAAGTTGTGCATTATAGTTGAGATATTGAGGAAGTGTTGTGAGTACATGGAGCAATCCTTTTTTTTTGTGTCTAGAGATGAGTTGGAATGATTTAATGAGCTAAGATGATGTCTCTGGTACTTGGTTTCCAAGTGCTTTTGGGAAAATTTGATAAACAAAGTAAATAGTGTTGTGAAAATGTTCAAAGTGTGCTTCGGTATCAAGTGCTCTACATTTATTCTATGCTGATATTATGCCTGTGTAGATCTGATATGTTGTTCAAGGTTGTTAGAGGTTTCTATATTCAAAATATGGGTTTCTAGATTGTTGTACAGTGTGAGATATTTTCACTAGTGTGTGAACCAGTTTTTCAGTGATGTTTTTCGTGGCCTGGGAGAAATGTATTTGCTTCTCATTTCTCTGTTGTTTGGCTTTAGGTTGTGCAGATTTGGGAAGTTTCTTATAATGTTTGCATATTTTTGTATTCGGGTAAACCCATAAAACTAGTTTACAATTCCAGTGAGGAAGGAAAATTGCAAAAACCGCCCCCATGCAAAAAAAATTGGTTTTAACTCAAGGTTTCACTTGATTTTGTGTCTAGTATAGAGTGAGTTTCATATGTTAGTGTGCAAATAAGGTTTACCATTTTTTCTTAGATGAAGAATTTGTATGATGCGAGTTTGTATGAAGTGTTTAATGAATCTTGTTTGTGGATTATTCTAGATCGTGTTCAAGTGAACTTTGTTGTCCAGAATTTATGAATTGATTTAAGGAAGCATGTACTTAATGTTTATGGTTTTTTACACAGGTATTGGTCTACCTTGTGTTAACACTACATGTGAGGCTTGTGAAAGCATGTTGAGGTATGTTAGGATTTATTTGGGTCCTAATTAAGGATTTATGTAGGTCGCCTCCATTCCTATCCACCGTAGGCATGTTTTGGTGCCAACCTATTTTAAATTTGTAAGTGTAATGATAGTTGCCAACATTGGAGAAGTTTTTGAGGTTGAGGTTGATATAAATAAGAGTGGAGTTTTTGAGATTTGGAAGGAAGAATCAAGAGAGAAGCAAGATAGATGTGATATTTATGCAAGTGATGTGTATGATGCAAATTTGAGCGGAGCAGTGCGAATTTCAAGTGTTTGGATTCCTAAAGGCAGTGAGCTGAAGATGTCTGAAATATTTCATGCAATGTTGCAAGAGTATTGGAGCATTATGGTGGATTCCTTGTTGCATTGATAAAGTGTTCTCTATGTAACATTTCTCTTCTATCTTCTTGTATTTTTTATGTGGCAGTGAGCCCTAACTGTGAGCCTTTTTGGACAGTGTGTCATATTCTAGGAGTGAGCCCTTGTACCAGTTTTGAAATTACTTATATTGTGAGATAATCCTCACCATGGTTTTTCCCTCATTGGGTTTTCCACGTAAATCCGGTGTTCTCTTGTGTATGGTTTTGTTATTTGAGTTTTTGTTATCTGCATTTTATGTTTAATCACATTAACAGAATAAGGATTTGATGAATGCATGTGGATTTTATTATTGTTGAGGGTTTTGATGTTTTAATTTGCTACAACTGATTCATCCCCCCCTCTCAATTTTCTTGTTCATTCAACAATAATATGAAATTTAAGGCTTTTTTCAGGTTTATTTTTTTATGATCCCATTATCTAAAGAAATATTCTATTTTCTTCAGTAATCAAAAATGTATTGATATAATTCATGTTGGAATATGGGATTGAAAGAGGTGATTTTCAACCAAAATGAGTTTAAAATTGGATTGATTTTTCCAAAGTGTAATTCATAAACTTTATGGGTAAAAAATAATTAAGTGTTTGGACTTGAAAGTTTAATCATGTTATTAAAGTGTATTTTATCAATTTCAAATATATGGATCTCTTTTAGGTATGTAAACTTGATTTTTTTGAAATAATTGAGAGGACAATTTACATCCTATGTATCCTATGAAAAATAAAAATGTATTTTAAGAAATGAATTCACAACATGAAAAAAACTGACAACTTTTTAAGTGCTTAGGTGATAGAAGCATATTGATTCTAGGTGAAAGTTTAGAGTTATGTCTCACTATTAGGTCTCCAAAATGCAAGTTTGAACCACGAGAGGTTGCAAAGCTCTCACAACATTTTTGGCTAACATACAAGGCCAAATGATGAATTTAAACCTTTTACTCTTTAGGTTCTACCAGACCTAGGTGGGTGCACCTGTAACGCCCCGCCGTGCGAACCCCAAAGGACAATAACACAATAATTACAGCAAATTTTAAAAAAAAAAAATAAACATAACATACATGTAATACACATTAAGTCATAACATGAATTTCAATTAAATAGATTCATTAACACATACATCCCTTGGGTTACACGAAGAGTCATTACACAACTTAGATCCATACAACATCAATAAAGAATAAAATCCAAAGATATAATCATTAACAATAAATATAACACATACATGAAAAATGCATTGATAAGAAGCCATCTGCACATAAATACAACATATGCATGATTAACATAACACAGTGAATAACAACTACCATGTTCAATATCCACGCCAAGTTTAACATTTCATTACAGTACAATGTTCAAAAAGTACAATGATGTAAAAGTGTTCCCAAACATAAATGGTAACCATACACAAGATACCATGATACAAATGAATAGATGAATACTAGCATCAAAACTGGCTCCAAAATAAATACAACTCTGGAGTCGCTGTAACAGCACCAATCCACACCTCTCGATCCTCGACTGGGGACCCAATGGGGTGCTTAGCACGTTCCACCCGACCATGTGAGTCCGAAGACCCACCCCCTGTGCTAGGAGCTAACAGGAAAGAGACCTCAACCAAGAACATCCAAACAGGGCACCACAAAACTCAACGTCACACAATGGTATTGTAACACTCAGGAATTACAATGACATAATCAACCACATCTAAGAGTCATAAATTTCATCACATAATTCAAAGCAATAACCAGTAAACAAATAGCCAAAGGATGATCATGAAACACTTCCAAAAACATAATACAATTCCAATAACATCATATAACAATACCATAAGAGTACAAGGTCAAAACCCAAACATCAACAAGATTTATACAAGACCAAAGAATACACTAAAGATCAAATAGGGTAAAACCATAAATCAATTCAAAACAACTATGTTTCATCAGTTCAAGACAAAGAACCACTTCTAGAGGATTTCCAAAGAAGCAATCATAATAAGGAGCATTAGAGGAGAGTGTCATCGCATGGCTTAACATGGATTCTCCAGGCTACCTATTGCAAGGTACCGCCTCCATCTACTGACGGATTATCCAGGCAACCAAGCACTAGGAACCGCCTCCATCTATGGTTATCCAGGCTACCTATCTCAAGGGACCGCTCCATAGGGTTGCTCATGCGGAATCGTTAACCTTTCATGAAGACAAGTAACGATCTTGCCAACCACGGCCTTCTCAATCCCCTTTAGCCTATGATAGCGGCGGACGACATCATCTTTTTAATGTGATTCTACCCACCCCCTAGTTAATTATTTAAATTATCACTTATTAAATTCACTCTAACGAGGGCTATCCTGGCGCCCCTTTGTGCGCCGACCACCCACTTAGAGCCACTCTCACTCTAGACACTCAAAACATAAAAACCAAGGGTTGTACAACATAACAAGTACATTAGATCACAACAGAGAAGCATGCAAGGCATCACCCATCTTGCCATAAATACATATGTACAACCCTTTTAAATTCCAAAAATCAAGGCACTTGCCACACCAAGGCACATAGAGAGAGAACATTGATCAACCATAAAAACAAGCCTCTGGAAGATTCTCAAAAAGTTACACTAGGGTTTCCCCATGAAAATCTGACAACAGTAAAAGCAAAACCTTGAAGAACTATTTTCAATTCAATTATGATGAGAGAATAAGATCAACAACTCCCTTAAACAACATCAACAACTTCGATACGAACAAAATCGGAATTCCAAGGGAAACCTCTATTTTCTCCTCTCGGAATACCCATAATTCAAAGAGCTTTTCCATTTGACTCATTAACAACTCAAGCAGAACCACCAATCACGACAAAGATAACATTAACCGATTTACCACTTAGGGTAAAGAACCAAAAGAAAACATATGGGTTCCCAATGAATAGCAACATACATTAATTGAGAGAAAATCCCCAAACTCAAAATCATCTCACGAAAAGTCACACCAAACATCCTAATAACATATCCATTTATTCAATAAGAAGTAACTTGAAACAATCTAAAAAGAACATTACTTTAAAGATCAATCATTTCCAATCATTTAAGGACATCACAATATTGCGAAATGAAGATAAAATCTAATGTTTTAAGCCATAAGACACTATTCACAAGTATACACTTCCAAACACAAATTAAACAAACTCAATTTACATATTATAACAACAATCTCCCTTCGAAGATCAACCCACTCAACCAACAATTTGATCCTGATATCAATCACAAGTATTTTCTAGAACTGTTCTTATAGAAATCCCACAAATCAACTATTAAAAGAATATGAGGGAAATTGACTTAGAAAAGATCATCTAATTTTATTCATTTACATAAACCCTTTGTTTAACTAAATATAATTAATCAAAACATTTATCGAATCAACAATCATTCACTAGCCTTTATCGTAATACCCAACTATTTAAAGTTTTCAAACTTATTTACTTCCATTTATCTTATAAATCAATTCTCCCACCTAAACAGAAATAATCCTTATCGCCAATATTATCTACATACAAAACTCTACTTTTCATTATTTCTAAGTTAACTATCCCACTTGAAATTAATCAAATTGAGAATAAACTAATCTATGAATGTTACCCAAATTATTAACATAAGGAAACTCTCTCTCTAATAACTTAACTACCTAATAATTCTAATTTTCTAACTCCTATAAATAAATCATTTTCTGAACATAAACACATTAATCACAAAGTCTTAAGGAATAATTCCATACAAGGAAACCATCAACACATCAACCTTTAAGAACACTATCTTAAAACACTTACAATGAACAAGCCATTGAGACATCTCCATAAATATCCCACAAATAACACCCATCTTAAAACACTTAAACCAATAATCAAAACACTTTGTTTAAAACACATTTACTCACACATTATAACCATAAAGACCTTCCTTTAATTAAAGCATTATTTCAACGTTTTTACCACTTATTTTAATATATCCACTTAATTTAATTAAGAGAGTATTTACTACAAATAATTATATTTAAATTAACTATATCATTTATAAGATAACCACCTCCATCAACTGTTTAATACGAATCCTAATTATAACTTTAAAATGTAATACTAAGATGACAATTCTATAATTTACAACTTTATTATAATACTAAGGTGACGACACTAATGGATTATTTCACACAGTAGTTTGATAAATAATTATCATTCACAGACTCATTAGATAACAAAAAGGTAATTAAAACCATTTAACATTTAATCAGTATCATTTAAATTAATTAACCTATGAACCTGGGATTTATCCTCACTTAAAAATAACTTTATCATTAACCTTCAAGTAAAAGAAACTATGTAAATGTAGAATCACTTATCTCCTTTAGTGAACCCTAAAACTTAATTAACCATATAAATCAATTTACTTTAACTAAAAACACAGTTCATTTATCTACACAAAATTAAATACCTAATTCAATAATGTTCATTCCGTTAAAATCTTTTGTTAAATAATATTTTACTAAGCAACCTATGGAAATAACCATTTTCTCTTTAATTATTTACCTAATTCATTCCCTGGCACAATAATTGCCAAGAGTATCCATTAGCCAATCCTAAAAGCATGCGAGGAGTTTAGATATTAAGATAACATGTATTCCATTCTAAAAGAAATATAAAAGATATCATGAAATTAATACTATAAAATTAAATTACCAATTAAGAGAACATGTAAGAAAATTCAAGATATATTTTATATTATAATTTTCCTCAATTTAAATCTCACGTTAAAAACTTTTAACCTATCTTTCCATCCTAATTTAGATACAATGATTAATAATATTCAAAAAGGACATTTGTTTCTTCCTAAGGTAACAAATGTGAGAATTCTAACTGCACCATCCTTAACCCCTAATGACTAACTACCTGGCAAGATTTCATGCCAACAATTAATAACTTTATTTATTCAAAACAAGATCCTCTAATTATATCTCACCTCAACCAATATCTAACCTAATTATTAATAAACAAATATATATATATATAACTTCACTTTCTGATTACAAATAAGAGATCATTTATCTAGCTGGGATAAAAATCTAATTCTTCACAGCACAACCTTAACCTAAATAAAATTAATATTTTTAGTTAATCTACTCTAATTCATTCACTTCATTAACTAAACATCTTTCAACGTAATTTCCTTAACTACTAATATTACGAATATTACCTAAAAGCAAGACCTTCACAGTAATAAAAGAATATACCCTTTGCACAATATTTACCTTAAACCTATTCAGTTACAAAAGCATAACCCTAATTCCCGATATTCTAATGTGTCACCCATTTTCATTATATAGTATAATCATTAATTTTACAACCAAGATAACATTCTTTATTATTTCTCTATTTACCTCAAAACCTATCATACTAGCAGACCAAAATTTAATTTAACTTTTTTATAAATTATATTTATTATCAGCAAAATGCAACCATAAGGGAGCAGCTTGATAGCAGCCTCGTATTTTAAGCATAACGCCAAAACTATAATCTGGGTATGTGAGATTTTTGGACAGCAAATAGAACACTGGAATTTGGAGAAACCCTTTAAATTTACCAGCAAAATAGTTTGTATAGAAAATGTTATGGATGACACAATTAGACTGTTTGAATAGAGTCACAGGAAACAGTTTACCAGTATAACAATATATATATATCTATTTTTTTTTACAAACAAAATATAATATGTATATATATATATAAACAATCGCAATAGATTTAAAATATTATAATTTAAATCAACATTTTAATGGATCTTTAATCCTAATCTCACATCTATAAATCTATAAATCTATAAAGAACGAGAGGTTCATCAATAATAAAATAAATGAATTTTCATTAAATCACTTAAGAATATGACATGTAAAATTTACCCAGAATACAAATAGATTTCAATACGTAACTAACTTTTTATAATTATTCACATAAAATATGAATATAGATTGAAACCACCGCATATGATTATAAGTTGAAAACCATATCATAAAAACTTAAATCAAAACCCTAGCACCACATGCAATTTGAATCTTCAAGATGATTTACAATTCGCACACAACATATCAAAAATATAGAGAGGGGAAAGAAAATTGTACTCTTTTCCAGAGAGCATTGACAGGAAATTTCAATTGGCGTTGTAAATCAATGTTGTCTGGAACCAAAAACCCTAAGCCGAACAATCCATGACAGAAGGAGCCACCCTTCAAACCCGCCAATCCCCCTTTTATCTCTAGAATAATTCTCATTTTAATAATTTGTTTCATGGAGTCTTTTCCACTCCCTTCGGGAAACCGTTCAACTTCCAGCAGTTATGAATGAATGACAGCCACGACCCTTAATTATTATTTTATAATCTAATCTTTAATATATGAACCAAATAGGTCATCTATTAGATATTCAATAAATAATTAATAATTTAATCTTTCTTTTAGTTACAGATAAATATTTTCTCCTTAATTTGTTTATCGAATTTAAACATTAAATGATAATTACCTTGCAATATTCTATTTTTATTTATTTCTATTAACAATGTAATTTTATTCTTTCATAACCTCTAATTATATTAAAACATTTAATTAATTATTTATTTCACAAAGAAATTAATAAAAATCTTATCACATTGTTTAATTACTCATACTTCTTTTAGTTATTATTTTAATTTAATAATTAACCATCCAAAATAGTTATCGTATCATTTACTAATGTAGTTCATTCAGTTATAATTTCACTTCCCAATTAAATTAAGTTCCCTTTTAATCCTTTTTAATATTTTATCACTTTTAAATTTATTAATTGAATTTAATCATTAAATGATAACTATCTTTCCTCATTTAATCTGATTATTTTAAATAACTAACTCCCAACAATAATTAAATTGACGTTTATCATTGAATCTAATTCTTTATTTAATTCCAAATGAAACAGGTAACCTTATAATTAAATTAATTTTATTAATCAAATCCAAACATATTATTAGTGTTACCTCATAACCTTAAAATTAAATTAAATAATAAAATCACCACATCATCATGACATTACTAACAACTACTTACTTGACATCAACGATAATCGAAATGGGGTGGGCACTTCATCCTCCCCCCCTAAGCTTCAACTTACTCCTGGAAGTTGAGCTCAAGCACAAACCATAAACTAACAATAATATTAACAAACATAAGCACATCAATACCACAAGTCAAAACATCATCAAGTAAGCAACGAAAATTAAACAAACCAAAATAAGGAAATGATACCAAAATGATAATAGTAACGGGGTTGCAACCAAACTAATTTTCCAAACACTAGGACGGAGTGGACAAACTAAGTCGAGGAAACTTTCTTGTCAGCTCCTATGTTCAACGTCAAGCCCATTGGGTGTTTATGATGCTCGCCCAGTCCTGACAATGCAGGTGGAATCGAGACTTACTTCCTGCAATCCTGCATGAAAACAAACGTTGTGCACGATACATATATATCACAAATACATCGTGAGAGGAAATCCCAGCATAGTAGGGCACTCGCGAGCGAGTGATACCACACTGTCCCTCCCACTAACCACACATAATAGTCAAAAAAATTCTAATAACTCGTAAATAGTTTGCTTCTTACTAGTTAAACAATATTCTCATAAGGATGCTAACCATAAACCTAATCCATCTACTATATCACAATGAATTACTACTTGACATTATAAGTACCTATACCTACATATTACAATTACATTACCTTCGTCACTATGCTTTCTGAAGCCAAGTTCCTGTAAATCAAAAGCTAACATAGAACATTTCACATTAGTACCAATAATTCAAGTTGCATTTTAACCTCAAGATACTATATTCTGCTAAAAATCATAGAATAATTATCCACCAAACCTCATATTTTCGTTAAAACTCATAATTTTCACACAAAGAACTTCACTTTAACCATTATTCAACACCAAATCTCACATCAATTTCAATAAAAAGGGCAAAATTTTACACCTTCACAGATTCAAGAAAACATAGTTCATCACTCAAAGACAACAAAATTGCAGATTTCACACACACTTGACATATTCACACACATAAAACACATCACCAAGAAACACATCACACTAAAAATCAAGGGTCCATATAGCATCCCCGACATAAAGGATATCGGTGCATTGCGCACTACACCGTGGGTCCTATCCTTTCAATCAGTTTCCTGCACCATTGACCCAACACCGATTAACGAAAGAAACTCAAGTTCACAACAATGACAACAGAAAAGTGAAACTCAAGACGCACGGGTCTAAGCGCAAGGTTACATAGCGAGCACACAGTGCCCAGTGTATGAACCTATGCTCTGATACCAATGTTGTAACGCCCCGCCGTGCGAACCCCAAAGGACAATAACACAATAATTACAGCAAATTTTTTTAAAAAAAAATAAACATAACATACATGTAATACACATTAAGTCATAACATGAATTTCAATTAAATAGATTCATTAACACATACATCCCTTGGGGTACACGAAGAGTCATTACACAACTTAGATCCATACAACATCAATAAAGAATAAAATCCAAAGATATAATCATTAACAATAAATATAACACATACATGAAAAATTCATTGATAAGAAGCCATCTGCACATAAATACAACATATGCATGATTAACATAACACAGTGAATAACAACTACCATGGTCAATATCCACGCCAAGTTTAACATTTCATTATAGTACAATGTTCAAAAAGTACAATGATGTAAAAGTGTTCCCAAACATAAATGGTAACCATACACAAGATACCATGATACAAATGAATAGATGAATACTAGCATCAAAACTGGCTCCAAAACAAATACAACTCTGGAGTCGCTGTAACAGCACCAATCCACACCTCTCGATCCTCGACTGGGGACCCAATGGGGTGCTTAGCACGTTCCACCCGACCATGTGAGTTGCAAAGCTCTCACAACATTTTTGGCTAACGTACAAGGCCAAATGATGAATTTAAACCTTTTACTCTTTAGGTTCTACCAGACCTAGGTGGGTGCACCTATGTGAATGAAGCAGACTTGAACTGTGTGTTTCTTCCCTAAGTAGTCTATCCACAGTGGCAATTTAAAGTGGAGAGAAGAAATCCTAATTTGGTATAGATTATATAAGTAAAGATCAATATGTTCAGTTAACAGATGTAAAAAATAAAATGGATGAAACTAAATGATAAAATGTGTGAGACCAGTGCTTTGTTGGGTATATGGAGTCAAGTGAGAGTCTCAGATGAGTGGCTTGTATATGGCAATAATTCTAACTGTTTGGAAATTTTATTTTTATATCTTGTATAAACAGGCAGGAATGTAATTATCAGATTCTTCTTAATAATCCAAATG